>LR738712.1:340774702-340856428 GCA_902687465.1 Secale cereale
CCCCCAAGGCTTAGTCCGAATTGGACTAGGGGAGGGGTAGCGCCCCCTCCTTCCTTCTCTTCTCTTTTCCCTTTCCTTCTCTCCTACTCCTACTACTTGGAAGGGCTTCTAGTTCTACTAGAAAAGGGGGAATCCTACTCCCGGTGGGAGTAGGACTCCCCAGGGCGCGCCATAGTAGAGGGCCGGCCCTCCCCCTCCTCCACTCCTTTATATACGGGGGTGGGGGCACCCCATAGACACCCAAGTTGATCAGTTGATCTCTCCCAACCGTGTGCCGTGCCCCTCTCCACAGAAACACACCTCGGTCATATCGTTGCAGTGCTTAGGTGAAGCCCTGCGCCGGTACCTTCATCATCTCCGTCACCATGCCGTCGTGTTGACAAAACTCTCCCACGAAGTTCTACTGGATCAAGAGCTCGTGGGATGTCATCAAGTTGAACGTGTGCTGAACGCGAAGGCTCCGTACGTTCGGTGCTTGATCGGTTGGATCGCGAAGAAGTTCGACTACATCAACCACGTCACTAGACGCTTCCGCTCCCGGTCTACGAGGGTACGTGGACACACTCTCCCCTCTCGTTGCTATGCATCTAGTAGATAGATCTTGCGTGATTGTAGGAAATTTCTTGAAATACTACGTTCCCCAAAAGTGGCATCATGAGCCAGGTCTATGCGTAGATGATATGCACGAGTAGAACACAAGTGAGTTGTGGATGATACTAGTCATACTGCTTACCAGCATGTCATACTTTGATTTGGCGGTATTGTTGGATGAAGCGGCCCGGACAGACATTACGCATACGCTTACGCGAGACTGGTTCTATCGACGTGCTTCGCACACAGGTGGCTGGCGGGTGTCAATTTCTCCAACTTTAGTTGAATCAAGTGTGGCTACGCCCGGTCCTTGTGAAGGTTAAAACAACACATACTTGACGAAATATCATTGTCGTTTTGTATGCATAGGTAAGAACGGTTCTTGCTAAGCCCGTAGCAGCCACGTAAAACTTGCAACAACAAAGTAGAGGACGTCTAACTTGTTTTTGCAGGGCATGTTGTGATGTGATATGGTCAAGACATGATGAGTGATACGTTATTGTATGAGATGATCATGTTTTGTAAAGTTATCGGCAACTGGCAGGAGCCATATGGTTGTCGCTTTATTGTATGAAATACAATCGCCATGTAATTGCTTTACTTTATCACTAAGCGGTAGCGATAATCATAGAAGCAATAGTTGGCGAGACGACAACGATGCTACGATGGAGATCAAGGTGTCGCGCTGGTGACGGTGGTGATCATGATGGTGCCTTGGAGATGGAGATCAAAAGCACAAGATGATGATGGCCATATCATGTCACATATTTTGATTGCATGTGATGTTTATCTTATTATGCTTCTTATCTTGCTTAGTACGACGGTAGCATTATAAGATGATCCCTTACAAAATTTCAAGGTACAAGTGTTCTCCCCGAGTATGCACCGTTGCGACAGTTCGTCGTGCCGAGACACCATGTGATGATCGGGTGTGATAAGCTCTACGTTCAAATACAATGGGTGTAAGACAGTTTTGCACATGCAGAATACTCGGGTTAAACTTGACGAGCCTAGCATGTACAGAGATGGCCTCGGAACACTGGAGACCGTAAGGTCAAGCGTGAATCATATAGTAGATATGATCAACATAAGATGTTCACCATTGAAAACTACTCCATCTCACGTGATGATCGGACATGGTTTAGTTGATTTGGATCACCTGATCATTTAGATGACTAGAGGGATGTCTATCTAAGTGGAGTTCTTTAGTAATATGATTAAATTGAACTTTAATTTATCATTTACTTAGTCCTGATAGTATTTGCAAATTATGTTGTAGATCAATAGCTCGCGTTATAGCTCCCCTATTGTCGTGGAATTAACACGGCAGATGTCCGGTTTAACGGACTTGATGATGGAACCATCGCACGGGTTAGCTTGAAAGGATTCATGGCGCACAAAGGACACAAAGGATTTTATACTAGTTCGGCCCCTTTGAGAAGGTAAAAGCCTACGTCTAGTTGGTTTGGTATTGCTTGGGCGTCGGTTTACAGGGAGCAGAATCGCTTGCCTGCGTCTCGACGTATCGATTGTTGCTTGTCCCTGAACCGGTGCCGGGTCGTCCCTTTATATAGAGGTGACGCCTAGGTCGGTTTACAGAGTCCCGAGGCCGGCTCATAATTGTGTCCGCCTCGGTCTCTGCTCTCCTTTCTTATCTCTCAAGTACATCTCTTGGCGGATTACAAACCATATTTCTATACATGGGCCTTAAAATCTCCTGGGCCATAATATCTACTAAAATAGTAAAACTAAATACGATACTACTACTCCGGTTTACAATGTCCGGTTTATACCTAATAATCATATCCCTGACACCTATGTTTTTATGTTCCTAGAGAAAACTAAGTTGAAAGGCGTTAGTAGCAATGATGCGGACTTGTTCCGTGATTTGAGGATTTTCCTCATTGCTGCACAGAAGTATTATGTCCTCGATGCACTGCTAGGTGACATATCTATTGCAGGAGCAGATGTAAACGTTATGAACGTTTGACAAGCTCGGTATGATGACTACTTGATAGTTTAGTGCGCCATGCTTTACGGCTTATAACCGGGACTTCAAAAACGTTTTGAATGCCACGGAGCATATGAGATGTTCCAAGAGTTGAAATTAGTATTTCATACTCATGCCCGTGTCGAGAGGTATAACACCTCTGACAGTACTTTGCCTACAAGATGGAGGAGAATAGCTCAACCAGTGAGCATGTCTGGGGTACTACAATTACTTGAATCAAGTGGGAGTTAATCATCCAGATAAGATAGTAATTGACAAAGTTCTCTAGTCACTATCACCAAGTTAGTAGAACTTCGTGATGAACTATAATATGCAAGGGATGACGAAAGTAATTCCTGAGCTCTTCGCGATGCTGAATCGGCGAAGGTAGAAATCAAGAAAGAGCATCAAGTGTTGATGGTTAACAAGACCACTTGTTTCAAGTAAAGGGCAAAGGGATATAAGGGGAACTTCAAGAAGAATGACAAGCAAGTTGTCACTCTTGTGAAGAAACCCAAAGCTAAACCAAGCCTGAAACTAAGTGCTTCTACTGCAAAGGAAATGGTCACTGGGAGTGCAACTGCCCTAGAGACTTGGCGGATAAGAAGGTTGGCAAAGTGAACAAAGGTATATTTGATATACAGATTATTGATGTGTATTTTAATAGTGTTCATAGCAACCCCTGGGTATTTGATACCAGTTCAGTTGCTAAAATTAGTAACTCAAAACGAGAGTTGCAGAATGAACAGAGACTAGTTAAAGGTGAAGTGACGATCTGTGTTGGAAGTGGTTCCAAGATTGATATGATCATCATCGCACACTCCGTATACTTTCGGGATTAGTGTAGAACCTTAATAAATGTTATTTGGCATTTGCATTGAGCATGAGTATGATTTGATCATGCTTGTTGCAATACGGTTATTCATTTAAAGTCATAGAATAATTGTTATTCTGTTTACATGAATAAAGACTTCGATGGTCATACACCCAATGAAAATAGTTTGTTGGATCTATATCGTAGTGATACACATATTCATAATATTGAAGCCAAAAGATGCAATGTTAATAATGATAGTGCAACTTATTTGTGGCACTGCCATTTAGGTCATATTGGTGTAAAGCGCATGAAGAAACTCCATAGTGATGGACTTTTGGAATCACTTGATTATGAATCACTTGGTGCTTGCGAACCATGCCTCATGGGCAAGATGACTAAAACTCCGTTCTCCGGAACAATGGAGCGAGCAACAGATTTGTTGGAAATCATACATACTGATGTATGTGGACCGATGAGTGTTGAAGCTCGCGGCGGGTATCATTATTTTCTGACCTTCACTGACGATTTGAGCAGATATGGGTATATCTACTTGATGAAGCACAAGTCTGAAACATTTGAGAAGTTCAAAGAATTTCTGAGTGAAGTAGAGAATCATCGTAACAAGTAAATAAAGTTTCTACGATCTGATCGTGCAGGATGAATATTTGACTTACGAGTTTGGTCTTCATTTGAAACAATGTGGAATAGTTTCACAAATCACGCCACCCGGAACACCACAGCGTAATGGTGTGTCTGAACGCCGTAACCGTACTTTATTAGATATGGTGCGGTCTATGATGTCTCTTACCGATTTACCACTATCGTTTTGGGTTATGCATCAGAGACAGCCGCATTCACGTTAAATAGGGCAACATCTAAATCCGTTGAGATGACGCCTTACGAACTGTGGTTTGGCAAGAAACCAAAGTTGTCATTTCTTAAAGTTTGGGGCTGCGATGCTTATGTGAAAAAGTTTCAACCTGATAAGCTCGCCCAAGTCGGAGAAATGTGTCTTCATAGGATACCCAAAGGAGACTGTTGGGTACACCTTCTATCACAGATTCGAAGGCAAGATATTCGCTGCTAATAATGGATCCTTTCTAGAGAAGGAGTTTCTCTCGAAAGAAGTGAGTGGGAGGAAAGTGGAACTTGATGAGGTAATTGTACCTTCTCCCGAATTGGATAGTAGTACATCACAGAAACTAGTTCTAGTGATTCCTACACCAATTAGTGAGGAAGCTCATGATGATGATCATGAAAGTTTGGATCAAGTTACTGCTAAACTTCGTAGATCAACCAGAGTATGTTCCGCGCCAGAGTGGTATGGCAACTCGGTTCTGGAAGTCATGTTACTAGACCATGATGAACCTACGAACTATGAGGAAGTGACGATGAGCCCAGATTCCGCAAAATGGCTTGAGGCCATAAAATATGAGATGGGATCCATGTATGAGAACAAAGTGTGGACTTTGGTTGACTTGCCCGATGATCGGCAAGCCATAGAAAATAAATGGATCTTCAAGAGGAAGACCGACGCCGACGGTAATGTTACTGTCTACAAAGTTGGACTTGTTGCGAAAGGTTTTCGACAAGTTTAAGGAGTTGACTACGATGAGACTTTCTCACCCGTAGCGATGCTTAAGTCTGTCCGAATCATGTTAGCGATTGCCGCATTTTATGAAATCTGGCAAATGGATAACAAAACTGCATTCTTTAATGGGTTTATTAAAGAAGAGTTGTATATGATGCAGACAGAAGGTTTTGTCAATCCTAAAGGTGCTAACAAAATATGCAAGCTCCAGCAATCCATCTATGGACTGGTGCAAGCATCTCATAGTTGGAATATACGCTTTGATAAGTTGATCAAAGCATATAGTTTTATACAGACTTGCGGTGACGCCTGTATTTACAAGAAAGTGAGTGGGAGCACTACAACCTTTCCGATAAGTATATGTGAATGACATATTGTCGATCAGAAGTGATGTAGAATTTTCTGGAAAGCATAAAGGAGTGTTTGAAAGGAGTTTTTTCAAAGAAAAACCTCGGTAAAGCTGCTTACATATTGAGCATCAAGATCTATAGAGATAGATCAAGACGCTTGATAAGTTTTTTCAATGAGTACATACCTTGACAAAATTTTGAAGTAGTTCAAAATGGAACAGTCAAAGAAAGAGTTCTTGCCTGTGTTGCAAGGTGTGAAGTTGAGTAAGACTCAATGCCCGACCAGTGCAGAAGATAGAATGAAAGTCATTCCCTACGCCTCGGCCATAGGTTCTATAAAGTATGACATGTTGTATACCAGACCTATTTTATGCCCTACCCTGATTTTGGCAAGTGTCAGGGATATGACTAGCAAGTATAAACCGGCTAGTGTAAACCGGATTTGTTATATTATACCTGATTGTAATATTTAGTAAAGGCTACGGCCCATGAGATCTTAGGGCCCTTATGTAGAATTAAGGTTTGTAAACCGCCAAGCGATGTAACTTGAGAGATAAGGAAGAAAAGACAGAGACCGAGGCGGACACAAGTATGAGCCGGCCTCGGGACTCTGTAAACCGGACCAGGCGTACCCTCTATATAAAGGGACGACCCGGCGACGGTTCAGGGACAAGCAACAATCAATCCGTCGAGACACAGGCAAGCGAATCCGCTCCCTGTAACCCGACGCCCAAGTAATACCAAACCAACTAGACGTAGGCTTTTACCTTCATCGAAGGGGCCGAACTAGTATAAACCCTCTGTGTCCTTCGTGTGCTATGAACCCCTTCAAGCTAACCTGTGCGATGGTTCCATCTTCAAGTCCGCTAAACCGGACATCTGTCGTGCTATTTCCACGATAGTTGGCGCCCACCGTGGGGCCTCCGCACGATGGTTTCGAGTTCTTGAAGGGCAGCTTTGAGGGGCTCAAGGGTTACGCGGTCGGCCGGATGACCAAGAGTCGCCGCGGCCGGATCTACATCGACGACGCGGGTTGGGGACCGGAGGCCGATTCAATCGAATACGGGTACCGGGTTCCCTTCGGTGGCATACAAGTCTTCATTGGCAAAATCGGCGAACCGGGACCTGAGCCGGACGTCTTCCCCAACATCGTCGAGCCGGCTCAGCGTGCGAGATCGGCCCGGATTCAGCCCGCCGTGAAGCACGTGTTCGTTGGAGCAATCCACGGAGTTCGAACCGAGGACGGATCAGAATCCGATGGTGCAACAGTTGTCTACTCCGACGACAAATCTTCATCCGGAGAAACTGAATCTCTGTATCAGTTGCAGGACGGCCGGTCCGAGGGCGAGTCCGATGGAAACAGTATTCCGGACCCCTTCGACCCGCCAAGCCGGGTGGCGGTCTTTATGGCCGGTTCACAGCCTCCGGTGAACGGGACGACAGCTGAAGCTGGCGTAGGAGGGAGCGGCACGACCCTCTCACTTACTGATGTTCTATCCACCTTGATGGATGAATTCACAGCTAAAGCGGTGGAAACGGTAGCTCCAGCAGACAAGGCGCATCATGATGCAGAGCTTCTTCAGTTGAAAGGCCGGATTGATCAGTTAAAAGAAGACCTGAAGGCAGAGAGAGATGATAGCAGCGAGACAGGCGGAGCTGGATGATCAGGCTTTCTACCTAAGGATGGAGCAAGCTTCTATGGAAGGAGTAAGGGGACGAAAGTACCAGTCTCGTCTACCGCCGGTTTATGAAGCAGCTAATCTGTTTAGGACACCTGGGGCTGGGACTAGCAATAATCTGGTTTCAAACCGGAGGGCACCTCCAGCCAGGGAGGAGCCGGTTCAGCAACCCACCGCAGAGCGGGATCGTCGGATCACATCGGCACCTTACGTTCCCACCCCTCTAGATCATTATTTGAACCCTTTGGATAACATCGCTGCAGCTGCTGCACGATTGGCCGCTTTACCCGTGGAGGAGACATCGTCGGTGGCATTGGAGGCGCGCAGGGTCAAGGAGCTGCTTAATACGGCGTTGATACAGCAGCAAGCATATTCTCATAGCAGGGAAAGGCTACATTCAACACCACGTCCCAGCCGAAGTTATACTAGGCATTGGGAGGAGCCAGAAGTGTCTAGCAGTGAATGCAGGAGGCATCAGCGCAGGCAGGATAATCCGGCGGGCACGGCGATACCAGCTCCGGATATAAATCGGGTTAGATCAGGAGCTCGGGAGGAGGTTCGTCAAACAACGCCGGTTCACACAGCCACTGCAGAAACAGGAGTTACGACGAGTTCCTTCGGGGTGCAGTGTCTTGTCCCCGCTTTACGGGGTGTCAAGCTGCCTAAAGATTTCAAGGGGCCCCGCAAGGTACCTAATTACACAGCCGATTTAGCTCCAGAAGCTTGGGTTGAAAGTTATGAGATGGCCATGGAGATGTTGGACGTGGATGAATCGGCTTGTGCTAAGTATTTCACTATGATGCTCGAAGGCACGGCCCGGACCTGGCTGAAAGCTCTACCCCCGAACTCTATTGGATCATGGGGGGAACTACGCAGCCAGTTTATCAAAAACTTCAAAGATACATGCAAACAGCCGATGTCAGTGGTGGATCTAGCAGCTTGTGTGCAAGGAGAACAGGAGTCTACAGCAGCTTGGGTACGGAGAGTAGCAGAGATTTTACACTCTTCGAATGGTATTAATCCTAGTACGGCGATAGTAACTTTGGAGAACAATTGCCGGTTTGAATCTTTAAAGTTAAAGCTCGGACGGCTTAAAAGGGACTGCAATGATATGGGAACTCTCATGAGTGCCCTGGTGAAATACGGAGACTCTGATAATACCAAGTATCCAGAAGCGGAAGGAGACAAGACTGGGAAGATTAACAAGTCTGGTAAACCGGCGCCAATTAATCCGGCTGCCTCAAGTTTTTTGGGCAAACGGAAGGCAGAGGGTGGTTCTGACTTCGTGGCTAGTACTCAAGTTCAAGGGGATTTTCAGCATAGCCTAGGAGACCCACCTTCACAGATCGGCGGAGGGAAACTTAGCTGGGATCTAGAGTTAGATCAGCCTTGTCCAAAGCATAGCGGAAGAGGGAAACCAGCAAAGCATACCATGAGGGAGTGCATACCCCGTATGAAGGCAGTGGGGGGCCGTTTCAATCCTCACAATCGGCCTCCAAATGGTGGTTCAGGTCCTGGATTTTCTGGTCCGGATCATCAGGACCGGATCAGGATATAGGGGCAATAGCAATGGTTATCAAAACCGGGCAGGTAATCAGAATCATCAAGGGAATTATAATGGCCAGGGCAATCAGTCGCATCATCAAGGTGGTTACAATAATCAGGGTAATCAGTAGCAGAGCCAAGGGAATTATAATAGTCAGGGAAATCAACAGCAACAGCGTCAGCAACAGCATCCGCAATCTGGATATCAGAGTAATCCGAAGGAATTGAACAGCGGGCAATATCACGTCTTCACCACAAGTCTGTGTAAGAGAGACCAGAAGGTTTTGAAGCGGGCTGTTAATGTAGTTGAACCGGCGACCCCGCAATTTCTTCGCTGGTCAGAGCAGCCCATTGTATGGAGCAGGGAAGACCACCCGATGCGGGTGGATAATCCGGGCCATTTAGCCTTGGTGGTAGCACCTCAGGTGGGAGGTTACAAATTCACTAAGGTTCTCATGGACGGTGGTAGCAGTATCAATATCTTGTATTATGAGACTTTCCGTCGTATGGGTCTGACGGATAAGAAGCTAAGGCAATCAAATACAGTGTTTCACGAAGTGGTCCCAGGTAAGTCAGCTTATCCGGTTGGAAAGATTGATTTGGAAGTTACCTTTGGGAATGAATATGATTCCAGATCAGAGATGATCACTTTCGAAGTCGTCAAAATCAAAAGTCCGTATCACGCTCTGTTTGGAAGGACGGTTTATGCTAAGTTCATGGCTAGGCCGTGTTATGTTTATTTGCAGCTTAAAATGCCGGGTCATAAGGGCACGATCACAGTTCATGGAAGCCGCAAGATAGCAGTGGACTGTGAGGAAGGAGATGCAGCCTATGCAGAAGCAGTATGTGCCACAGAAGAGTTGAAATTTTATAAAGATAATGTTGATCCGGCAGATATGACTCCGCTGAAGAAGCCAACTACCGAGCATGATCCGGCGTTGAAGTTTAAATCAGTAGAAGAGACCAAGCAAGTTGATTTTGTGCCGGGAGATTCATCTAAGCAGTTCACTATCAGCGCTAACCTTGATCCCAAATAGGAAAGCGCGCTCATCGAGTTCATCCGTGAGAACCGGGATATCTTTGCATGGAAACCTTCTGACATGCCAGGTATACCGAGGGAACTTGCTGAGCACAGTTTAAACATTGATCCGAAATTTAAACCGGTCAAGCAGTATCTGCGCCGCTTCAATGAGGAGAGGCGCAAGGCTATAGGAGAAGAAGTGGCCAGACTTTTGGCCGCAGGGTTCATAGTAGAAGTTTTTCATCCGGAGTGGTTGGCTAATCCGGTGCTGGTGTTGAAGAAGAATGGGAAGTGGAGGATGTGTGTGGACTACACAGATCTCAATAAAGCTTGCCCAACTGATCCTTTTGCTCTCCCTCGTATTGATCAGATCATCGATGCCACAGCGGGATGTGAGCGGCTAAGTTTTTTGGATGCATATTCAGGGTATCATCAGATTAAGATGGCAGTTGAAGACCAAGAGAAGACAGCTTTTATAACTCCTTTTGGTGCTTTTTGCTATGTGTCCATGCCTTTTGGACTTAAATGTGCACAAGCAACTTATCAACGTTGCGTTCAGAATTGTCTAAAAGGACAGATAGGGAGGAATGTTCACGCCTATGTGGATGACATTGTAGTTAAGTCAAGGAAGGAAGGAACAATGATAGAGGATCTTAAGGAAACTTTTGATAATCTTCGAGCTTATAAGATGATGCTTAATCCGGAGAAGTGTGCTTTTGGTGTTCCGGCAGGTAAACTACTGGGATTCTTGGTCTCAAACAGAGGAATAGAAGCTAACCCAGAGAAGATCAAAGCCATCACATCTTTGACTAAACCGGTTTGCATCAACGATGTTCAGCGCATAGCTGGCCGGATCACAGCATTAAGCCGGTTCATCAGCCGTTTGGGAGAGAAGGCGATTCCACTTTACCAGATGTTGAGGAAAACACACCGGTTTATATGGAGTGATGAGGCAAACGCAGCGTTTGAGGATCTGAAGCGGCAATTGTCAAAACCACCGGTTCTAGCTGCTCCTATTGACAAAGAGCAGTTGCTGTTATACGTCGCTGCTAATGCATGGGCAGTCAGCGTTGCGATTGTGGTTGAGCGCAAGGAAGCAGGGAAGGAGTACCCGGTTCAGCGCCCGGTTTATTACGTGAGTGAAGTACTCATTGAGTCCAAGCAGAGATACCCTCATTGGCAGAAGTTGGTATATGGTGTGTTCATGGCAAACCGGAAGCTGAAGCACTATTTCCAAGGACATCCAATAACTGTGGTTAGTTCAGCACCGTTGGGGGATATAATCCAGAACAGGGAAGCTACGGGCAGAGTAGCAAAGTGGGCCATTGAGCTCAGCCCGCATGAGTTGAAATATGTACCACGCACTGCTGTAAAATCTCAGCATTGGTAGACTTCATCAATGATTGGACAGAGTTGCAGACTCCTGAGGAGAAGCCGGATCTTACTTACTGGACGATTCACTTTGACGGTTCAAAACAGTTGGAGGGCTCGGGGGCTGGAGTTGTCTTAACTTCCCTCAGAGGTGATAAATTTTGTTATGTCATCCGCTTATTGTTTCCTTGTACTAATAATGCAGCAGAATATGAAGCATTACTTCATGGTTTGCGGCTAGCAAAGGAAATGAACTTGAGCCGGGTTAAGTGTTTGGGCGACTCAGATCTGGTAGCACAGCAAGTTTCTGGCAAGTGGGATTCAAGAGACCCCCTCATGGCGGCTTATAGACAAGAGGTTGAAGCAGTCGCATGATACTTTAAAGGATATCAGGTGGATCATATAGACCGGCGGAGGAACGAAGCAGCTGATGCTTTAAGCCGGTTGGGGTCGCAACGTAAACCGGTGCCACCAAACACCTTCTTGGATGAATTGCACAGTCCTTCGGTTCAGATACCGTCGGAGGAAGACATAGCTGTTCCGGACCCAGAGGCACAGTTAGTTGCAGCGCTCCATATTATTCCGGATTGGACGCTGTCCTATTTGGCATACCTGAGCCGAGGAGAGTTACCAGATGACGAAGAAGAAGCACGACAGATAATCCGGCGCTCTAAGTCCATGACGATTGCAAACGGAGAGCTTCACCATCGCAGTACTTCTGGAATATTTGAGCGGTGTGTATCAGCCGAGGAAGGTTGTGAGATTCTTCGCGAGATTCATGAAGGGGATTGTGGTCATCATGCCGGTTCAAAATCATTGGTGGCTAAGGCATTCCGGCATGGTTTTTATTGGTTAACCGCTCATTCAGATGCGGCAGATCTGGTCCGGAAGTGTGACGCTTGTCAGAAATTCTCAAGACGTGCTCTGGTTCCAGCACAGGAACTCCGGATGATACCAATAACTTGGCCGTTTGCGACTTGGGGGCTTGATATGGTTGGACCTTTCAAGCGATCCCAAGATCAGAAAACTCATCTACTAGTAGCAGTGGACAAGTTTACAAAGTGGGTTGAAGCGGAGCCTATAAGCAAGTGTGATGCGGCAACGACAGTCAAATTCATCAAGAAAGTAATATTCCGATTTGGCTTTCCACACAGCATCATCACAGACAATGGCACCAATTTATCTCAGGGTGAGATGGAAGAGTTCTGTCAACGAGAGCATATTCGTTTGGACGTGTCTTCTGTGGCTCACCCCCAATCCAATGGTCAGGCTGAAAGGGCAAATCAGGAGATTTTGCGAGGAATCAAACCCCGGCTTATGACACCTTTGCAGAGAACCCCAAGATGTTGGGTGGAGGAATTGCCATATGTTCTTTGGAGTATCAACACTACACCAAACCGGTCTACAGGTTACACACCCTTCTTCATGGTTTATGGTGCTGAAGCAGTTCTTCCAAGCGATATACGTCATGATTCACCAAGGGTGACGGCTTATGTTGAAGCAATCAACGAGGGATCAAGACAAGACAGTTTAGGCCGGCTGGATGAAGAGCGTGATATAGCTTCAGCACGATCTGCGATTTATCAACAAGACTTACGCAGATATCATAGCCGACGGATTAGAACAAGGACGTTCCAGGAGGGTGACTTGGTACTCCGGCTCATCCAAGATCAAACAGATATGCACAAGCTATCCCCACCTTGGGAAGGGCCCTTTGTGGTCAGCAAAAATCTACACAACAGTTCATATTACTTGGTGGACGTTCGAGAACACAAGGACTCACGGACATCAGAAGAGGAGACGAAGAGGCCGTGGAACATCGCCCATTTACGGCCATACTATACTTGAGCTACGTGCTCCAATGTATCCTATGTATATATAATGAGTAATGAATAAACCGGCACCCTCGGTAAACCGGGGGCTTAGCCCTTTTTCCATATACAAAAATCCTGTGAGAGCAACCACACAAGTTTATTATTAGATATTATATTTCAATATATTGGCCGGTTTAGAAATTAATTTTTTGCAGAGTATGCAAAGGAGCAATAAAAAATCTCTAAAAAACACGAGATCATATCCGGTTCGAAGAAAGGAGGCTTTACAGTTTACCCACCGGTTCAGGAGGAACCCTGGAGACCCTCTGAAAAGTTGGATAATTCCACGTTCAGTGATTGGTTTGAATTTACCCACCGGTTCAGGAGGAACCCTGGAGACCCTCTGAAAAGTTGGATAAATCCACGTTCAGTGATTGGTTCGAATTTACCCACCGGTTCAGGAGGAACCCTGGAGACCCTCTGAAAAGTTGGATAAATCCACGTTCAGTGATTGGTTTAAATTGACCCACCGGTTCAGGAGGAACCCTGGAGGCCCTCTGGGAGTGGTAACGCCCACTCCCATTGATCGGATCAGTTTTTTTTCTATCGGCCCTCTGAAAAGTTGGATAATGCCACGTTCAGTGATTGGCTAGGCCCTCTGGGAAGAGTTGGACAACCCACGTCCCATTGATTGGCTCAGTTTTTATTTGCGGTTCTTCCGGCCCTCTGAAAAGTTGGATAATTCCATGTTCAGTGATTGGCTAGCCCCCCTAGGAAAGATGGATAATCCACGTCCCATTGATTGGCTGAACCTTGCTTTGAGCCTGGCAGCTCTTAAAAAGCCTCGACTACATGGTCTTATTTGCAAAATTTGCATCTTTTTTGTGTTTTGTGTTTTATAACCCTTTAAACCGGAGTGGACAGCTACAGAAGCTGACCACGTACCTATAAAGTGAAAAGTCTGGGTCATGAATACCAGCATGAGTAACCCGGTGTTCATTAAAACCCGGATCATATATCAGGCAAAAAGCTACAAATTTCCGAACAAAGTTTTGAAGAACAAGATGAAACGTAATTTATCATCGAGATGAACCGGAGTATTTCGGATTTCTAATTGGATCCATGAAGGTCTTGATCAAGCGACTTTAAAGTTCTATCGGATTAAGAATGTTGGGCGTATATGATCTCAGGTATAAAGTTATTACTGGTATAAAGATATACTTATTTGTCGTTTTAAGAGAGCAATTTAATCTGTCCAGTGGTAAGCCACTAGGACATATTTTTAGTATTATTTCCGCAGAAGCAGAAGATATGCAAGATAAACAATATCAGACAACATTTCAATCAGCAAATATTTCACATAGAGAAAGACAGAATATCCGGATTAAAGCAGAACAAAGTTTCAGCTATCCTATTACAAGGCATAGCAAGCCCGACGGATTGGAAATATTGTTTGACGAAACACAGACTGTGGTTACAGGAATAAATTTAAAGTTATGCTCCTCCTTGTTGAGACGGCTGGCCATCACCTTGATCCGGAACATCTTCATCTTCTTGAAGCGGTTGGAAGTCCGGCACACGCCAGTCAATCTTTGTTAAAGCCCGGAAATACACCTCTTCATTGATCAGTTCAAAAGGTTCGATATCTGGAGCGAAGGTATGAGGACGAACCGGCGGGATTAAATTCACGGTATCATAAACCGGCCGCTCCACCCGTTCGTTTTGCAAGTCATATCCAGGATGATACCTGGATAAATCGGATTCAGCCGCAAGCTTGCTGGCGAGGGGACGCATCTCCTTTGTCAAGGCATAAAGATCCTTTGCAGTAAAAGCCGAGCCGTCATCTTTCGTGTCAGGAAAACCGGTCAAAGCTTCCTCCGGATCAAGATCCGGAACCCAAGCCTTAGCCCTGGTAAGAGCCAGAAGAGCACCCCCCCCGGGCGGCAGATTTTTTGACTTCTTCAAGACGAGCCGGCAAAACAGATAACTTATTCAACGTGTCTTGGATCGTCGTAGGGGCCGGTTTACCAAAGGAAGTTGCACTAATGATCCTCTGAGCGCCGGAATACAGCTGCTCAACCAAGGTGTAACATGCTTTAAGTTTTTTCCGCAAATCATCCCCAAGATGGGAGACACGGCGGCCTGCATATAGATATTATGGTTAAACCGGCACAGATGAAATTTGCAGGGATAAAAGCAGAAGTGTAGATTGTATTTACCAAATACTGCAAAGGTCATCAGTTCAATGTGCCGTTTTAACCCGGTTAATTCTTCGGTAACCGGATTAAGCGCCCCTTCAGCGTCCTGAACCCTTTTCTCCAGATCTTTCTTTTGAACCTCAAAAGTGGTCCGCTCTTCTTCAAAGTATTTCTTCAGATCTTCAGCAGTCTTTAAACTCACCTGAAGATCTTTTTTAGCCTTTGAAGCGGCAGATTCTGTTTCAGTAAGGCGGCTACGAAGTTCATTGATTTCAGCAGCATTCCGGTTCAACTCAGCCTGCAAGCACAGTTAAAAGACAAGAGGTAAAAATCAGACAAAGTCTCAAGCACACAAACAAGTTGTCTACTTGACACTTGGGGGCTAATGGCAGTTGAAGCAATAAGTAACGGCAATTACAGGATTACAAGTCTCAAGCACACAAAACAAGTTGTCTACTTGACACTTGGGGGCTAATGGACGGTTGAAGTATCATCAGCAATTTTTACAAGTATCAAATACATAAACAAGTTATCTACTTGATACTTGGGGGCTAATGTAAAGATCAATTGTTCAACTACAAATTCCGGTTCACCTTCAGCACGCATCTAAACCGGAATTTGGGCGCTGTTATGGGATAGAAACACATCAAAGGTACAAAGTCGGAAGAAGAGGTTTACCTCAAATTTCTCCCTCATTAAGTTAACCAGGCTTGCTTCATAATCTCGGCTGCTGTGGAGCCGGTTTAGATACCCAGAATAAATTTCTTGGGCGCTCATATCAGCAAGATCGGATACTTCAGTACTCCATTTACCTTTTTCTTTATATAGCTTCTCCGTTTTAGCCGTATGCTTGGCTAAAACGGTGGGCTCAGCTGGAGCAACGAAGGCAGTCCCAGTTACCACAACATCCGGAGAAGCAGGTACATTTGGGAGAGTGGCAGTATGGGCCGGATTGGGAGACGCCGGATTAATCTGAGGAGAGTTGACCCGGGCCGGACTTGGCTGATTATGGGCATCTTCAGCAGTAAGATTTTCAGGAACGGAGACATGATCCGTAGGCGCAGAATCTTCAAGAGGAGCTATAGGCTCGCCTTCTGGAGGAACGATCGTAGCCGGATCATCAGCCGGATTATCTGCAGAGGTCTCAGCCGGAGGCTTATTTGCCTTGGGTTTCTTGCTGGGCTTTGGCTTGCTGGAAAAGTTTACAAATAAGTTAAACATTATAAAACAAAGAGGAATTAAAAACCGGAAGGGTTAAAAAGTTACCATGGGACGGTTTTCAGGGGAGGAAGCTGCGTGGCAGTTGATTCACCAAAGGAAGAAAGCGGAGTTTCCTGATAATCAGGATCAGACGGTTTAAGAGGTTTTCGGATAAGCCCGGCCTTGGGATGAAGAAGAGTCGGAGAAAGTATCACCTCAGCACGACGTTTTCGAACCGGAGTTAAAGAAATCCCGGATGATTCCACCGCCAGGCCGCTATGGCGAGTGGTCCGGCGAAGAGCTTCGTGCTGTTGTTTCTTCAAAATAAAATTAGGATCCAACTGAGCATAAGGGTGAGAAAATTGGTATTTCCGGACGGCCCGACGACTTTTCTGTGGAAGAGGTTCTGAATCAGAGGAGAGAATGGTTACCTCAACTTCGGCCGGATTATCACCTTCAGGCAACTCCTGTGGAAAAGTTATCGTTAGATACAATTACAAGTTCAAAGAAAGCAAAATTTGAACCGGATTAAATCATACCTCGGAATCCGGATCATCATCGTCAGTGGGAGAACTGGCGTCAACAGCTGCTTTCCTTTTCTTATTGGCGAAGGTTTTTCGGCGTGCTTGTTTGCCGGTTTTCTCTTGAGGCTTCCTCTTCCAGAAAGGATCATCAGACTATTCAAGAGAAAGAAAGATGATTGGAAGACGGTTTAAGGTAACGGGTTACAAATTCAGGGCGGAATGAAACTTACCGCGGGCAGCTTATTCTTTTTATAATACGGAGCTAGCCCGACTTTGCTGCAGTCTGCTATAGAGGCATTGAGCATCTTTTTAGCTGACTCAATAACCTCCGATTCAGATAATTTGTCCTTAGTAAACCGTTGAGGATCGTCCGGTTTACCAGAATACTTGCACATCAGCTGTGATCGTCGGCTCAAGGGAAGGATGCTCCAAGACAACCAGCATCGCAAAAAATCAGTTCCAATCAAGCCATTCGCTGTGAAAGCTCTTAACCTGGAGAGCTGTGATGAAAACCGGGTCCGCTCGACAGAACTGAGCCGTTGTGGTAAAGGATGATCCTCCGGTATACAGGTTTCGCGATAACCCGGTAAAGGGTTCTCCCCTTCAGGAGAAGTATCAATACAATAAAACCATGATTTATTCCAATCTTTTGGATGTGTGTGTAAAGCGGCGTGAGGGAAAACAACGTCTCTCCTCTTTTGAATACTAACGCCACCAAGCTCCTGATGCGGACCGCTGGTGAACTCTGTGCGCCGGTTCAGGTGAAAGAAATCCCGAAACAGATCGACAGACGGTTCTTCTTGTAGATATACCTCCGAGAACACTTGGAAGTCACAGATATTTGAAACGGAATTGGGTCCAATGTCCTGAGGGTGGAGCTGGAAGGCAGCAAGAACATCCCGGAAAAACTTTGAACCGGTGGGAGAGAAGCCTCGAGATATGTGATCAAAGAACACAATGACCTCCCCGGATCTGGGAGTAGGAGGACATTCATTCCCCAGGGCCCGCCACTTCAAAACAGATTGAGGGCCTAAGGTACCAATTTCAGAAATTCTGACCAAGTCTTCCTCAGTAATGATAGAAGGGACCCAGTCGCAAGAGACATACTGCTTAGCCATTGCAACGAAAGGACAAGTACTGGAAAAGTTAAAGTGCAGAAAACGGATTATGGAGATGCAGCAGTATAAACCGGAAACTGTCTATGAAAGTTACGCAACGGTTTGAACTGAGGACTAATGGCATGGTTAAACCGGCAATTACAGCAAGCTACACCATTTCCGGTTCACGGCAGTAAAAGAGGAACGGCTAAACCGTCGCGTTCAAATTATAAAGTTTCGCAAGAACAGGGCATAAAAGTTTAAACCGGAGTACATCTAATGGATCTACAAAGGAAAAGAAACAGTTTCCTTATAAACAGCTAAGTAGAACAGATCTGGACGTGCAAGTTAACCCGTATAGTGTATGACAGTTTAACCGGAGCATACTTAACAGATCTACAGAGGAGAAAAACAGGTTTTCAAGGACAGCTAAGGTGGAACAGATCTGAGCATACAAGAAAAAGAGAAACAAATGCAAGAGTATACGGGAAGAACTACAAGGGCCTTATACAGAGCGGGTAAATCTACAGGTTAAACAAGAACGACGAAGATCTGAAGCATTTACAGCGGGGTAGAGGTACAGTTTAAAGGGCAAGATCTAAAAGTAAAGGTTACTGAAAACTATCGGCTTAAAGTTGAACAAGGTGAAGCTTTCATTGAGGCTCTAATGGCGGAGGCGTGAGGAGGAACCCTAGAAGTTACAGATCTATAATGAAGAAGAAAGACGTACCTAGAATAGCAAGGAACAGCGGCGGAGGTTCTCTGGTCAAACTCAGGGTGATGCAGCGGCCGGCGAGGACTTGGATTCAGCGGTTGACGGCGGCGGTTCGAACTCGGGCGACGATGGAGTCGGGCGACGAAGGAGGAAGAAAGAGCAGGAAGAAGATAATGAATGGGGACAGCGGTATTTATAAGGGAAAATCAGATCCGAAGCGACAGGTGCGGGATTCGAGGAGGCAAAGGATCGGATAAAGATCTTCTGACGCCTCGATTTTCGGGATAACCCTTAAACAAAGCTACAGTACAGCTCACAGCGTTAAATGCGGAGATTACGTCACGGTCAGATCTAGTGAGTCTCGAAAATGACGTCAGAGCCGGTTTACAAGAGTATGAAGACAGAAGAAAATTATACAAGACAAGGAAGACTGATATGAACAAGTTCAAATCATTCTGGGGCCTAATGTGAGGGATATGACTAGCAGGTATAAACCGGCTAGTGTAAACCGGATTTGTTATATTATACCTGATTGTAATATTTAGTAAAGGCTACGGCCCATGAGATCTTAGGGCCCTTATGTAGAATTAAAGTTTGTAAACCGCCAAGCGATGTAACTTGAGAGATAAGGAAGAAAAGACAGAGACCGAGGCGGACACAAGTATGAGCCGGCCTCGGGACTCTGTAAACCGGACCAGGCGTACCCTCTATATAAAGGGACGACCCGGCGACGGCTCAGGGACAAGCAACAATCAATCCGTCGAGACACAGGCAAGCGAATCCGCTCCCTGTAATCCGACGCCCAAGTAATACCAAACCAACTAGACGTAGGCTTTTACCTTCATCGAAGGGGCCGAACTAGTATAAACCCTCTGTGTCCTTCGTGTGCTATGAACCCCTTCAAGCTAACCTGTGCGATGGTTCCATCTTCAAGTCCGCTAAACCGGACATCTGCCGTGCTATTTCCACGACAGCAAGGGAGTACAATTTTTTATCTAGGAGTAGATCACTGGACATCGGTCAAAATTATCCTTAGAGGACTAAGGAAATATTTCTCGGTTATGGAGGTGATAAAGAGTTCGTCGTAAAGAGTTATGTCGATGCAAGCTTTAACACCGATCTGGATGACTCTGAGTCTCGATCTGGATACATATTGAAAGTGGGAGCAATTAGCTAAAGTAGCTCCGTGCAGAGCATTGTAGACATAGAAATTTGCAAAAACACATACGAATCTGAATGTAACAGACCCGCTGACTAAACTTCTCTCACGAAGCAAAACATGATCACACCTTAGTACTCTTTGGGTGTTAATCAAATGACGATGTGAACTAGATTGTTTACTCTAGTAAACCCTTTGGGTAGTGGTCACATGGCGATGTGAACTATGGGTGTTAATTCACATAACGATGTGAACTATCGGTATTAAATCACATGGCGACGTAAACTAGATTATTGACTCTAGTGCAAGTGGGAGACTGAAGGAAATATGCCCTAGGCAATAATAAAGTTGTTATTTATATTTCCTTATATCATGATACATGTTTATTATTCATGCTAGAATTGTATTAACCGGAAACTTAGTACATGTGTGAATACATAGACAAAACAGAGTGTCCCTAGTATGCCTCTACTAGACTAGCTCATTGATCAAAGAAGGTTATGTTTCCTAGCCATAGACATGAGTTGTCATTTGATCAACGGGATCACATCATTAGGAGAATGATGTGATGGACAAGAACCATCCGTTAGCTTGGCACTATGATCGTTTAGTTTTACTGCTATTGCTTTCTTCATGACTTATACATGTTCCTATGACTGTGAGATTATGCAACTCCCGAATACCGGAGGAACACCTTGTGTGCTACCAAACGTCACAACGTAACTGGGTGATTATAAATATGCTCTACAGGTGTCTCCGAAGGTGTTCGTGGTGTTGGCATAGATCAAGAATATGATTTGTCACTCCGAGTGTCGGAGTGGTATCTCTGGGCCCATTCGGTAATACACATCATAATAAGCCTTGCAAGCAAATGACCAATGAGTTAGTCATGAGATGATGTATTACGGAATGAGTAAAGAGACTTGCCGGTAACGAGATTAACTAGGTATGGTGATACCGACAATCGAATCTCGGGCAAGTAACATACCGATGACAAAGGGAACAACGTATGTTGTTATGCGGTTTGACCGATAAAGATCTTCGTAGAATATGTAGGAACCAATATGAGCATCCAGGTTCCGCTATTGGTTATTGACTGGAGATGTGTCTCGGTCATGTCTACATAGTTCTCGAACCCATAGGGTCCGCACGCTTAACGTTTGATGACGATCAATACTATGAGTTTACGAGTTTTGATGTACCGAAGGTAGTTTGGGGTCCCGGATGAGATCACAGACATGACGAGGAGTCTTGGAATGTCTGAGATGTAAAGATCGATATATTGGATGGCTATATTCGGACATAAGAAAGGTTCCGAGTGATTCGGGTATTTTTCGGAGTACCAGAGAGTTACAGGAATTCGCCGGGGAGCATATGGGCCTTATTAGGCTTTAGGGGAAAGAGAGAGAGAAGGCTGCGCCCTCCCAAGGCTTAGTCCGAATTGGACTAGGGGGAGGGGAAGCGCCCCCTCCTTCCTTCTCTTCTCTTTTCCCTTTCCTTCTCTCCTACTCCTACTACTTGGAAGGGCTCCTAGTTCTACTAGGAAAGGGGAAATCCTACTCCCGGTGGGAGTAGGACTCCCCAGGGCGGCCATAGTAGAGGGCCGGCCCTCCCCCTCCTCCACTCCTTTATATACGGGGGTGGGGGGCACCCCATAGACACCCAAGTTGATCAGTTGATCTCTCCCAACCGTGTGCGGTGCCCCTCTTCACAGAAACACACCTCGGTCATATCGTTGCAGTGCTTAGGCGAAGCCCTATGCCGGTAGCTTCATCATCTCCGTCACCACGCCGTCGTGTTGACGAAACTCTCCCGTGAAGTTCTACTGGATCAAGAGCTCATGGGATGTCATCAAGCTGAACATGTGCGGAACGCGGAGGCTCCGTGCGTTCGGTGCTTGATCGGTTGGATCGCGAAGAAGTTCGACTACATCAACCGCGTCACTAGACGCTTCCGCACCCGGTCTACGAGGGTACGTGGACACACTCTCCCCTCTCATTGCTATGCATGTAGTAGATAGATCTTGCGTGATTGTAGGAAATTTCTTGAAATACTATGTTCCCCAACATTGATAGCACACAAGGTATTCCTCCGGTGTCCGGGAGTTGTGTGATCTCATGGTCTAAGGAACATGTATTTGACATACAAGAAAGTAATAGCCATAAACTATACGATCAAATGCTAAGCTAACAGATGGGTCTTGTCCATCACATCATTCTCCTAATGATGCGATCCCGTTATCAAATGACAACTCATGCCCATGGTTAGGAAACCTTAACCATCTTTGATCAATGAGCCAGTCTAGTAGAGGCTCACTAGGGACACATTATTTGCTTATGTATTCACACATGTACTTAAGTTTCCGGTCAATAGAAATTCTAGCATGCATAATAAACCTTTATCATTAATAAGGAAGTATAAAATAAATACAACTTTATTATTGCCTCTAGGGCATATTTCCATCAGTCATGCCACCAAACACAGCTTACGGGTGAAGGCCCTACAACCCACACCGCCCACGAAAGCGCTGCCCACGTGGAAATTGTTGGGTGAGGGAGGAAGAGGCCGAAGTGGCGTAGTCGTCCGCCTGCCTGGAGGAGTCCTGGGAGAGGTCCTGCTGCTCGTGGGCGGCCGAGTCGGTGGCGCCAGCACCTACGGCCCCAGTGGAGTGGCTGCGATTGTCGCGGCCCGCAGACTCCGTCTGGACGGTGCAAGCCGCCCGACACTCGGCACGCACGCGGCGAACATCAGCCATGGAGTTTGCGAAGTGGAAGCTGGAGAGAAGCGGAAGAACAGTTCTGCACCCCTACCTGGCGCGCCAAATATCGGAAAATGGGCTTCGGGGACCCAAAGGTTCGGACACTGGGGTGCGCTCGTTCTACTTCTCTTCCTGTTAAGAACCTTGACGAGGCTACAACGAGGACGCGCGAGCGTGGGCAGACCGATGACACCACGATTACCCAGGTTCGGGCCACCATGCGGTGTAAAATCCTACGTCCCGCTTGTTTTTTGGATTGCTCAGGTGGAAGACAACGATTACAAGATCTAGGTTGTTTGAGTGGATGATGGGTCGATCCCCTCTACTGCAGCACCTTGCACCCCTTTTATATCAGCCTTGGTCCTCTTCCCTCGAAAGGTTAGCGGGAAGGGTTGCCACACAATGGCAATTTTGAAGGGGTGCAAGGGCACTATCTATCCTGACAAAAGGTGGTCTTCGCGTGCAAAGCGTCCATCCATGATGCGCTGGTGGGCTCGGTGATGACCTCCGCCCTGCATGCCCGCCATCTTGGTCTTCTTGCACCGATCGGGAAACCTTGGGGGATTGCTTTGGGAACCGACGAGCTGGCTTTGCTCTCTTAGCATAAAAGTGGCAATCCTCCTCATCCGCGCCCACTAGCACGACCTTTGGCACCATCCGTCACCGCACGTGTCACCCACGTGATGGGGCATGGGACCGCGTGTCCGGGCCTGGCGACGCCTGCCTTGAGCGCCTCGGAAAGGCGCCTCGGGAAACCGCCCTGGGATGTAGCCTCGGGAGGCCGCCTCACGAGGCCCTTGGTGGAGCCGCTTAGCCCGCTGACGGCGCCCGCCTCCTGAGGGGGGAACCTCTCGCGAGGCCTGGTCCTGGAGAAGGGTCTTGCCAGCGATGCCTGCTAATGGGCCACTTGATGGGCCTTGGATACACGCCGCGTCGTGGGCCGAAGGTAGACGGGTCTGGGTACCCTGGTTCCCACGGGCCCGACATTGCCCTTTCCCGCTCATATTTCGGGTAAGAAGCCCGAGGCACCTATAAAAGGGGTAGTGCGGCCACCGTAGCAAGGGATCGGCTCCTTGCGCCATTGCTAACCACCCAAGAGCTCTAGCTCTCTTTGTAGCTCCAAGAACACTTTCTCTATAAGCAATTCCACCCAAGCAGGAGTAGGATTTTATACCACACGGTGGCCCGAACCTGCGTAGCTCGCTGTGTCTCAGTCGTGCCTCGCATGTAGCTCATAGTTGGTAGCCGCGAATCAAGTCCCCAGAGTTCAAATGAGAGTCTTGGAGGATTTCTTGTAGCTCAGAATCAATTCCCCGACACCGGTGGCCGAAGCAAAGTCGCTCCGCCCCGTTGCCTCGACACGCGCGGGCGAATCCCACCGATGCCGAGGCTCACCGGTGCCGGAACAAACCGGATCCGCCCGTTACAAGGCCGCGGCCAAGCTACGGGCAGATCCACTACGCCCGCGGTGTCCGCGAACCTCGGACACAAATGGGCACCCCTAGTGCCGAAACATGGTGGACTGGATGTGGCGCGGAGTGGCGGAGCTTTCGAGCGGTGCATGGAATCAATAAGGGGCGGGGATGTGCCGCGACGATGGCGGGGAGTGGAGGCGCGAATGAAAGTGGGCAGAAATGCGTGCGCGCCAAAGGAAAGGGGAGTCAGCAAAATCCCATATATACGAAGGAAATTGATTCACGTATTGAGGATCCCATAAAAAATCCCGGACGATTGAAATTGAGGATCTATTTGCACTGGACAAACCCCACCGTTTCGTAAATTAAGAGTTATTTTGCGGCTGATTCGTCCGTTTGGGGGTAGCAATGGGGTCGTATCTGCCCGGATTTGTCGATGCGCCGGTCGCGCGCCCAACGCGCGGCCGCATCTTATCCGCATACATTTCATTTTTGCAAACACGTAACTTTATTTTCATCATTGATTTTACATTGAAGCACATCACCAAATATTGACTAGAATAAATGTAAAAAAGTAGACGTTGCTTCCTCGCATTGAGTCTCATCTCTAGCCTCTATTCTAGCAACAAGTGCACGATCATCTATTAAATTGCGCTCTATCAATTGATTGATGTGTTTTTCCTCCCAATACCAAAAGTTGCATCCATTCTACACAATAGAATTTTAAGTGAGTGCAACTAGTCGAATCCGAGAGCACAACCGAAACTAAATAGCACATACCCCATCGTTTGAGCACTTGACGAACACCCATCCGGGATGTTTCGGCGCTGTAGACACGCGGCGCAAGACCTTTCTTGGGTAGTCGTCGCACTTTATGAGTGGCAACAGTGCGTCGACGAGCCTTTGAGCCAGAACCGAGCCCGGACGACGACGGTTCATGTATTTCCGGTGAACCACCGACGGGGTAGATCCGAGCGGCTAGAGGCGGATTCAGTACCTGCATGCGGCCTTGCCGGGGCCTCCCGGCCCAGTGCCAGGATAGTCCATGGCACGGTGCGACCTCCCGTGACTGGGAGATCAAGTCCGGTCGGATCCCCGCATTCGACCGCCGGGCGTGCAAAAGGTGGCCGTGATTGGGTAACTCGGGGCGTCGAGGGAACGGGGCTGCGACAAGGGTTGGGGCGAGCGCGCGACCGAGCTGCATAATGGCGGCGGTGAGGGACGAGAGGGGCGGGGGTGCGGCTCGAGCGGGGGAGGAGGGAATAGACAAAGGGGGTCTGTGTCCCCGACGGACGGGCCAGGGGAGGACATCGGTAGGGGTCACGTGCCGTTCGCGCGTGTCCGTTCGGTCGCATACTCGGCTCAAACTTGGGTCAGAAATGAGTCAAAAACAGATAGAAAATGGTCGACGATCTGTTTGCGGCGGCATGTTGGAGGGCCTGCTTTATCCGTTTACCCTAAACGGACATTTGAGGCGTTGGAGTTGACCTTAGAGCAACTCCAATGGGGCGACCCATTTCGTCCGTCGCCGTCCATTTGGGTCGGCGCGGACAGAAAAGACGGCCCAACGCGCCGACCCAAACGGACGCGCGTCCGCTTTCGTCCGCCTGCCAACTCATTCCCGGCCCATTTTGAGCCGGATTTGCGTCGGCGCGGACACGCGACGAAAATGCGCGCGCTCCCCCTCTCTCCTCCCCGGGCCCGCTGGTCGGTGGCACACTAGCCTCTCCCATCCAACAACATACCGGCGCACGCCTGCTTCGTCGCTGACGCCCCTGACCATTTTTTCCGATAGAAAAAGGATACGTACATAGTTCTAGCATAGAAAAAGGATACAAAGATGAACTACTCGTCGTTTTCCGACTCCGACTTGGTAATGTCCTCCTCCGACGTCTGAATGTAGGCGTTAGCATACCGCTCGTCCTCGAAGTCCCAGGACGACACTTCTCCTAGCTTCAGGTTCAATTCAGCGGTCTGCTTCCGCGCACGCTTGTCCTTCCGATAGGCGGCTCGCTCCGTCCTCCTCGCCTCCCTCTCCGCCCTCCTTTTCTTGTAGAACTGACGCTCGTCGATGATGTCCTGCGGGAAGCATGCGCACCACTCCATCATGGCTTCCATGTCCATCTCAGCAATGGCGAGGCGACGCTGCCGCCTCCGGTGGTCACGACGATCCTTGTCGGTGAAAAGCCGCGGGAGAGGCACGAGATCCTGCGCCCGCTGGCTCGACACGTCGGGGAAATTCATCTCTCGACGAGGCCTCTGGAGGTGCCACGCCGCCAAATCGTGCGCGCGGGCCGCCTCATCTGCGCTGTCGAAGGTGCCGAGAATGAGGCGTTTCTCGCCAAACCAGATCTCAGAGGAGAAGGCGCCGAAGCGGCGCTCGCGGACTCCGCGAAAATCCGAAGTGCCCAGGCGGCGCATCGACATGGTGACGCAGAGGCGGTGAGGCTAGTGAGAGGGGGCGAAACGAATGTGCGGCGGACGAAGTGTGGAGGAAGCGCCGTCTTATAACGAGCACCGGCGGCGCCAAAACCAGCGCGGAAACCTTCCCCGCGCGCTGGCGTGTCAAAAACAGCGCGCGGTCATGAAATGGGTCGGCGCGTTGGACGGGCGACCGATCCAAATCTAATTGAGGGCGGAGGCCGGGCAGCCGACCCAAACAGACAAAAAATGGACAAAAGCGTCGTTCGTTTGGGTCGACCCGTTGGAGTTGCTCTTACAGTCCTACTCTTGTCTCCAACAAAGCTGATAATCGTTGGTTCAACCACACACTATCCTCCGCCCGCTTTCTATCTGCCTCTTACCGAAGCTCCTTCTCAACCGTTGTAAAAGCCGACTCCGTCCGCTACGTGACGGTTCTAGGTCCCTCCAGCGACTGAGGAGCAGGTTCCGGCTAGTCCGGCCACATTTTCAACCTCTCTCACACACTCACACATCTCCACTTCCAATCTAAATCTTTTTCTCATCAGATCCGGTTGTGAATCAAATCAGTTAGCTGCTGTTTCCCAGCGAACCTGGTTTTTCTCTTCCAAATCGAAGGAACGAGCGCTCTAGTATTTCCTCAATCGACATAACTCTCAAGAATCTTTTTCCCAGATGCCACTTCTCAAAGACCAATTAAATATTTCGCGGTTCTGGTGAAATCCGGCCGCAACTCTCAATCCCACCAGAGCATCTGATTTCCAAACACATCTGAGTTGTTCCTCTCTTTCAGTTTTCCGCCTGATACTCTCTTGCCATCCACACGCACTGAGACAGAGTAGAGTTAGGCAAATCCTCCCACCACGAGCTGATACTCTCTTGCCATCCACATGCACTAATTCAGAGTAAGTTAGGCAAATCCTCCCACCACGAGCTGCTGCAGGAGGGGGATTCTCGAATCCGTACTACAATACGCCCAGTTCCCAAATCCACCCAGAGTTCCCCTCTTCTTTAGTCCATCTCCACTTCTTTCTCGTGTAGTTAGGACACACCTTTGTTTTCCCCCCAAAAGCAATCAAAGTTGTTGAGCGGCACGAGAAGGTGCTAGGTGCGGGTGGCGCCCTGGTGGCGGTGAGGGCTGCCGGCTGCGCTCATCCTAGGCTGGGGCATTGGGAGAAAAGGCAATGGAGGGAGTCCAGAAGAAATTACAATCCTTGAAGCTCTCAGAAGCAGAGAAAAAGAGTATCAAGATTGGCCGCAGGAATGGGAATACCTCAGGACCGGTGAAACCACAAGCTATTGGTAAGGTAATGTCTGACAGACCTGCGAGGACAGAGGCCCTGAAAAGTACCTTGGGCAGGATCTGGTGCCCGTTCAAAGGTATGGAATGTAAGAACTTAGGAATGAATCGTTTCTTGTTTTTGTTTCGTGGGGAATCGGGGAAATGGAAGGCGATAAATGAAGGACCCTGGACTTTTAACAAGAAGCTTCTTGTGGTAGAAGACTTCAACCCGGCAAAAACGCTGGATGAATATGAGTTCAAACAAGTGCCTATTTGGGTCCGCATCCAGGGCATTCCTATGGGCTCAATGTACAAAGAGGCAGGTGAAGCCATAGGAAGGGAGATAGGAGAAGTATTGGATGTCGATGTTGATGAATGTGGCATGGCAGCAGGAAGTTTTATGCGGGTGAAGGTCCGGTTAGACATCACCAAACCCCTCATGAGGGGCATTAATTTTTTCCTGGAAGATGATGAGGAGGAGAAGGAGCGAGGGCAAGATAAAACAATGTTGGATGAAGAAAAGGAGGACGAGGAAGGGCGTAGAGAGATTACCTTCACATATGAGCATCTTCCAGACTTTTGCTATATTTGTGGCATAATTGGCCATGGTGATAGGACCTGCCCAAGTAAACAAAAACTGGGAGCTGAACATGAATTCGGACCTTGGCTCAAAGCCGAGGAGTGGTTAAGAAGTCCCAGCGGGGAGGATAGGAGCAAGAATCCCCGAGAGAAATGGGGTTTCGGGAAGAGCAACAGTGGAGACGGCAGGGGGAGTGATGCAATCTCCTGGAAAAAGAACTCATCTGAGGGTGATGGTACATGGGCTTCAAGAAGGGGAGAAGAAAAAGAAGTATTGAGCCCACTAAAGGAGCAAGCAAATGAGGAAGAGGTAGGAGCCAGAAGAAAGAAACTCTTTCTGGAAGAGGGATTGAAGGAAAAGAGTGTGCCAGATCCCAAGAATAATGATGGTCGGTCAGCTCCAATGGTCGTGGACCCTAAAACATCACGAGAGCAGAAGGGAAGCGAGAAAAAAGAAGCTCCCAATGGAGGAGAAGGAGAAGAAGGGGATGGAAAGGAGGCCATATTTGATGTGAAGGTGAACCAAAATGAAAAGGGGGCAAAGGGGGAAAAAGGAAATGAATCGGTCATATATGAAGAAGAGAAAAGGAAGTCAAGTGAGACCCTGAGTTATAAAAAGGAAAAACGGGGGACCTTCAAACGCCGAGAAAGAATAAAACAAATATCGAGGAAGGATGCTAGTGAAACAGAACTAAAGAAGAGAGGGCACTCAAATATGGATTTGGATGAGGAGCCGGAGATACTGAAAAAGTTCAAGATGGAGGTTAACTTGGAAGCCGAAACAGAGGTACGTGCGGATAAAATGGGTAATGAACACAATATGGAGGGATGTGGAGAAGTGATCACACCTGAAAATAAAAAAACCGAGTTGAAAGCGGGGCTGTCAGAACCGTCCCGCGGGCAAAAATGAGGCTCACGGTGTGGAACTGCCGGGGTCTGGGGAATGGCCCGGCAGTGCGAGGGCTTCTGGATCTCAGGAAGCAGGTGGACCCCGATGTCCTCTTTCTATCCGAAAAAATGGATAAAAGAAGGATGGAAAGAATCAAGTGGTTGTTAGGAATGAAGAACATGGTGGTGAGAGACTGTGAAGGACAGAGCGGAGGCTTGGCTTTACTTTGGAAGAAAGAAATAATGCTAATTCTGCATAACTACTCAAAATATCATATTGATGCGGAGGTGGTGGAACATGATGGTTTTAAATGGCGCTTCACGGGCATATATGGCGAACCATCCAGTGGTAAAAGGGAAGTTACATGGAAGCTTCTGCGCATCCTAAACCAGCAGCTAAACCTTCCATGGTTATGTGCGGGCGACTTTAATGAAATCCTATACAATCATGAAAAGAAAGGAGGGCCGGCTAGAACTCACAATCAAATGGAGGGTTTCAGAACAGCTCTTACAGATTGTGGCCTTAAGGATCTGGGCTACTTTGGAGACAAATACACTTGGCGCAATCATAGTTGGGATGCTAGTTGGTACATAAAAGGAAGACTGGACAGAGCTGTAGCTTCAAGGGGGTGGTGTGCAAGATTCCCACACGTCAAGGTTCTGAATGGAGACCCATACCATTCAGATCACAGGTTGGTGACAATCCATATAGATGAAGCCAGAAGGACGCAGAACAGTAAAAGAAGGGCGCATGGTTTCAAATTTGAAGCGAGATGGCTTGAGGAGGATGGGTGTGAGGCGATTGTTAACAATGCATGGGCAATGGCTAGGCTCCAAGGCAACTGCAATACTCAGGACATGTTGCGCAAGGTTGCAGTAGATTTAAAGGACTGAGATGTGAATGTTTTGGGTGAGCTGGGGAAGAGAATCAAGGTTTTGAAGCATGAACTGGAAGAAGTAAGAAGGGGAGATATAAACCAAGATAGGGTATCTAGGGAACACTTCTTAAGGGAGAAACTTGATCGTCTAGAGCAGCAACAAGACATGCACTGGAGGCAACGAGCTCATGTAAATTGCCTCCAGGCAGGTGATAAGAACACTGCTTTCTTTCACGCCTTTGCCTCTGAAAGGAAAAGGAGGAACACAATTAAGAGAATAAAAAAAGATGATGGAAACTGGGTGGAAGGGGAAGAATCTCTGAAAGAGCACATCGCTGATTACTTCTATAATATATTCTCCTATGAGGCAAGGAATGATAATGGAGAAATTATTCGCGCAGTACAACCAAAGGTAACCGAAGGAATGAACAACCTCTTATGTGCAGATTACACTGAAGAGGAGGTCAAGAAAGCCTTGTATAGTATGGGTGACCTAAAAGCCCCGGGTCTGGATGGAATGCCGGCGGTTTTCTTCAAAAGGTTCTGGCAAACCATTGGAGACCAGGTCACCAAAGAGGTGCTGCATGTATTGAGGGGAGGAGACATGCCTGATGGGTGGAATGATACACTCATAGTACTAATCCCAAAAAATGCCACCCCGGTGAGCATGAAAGACTTGAGACCGATTAGTCTATGCAATGTTGTTTATAAGTTGGTGGCCAAGGTAACCACAAATAGACTTAAGTTAATTATTCCTGATATTATCTCCCCAAACCAGAGTGCCTTCGTGCCAGGGCGGCTCATTTCATATAATATACTATTGGCATATGAGTTAACTCACTTCTTGCAGAGGAAAAGGAACGGTCCAGTGGGATATGCCGCAATTAAACTTGACATGAGCAAGGCATATGATCGGGTTGAATGGTCTTTCTTGAGAGACATGATGCAAAGACTGGGCTTTGACAGAGAGTGGATTGAACTGATCATGAAATGCATCTCTACTGTTAAGTACCAGATTAAAGTAAACAAGGATATCATAGACATAATCTATCCCCAAAGGGGACTATGCCAAGGGGACCCACTCTCCCCATATCTTTTCCTTATATGTGCCGAGGGGTTCTCAGCCATGATCCATGAAGCAGAATTAAATGGCTCACTCAAAGGAATTAAGATCTGCAGAGAGGCACCTTGTATTAGTCATCTGCTTTTTGCTGATGACTCGCTGTTACTAATTGAAGCGAAGGCAGATAGCGCCCAAGAAGTCAACCGCATCTTGAACACATATGAAGTCTTTTCGGGCCAGATGATAAATAAAGACAAATCGTCAATTCTCTTCAGCAAAAACACAAGGCCCGGGCAGAAAGAGGAAATGAAGAATATATTGCATATTACATCTGAAGGTCTAACATCAAAGTACCTGCGAGTTCCATCATATGTGGGGAAATCCAAAGCAAGGACTTTTGAATATGTGAAGGATAGGATGTGGAAGAAGATTTAAGGTTGGAAGGAAAAACTTCTCTCTAAACCGGGGAATGAAGTACTGATAAAGGCGGTCGCACAAGCTATCCCGGTGTACTCGATGGCATGTTTTAACCTTACTAAATCAGTGTGTGAGGAACTGAGCACTATGATCAATAGGTACTGGTGGAGTCAAATGGATAAGAAGAACAAAATACACTGGGTAAGCTGGGAGAAATTGACGAAAACAAAGAGAAATGGAGGACTAGGATTTAGAGACCTTCACCTTTTCAATCTAGCCATGCTGGCAAGACAAGCATGGAGGTTGCTTCAAAATCCCTCTTCACTTTGCGCAGAAGTTCCCTCGACGAAGTATTACCCAAACAGTTCAATCTTGGAAGCGGAAGGGAAAAATGGCATCTCGTACACTTGGCGAAGTATCCTAAAAGGGGTGCAGCTTCTGAATAAAGGAATAATATGGAGGGTTGGCACTGGCAGTAATATCAACATCTGGTCAGACCCCTGGATCCCAAGAGGAAACACTAGAAAGATCATTACTCAGAAAGGCAGAAATTTAGTAAACAAGGTCAATGACCTGATTGATCCTGCTACAAACTCCTGGGATGAAGGTCTAGTGAAGCAAATCTTTTTACCAGAAGATGCTGAGGTTATATTGAAAATCCCCATTCAGGAAAACATGCAAGATTTCATAGCATGGCACTTCGAAAAGAAAGGTAATTTCTCAGTAAAATCGGCCTATAGAGTAGCAGCGGATAGCATAGCCCGTGAATCTCTTACAGGGCTAACTTCCTCCTCAAGTGCAGATGTAGATGTGGGTGGCTTCAATTGGCGAAAGCTGTGGACGCTGCCCCTCCCGAACAAAGTGCTCCACTTCTTGTGGCGCTTGTCTACTCATAGCCTACCGTTGCGAACAAAACTCCATAACAGAGGTATGAAAGTAGATACTAGATGCCCTCTCTGTTTTAGGCTGGATGAGGACGATGGGCACTGTTTTATTAAATGCAAGAAGGTAAAGGAGGTGTGGAGGAAAGTGTTTTTGGAACATGTTAGACTGCAACTAATCATTTGTGATGATGCCATGAACTTTATGGATACATTTTTTTTTTGCTTAAACGAGGAGGATACAATTAAAACATGTATTCTTCTTTGGTGTTGGTGGCATCAAAGAAACAGGGCAAATGTGGGTGATACTATTAAAACTTCTGATGAGATATGCTCCTCAATTAATTATCATGTTATGCAAGTTTTGAAGGAGAAGAAAGAAGAGAGAAAATTGAAGCCACAAACGGCAGAGAAATGGTCTCCACCTCCACCCGGAATCTTGAAAGTCAACATCGACGGTTCGTTCAAAAAGGATTCTAGTGATGGGGGGTGGGGCTTTGTAATCAGAGATGAGCATGGAGAGGTCAAGGCTGCTGGTGCAGGCAAGCTGGAGAGGGTTATGGATGCACTACAAGCTGAAGCTTTGGCAATGTTGCATGCCATCAACACAGCAAGTCAAATGGGATGCCACAAGGTATTATTGGAAACTGACTCTGCACAACTGAAGACTGCCGTGACAACTGAAGATTATGATTTGGCAGTCCTAGGAGCTATATTCATCAGAGATATAAAATTTCAGTTGTGTGTAGTTTTCACGGAGGTATGTGTTGTCTATTGCCTTCGGGCCTGTAATTCTGTAGCTCACTGTTTAGCTAAATATGGTGCTAATTTGGGAGCTGGAACCTGTGAGACTTGGCTGGGACAGCTACCAGACTTTGTACTAAGTGTTGCTGCTGGCGATTTGCCCAGTGGCACCATATAATGGAATGCACTGTGTTCCTTTCAAAAAAAAAAAAAAAAAAAGCTCCTTCTCAACCGAGCATGGACCGCCGCGACGGGGCGGGCAATCCGGGCCGGAGCTACGCGCGCGGCAAGGCCCGCGGCCGAGGATGGCGGGGCCGGCGTGAAGACCGCGGCCGCCCCTCCACACAACCTCCTCCCTCCACCGCCTCCGCCGCCGCGGTCATCCCCAGCGACGCCCCGCCGATCGTGGGCACCTGTCCCGACATGTGCCCGGGTAACACCCTTCGTCCAATTCCTCTCAGCCTGCACGGAGCTGTTGACCTGTTCGGAGAACCGAAGCTCCCCACCGGGTTCTCGCGGAGCTGACGCCCACCATCTGTTCGACGAAATTACGCGATCAGTGGTCTAGCTTCATCATTTGGTTGACGTTTAAACTCATTGTTGCTAATGTTTCTGTTGCAGCTACGGAGAGAGCGCAGAGGGAGCGGCTCCGGGATCTGGCCGTGTTTGAGCGTGTGAGCAGCGACCCCATGCGCACGTCCCATTCCCTCGCCGTCAAGAAGGTGAGCCGTTCATGATTTCCAATTATCCATATACACGTGGAGGTTATTCCTGATTTATACGTGCTGTTGGTTCAGCCTGATGCTTCATGGGTAGTCCCTTTTGGTCCTCGTGTGCTTGGATTGTTTCTATCATGCAAATGGCGAGATTAGTTTTGTTCCATGTGGTAGTTAGCCTGGCATGAAGTTTTGCTTAACTGAAAATCAGCGTTGGCAATGATAGGCTGCAGGTGAACAGTGGACTCTTTATGTTAGTTGTGTACAATTTCTGCGCACACCTGACCCGCGTTCTTTTTGTCCAACCACTGCCGGAATACTGAATTTGCGGTCTTCCTGAGATTGTGCCTGTAACACAGTTAGACTTGTACTCCCTCTGTAAAGAAATATAAGAGCGTTTAGATCTTTACGGAGGGAGTATTGTTGAGGGAAGTGCATATTACAACCCTGAACTCGGTGCTGAGTTTAAGTTACAACCCCAAACTTCAAGGCTGGTTAATACACTCTTGAACTTTGGTGTCGCGGTTGCCAGCGACTTATGAGCTACGACATAACGGGTGGCGTTTGTAGGCAGCTTCTGCATGAACTTGATGGCTGGCCAGCATGGCTAGCGGCAAGTAGCAGCAACACTAGCGCCACCAGCCTCCGTCACTGCATCTCGAGGTCGTCCACCTTCGTCTCCTCCGATGAACTGCCAAGCAGTGGGAGAACTGCAGGATCCCTCATCTCTAGATCCACGGTCAGCGTGCCGTAGCTGCTCTGGCCTAGCTCCCCGGAGAGGCGACAATGGGCGCAGCAGTCAGATTCGTTAGAAATAATCATGATCATCAATATATCGATCTCCAGTGTTGTTGTGCAGTCACTACATATGTAAGCTGACGTAAAGAAATTGATCGCCTTCGTGTGAGCTAGATCTGTACAGGAGCAAAATCAACCAGAGAGCTAGCTTTGTACATAAGAAAAATCAATCAGCTTTCCATAGCAGATTGCATTGGCCTTTGCTAGCTTCCTGTCGCTCTGGTAAAAAATTATTCGGCAATTTGGAGCTTGTGCCCACAGGATTCAATGGCGTATCTGGGGGGAGGGGGCACTTCCTGTTGGAAATAACGCATAGGCTACCATTAATATAACTCCAAATTTATGCAACAACATAGATGCCAGAGGTAGATCTGTCATAAATGAACTAGCGATCAAACAAATAAAACTAGCATTGCCAGGAGGGTGAAGGCGTATGCTAACATAGCGATAAACACCAGTACCATAAACAGCCAAATGGCAACCAGATCACACATGAAATAATCAGATCACGGGATGAGATTCTTACATCGGTGATGCTAATGAAGAGATGGCGATGCGGCAGGACGCAGTTGATGATGAGTTGGAGTGGGGTGGTCGAATGTAGTCGAGGAAGGACAATATGCCAAGGAAGAAGACAAAATAGCCGCGTGGTGCACTTCCCAGTAACTATATCACTTCCTCACCGAACAGGAGCAGCACCTCTGCACAGCTAGGGGGAATGTTATCGGCGGGGATCAACGGGTGTTAAAAGATCGGTGAGCAGAGGGGGGTGCGGAGGTGAGCAATAAGGCGTCACAAGGCTGGGTGGGCGTCACCATTGCGAACGGAGAAGATGGGAATTGCGGGCGTCGGTTAAGGGACAGAGGTAATGGGTAAAATGACCTGCTTTCCGGAGAGATAGAGAGGGAAGATGATTCCAATATGGCATGTGGGACTTGTAATATTTTTTTCAGTTCTTTGCTGACTGGGATGCTACGTCACAGCAAAACCACCTTCCAATCACCTCAAGGGAGTAAAATAAACGGTTTTAATAGTTGGGACTGTGTCCTAACCTGTTTCGGAGTTGGGGGTTGTAAATTAAACTAGGGCATACATTTGGGGTTGAATATGGATTTCTCTCTTTTTTCTGTTGCTTGCTTTTCCATTATTAGCAAGCTATTAGATGCAAGGGTGGGCAGTGGTTCTGATTGGATATAGTGAAAGCTTTCCAGAAGGATGGGATTAAAAAAAAATCTTCAGAAAAGGCTAAGCTTGCGTCTTGATGCATAGAAAAGAAGAGTTATGTGCTAGACTGGACCAACACCCCAATTATAACACCACACGCCTAACTGATACAACCCAAGTAGTAGTGCATAAAGACCCACCACCCTACTTTGTCCACGCATGGTCCTTACTCCTGAACCTGATGAGCAAGCTGGTGATGTCAGGTTGCGCATTGTGTTGAGACCATTGGGTTGCGGCGCATCCAAATCTAGCAGGCTGTGAGTGGGTCACCAAGGTGCCCTTGCGAGCCGCAGGCGATGAGGATTGGATGACAAGTTGCTACCAATCTACAAACTCTTCTCTAACAACGGGCAGCCTGGTGTAGATCAGATCTATAAGAGTACTTTGTGCCATGAGCATGGGGTCTTCAAAAAGGGACAATCGGTCAGGAGGTGGGACATGGTCTCCTCTGGCTGGTTGCAAAGCTGGTCGCAAAGCAGGCACCTTGGGGTGCTCCAACCCATGGCGCGCTAGCCTATCGGCTGGCCAACATATGTCCTGGCAGGCAATCCGGATGAAGAACTTCACCCCTGGTGGGGCCCAGTAGCGGGTGTTGTATCAAGACTTGGAGGAGTGTTGTGCGTATGTCGTCCGATCGGCATCGCCGTGAGCTACACATCGCAGAATCACGCCCAGAGCTGGACTGATCCAACGTCAGTGCACAGGCACATCATGCACGGTCCGGTGCTTCCTGCCATGTGGGGAGATGAGCTCGACAGCTGCTGGCACCAACTCTTGTTGGATCTCCTGTCCAACCACCTGCCCCAAAATAGAGTAGATGTTCCATTGCCAACCACCATCTTGGTTGATGCAGTGAACACACATCGCTCGTCTTTGGAGAACTGCACATCGAGTCCGCGCCAAGGTCACAGGGGGTCGGTGCGCATCCTCCACAGCCAGCGCACCCGAAGACTTGATCGTCGTGCTTGCCAAGTTGGTGTCAGCCCCTGCACTAGACCAGTCTTACCTGACGAGAAGAGTGTCATATGCAAACTAAAACCTGCGGGTTCAGACAACGACGGCTCAGATCTCTTCAAGATAGCTAGTGGTTTAACAGTGGCATGAATCATTTTACCGACCATTGAAACAGTCTTTACTTTAAACTTTTATACTTGTTGTCATCCCCTGTAAGCACTACATATACCGGCGCTGCCGTGAATGGTAAGAAAAGTGATGCTACAATTAGATTAACTTAGCATAGCGCGTCTCTCTTCTTGTCCTACCTCCGATCCACCAACTCCATTCCCATGGAACCCTAGCGAACAACCCCTAAAATCCCCAAATCGACGGCTCCGGGCTTGACAGTTGGGCTCCGAGCAGCCCAAGCTCCCGAGCCCTGGTGAAAAACCAATTGAGTGTATTGATCACCGTCACGTACAACATTGGCGAAAGGGGCGAAATGTTTATGTTTAGTTTAATTTGGTGGTCATATGTGCAGACAAACGAATGAAGTGTGTGAAGGTAGATTGGGGGGATTGCTAGAGAACTCTGCCATCATTAGAGAAAAAAGAGCTTTCATATCATAAAATGGTGATAAGTTGGTACATGGTGGAATTTTATGTGATGCACATCTGATGTGATATTGTTAGAAATCACAAATTTATGTTTTTGTTTGGACACTGAAAGAATTGGCTTGGAAGGGGAGCCTTGGCGCAGCGGTAAAGCTGTTGCCTCGGGTTCAGGGTCTTGGAAACTGTCGGCGTTCTGGGAACCAGGGTACCCAGACTTGCCTGCCTGCGGCCCGCGACGTGGCTCCTTTCCGGGCGTGGTATGGCCCATCTTCAGCATCGACACTCAAGACCCTCGCGAGGGGCCAAGCCTCGCGGGGAGGACGACACAAAGACCTCCTGAAGGGGCAGCCTCGTCTGGCTGGCTCCCGAGGAGCGGAGAACTCTATGCAACCCCTCACCTCGCGAGGTTTGCATGACGCAAGCCATGACGACCAAGGCCAGGCGGGCGCCAGCGGGCACAGTACAACAGTTTCCTCTTTGGTGCTAAGGAAGCGGGCTCAGACGCAGAGTCCCAAGGAATCTGCCAAAGGTTTTCATTCCAGTGCAACAAGACCAAGACTGCCAAGACGGCAGGACGGAGGTCATCACCGAGCCCACCATGGCGTCAGGATCAGAGGCTTTGCAGGCGAAGACCACCTTTAGTCAGGATAAGATGTACTAGTTGCCCCCCTTCAAAATTGGTCGTTGTGGGATCCCTTCCCGCCAAAAATTTCGGGGAAGAGGACCAAGGCCACTATATAAGTAGGATAGCCACCCCCCAACAAGGGGACGGATCATTCAGACCCTCTCCTCCACCACCAAGCAAGAACACCTCACCTTCGGAGGTTGTTCACTCATTATACTAGTTCATCCACAACCCATCTCGAGGCTAATCCACCATACTGCTGGAGTAGGGCCACTCACCGCTAGGTGGCGTGAACCAGGATAAACTGCCTCGTGTCTCTTTTACATTCCTGTTCATTGTGCTAGTTGGTGAGACGGCGAGTAGATAGATAGGCGAGGTTGAGATCTTCGCATGTACCCCAGAGTTTGAACCTAGTAGGGTTTCGCGGAGCCCCGAATCCGACATTTGGCGCGCCAGGTAGGGGTGCGTGTTGAGGATCTACTCCCCTCATCGCCGTGCTCCTGCCACGCCATACAGCTCCACGCATGGCGGGCGTCGCTCTGCCCGTCGAACCGCGGGCGACATTCAGGGACAGAGTGGGCATCCGGGCCCTCTCCCCCGCTTTGCGACAAGTGCAGTGGCTGCCAAGGTTCCGGCCGGTGCTGCCGCCGCGGTACAACGGCGCGGTAGACCCCATGGTATTCCTCCAAGCCTATACGGAAGCCGTCTGAGAAGCCGGCAGCGACGACAAGGTGATGGCAAACTGGCTCCCCATGGCCCTCGTGGGGGAGCCATGCGCATGGCTCCTAAGCTTGTCGGAGGCCTCGGTGGCTTCCTGGGAAGAGTTGTGCGGCCTATTCATCACACGCTACATGGCGCACAGGCCCAACGTGGTCGCGGCGCTCCTCAGAGGTTCGCGGGCGCCGGCATCGGATCGGCACATCAAGCAGTTCATACGACAAGCGGGGGTCGCGTGCTCGCCCCCAGGCTGGGTGGCTCCCAGGTCCGACCTCACCTTCGACTCCAGCGGCCATCCCGAGTCCACGGTGGGGGCGGGCGTGCTCCCCATGCTCTGTAATCCCTCCATATGCAACGTGGCCGTCACCAAGACCCTCATCGACGGTGGAGCCGGCCTAAACGTCCTCTCTGTGGAGATGTTCAACCTCCTCCATGTACCATGCGAGCGACTCCTCCTCACCAAGCCTTTCTCCGGGGTTGTCAACGGTTCCATCAACTCCATCGGGCAGATCCGCCTCCCAGTCACCTTCGACACGCGCCACAACTACCGCACCTAGCTCATCGACTTCGACATCGCCCGCATCAACTTGCCGTACAATGCTATCCTCGGCTACCCAGCGCTGGCCAAGTTCATGGCGGCAACCCATCCCGCGTACAACCTTATGAAGATGCCGGGAAGCAGTGGCGTCCTCACTGTGCCGGGAGACACCAAGGACACGCTTCAGGCGCTCAAGCTCGCTTACAGGTTCGTGGCGGCTGTGCGGGCGCATGACGGCGGAGCGCCGGAGGCCGCGGGGGCTGCCCCAGCAAAAAAGAAGCAGCTGTTTTCTCAAGATCGGGCGGAAACAAAGCAAGTACCGGTGGATGAAAACGAGAAATCGAGCTCCACCTTCACCATAGGGGCTGGCCTCCCCGCGAGGAAAAGGCTTTGATCCGTTTCCTCCGCGCGAACAAAGATGTGTTCGCGTGGGAGGCGGCGGACTTGGTCGGGTCCCGCGCGAGGTGGTCGAGCACCACCTGACGGTGTGCCCGAACGCGCGACTCGTGAACCAGAAGGCGCGGCGACAAGCTCAGGAGAAGCAGGCGTTCATCACTCAAGAGGTCCGCAAGCTACTCGAAGTAGGCGTCATCCGAGAAGTGCGCCATCCGAAGTGGCTCGCGAACCCGGTCATCGTCCCCAAGAAAGGTGGAAAGGAGCGTATGTGTGTCGACTTCACCAACCTCAACAAAGCCTGCCCTCAGGACCCTTTCCCTCTTCCGCGCATTGACCAGATCGTCGACTCTACCGCCGAGTGCGATCTGCTGTGCTTCCTGGACGCTTTCTCGGGCTATCATCAAATCAAGATGGCGGTGCAAGATGTCGAGAAGACGGCCTTCCTGACCCCCTGTGGGGTGTACTACTACACCTGTATGCCATTCGGGTTGCGCAATGCAGGAGCAACTTTCCAGCGATTAATGCACATCGCCCTGGGGGAACAGCTCGGGAGGAACGCAGAAGCGTACGTCGATGACATAGTGGTGAAGTCTCAGGAGGCCAAAACCCTTATCGGCGACTTGGAAGAAACCTTCGCCAGCCTGCGCAAGGTGGACTTGCGGCTCAACCCGGAAAAATGCGTGTTTGGCACCCCGTCGGGCAAGCTCCTGGGTTTTTTGGTGTCACACAGAGGGATAGAGGCCAACCCCGAGAAGGTCAAGGCTATAGAAAAGATGAGCCCACCGAAGACCCTCAAGGAGAAGCAGAAGCTGGCAGGCTGCGTGACATCGCTTGGTCGATTCATATCCAAGCTGGGGAACACGCCCTCCCTTTCTTCAAGCTGATGAAGAGGAAAGGCTCGTTCGAATGGACTCCTGAGGCTGACGCAACTTTCGAGGACCTCAAGAGATATCTCACCAGCCCTCCTGTGATGGTGGCGCCGCGCCTCCGCGAGCCTTTGGTACTGTATCTGGCCGCCACGCCACATTCAGCCAACACCGCGCTAGTGGCAATCCGGGAGGGGCGCCAAATTGATAACCCGAAGAAACAGAGCGGCTCAGGCTCAGCTGGGGCATTGCGAGCTCAAGACAGCGCCAGGGAGACCACGGCGGACCTTCAAGATGGTAAGGCTCCTGAGGACGGTACACTTGGGGCCCTGGAAACCTCGATGGGTGGCGAGGGTCCCGGAGTGTCGGTGTACTAAAGTTTGGGCCCTTTAGCATCCCATACTTGTGCACGGGCGGTCGTAGCCACACCCGCGACAAGGCCTGACGAGGGCAATCAAGGACAGATGCAAGGTGAAGAGGAGCGACCAAGCCAGAGAGCAAAGGGCGAGCTGGGCCCCCGGCAAAATCCTTGCCGGGACGGCTTGCGAGGCCCCGGCGATATCCTTGCTGATAGAGGCAATGGTGTCCCGTCTTTCGATGAGATGGTGGCTATCGTTTTCAGTGGAGTAGACTTTGACGATCCGACTACGAACGTGCGAGGACGTCGCGCCTTAGCAATCGCTAAACCAACTCCGAGAGGTTATTGACCACGCCGGAGCACGATCAACCTGACCACGAGGGTCTATTTCCTGCAAGCAAACGAAGAACAAGCAAGAAACTAAGATTGCAATCTGGATATTGCGAATATAAGAGGAAAGCTTTATTGATCAAGGTGGGGTTCTGTGACGTCTTTGTCTGGTCGTTGAACGCAAACGAAGTACGCGAAGTTGCAGCTATGGCGAACTTTAATCTAAACAAAACCCAAAGTCTAAACGACGCCCTAAGGGCTGTATATATGGGGGAAGAGGGGGGAATTTCGTGGCCCTTGGAGGAAGGGTCCGAAACCAACCCTAACTCTTGTTTCCCCACACATACGGACTCTAAAAACAGCCTATACTCAAGTATTTCGAAATTACATCGGCCTGGCCCAATAATAAGGTGACGCAGCACCTATAATAGCCTCTGGACGAAATTTATGAAGTGACATCTTGTATATTTCGTCCAAGGCTTCACGCACTCATTATGGTGGCTTCAAAGTCCTGAAATCATCACTTGTAACTTCGTTCTTGTTCCTCTTGCGCAGGCCATCATCTCCATGCTTGATCTTGCTCCAATGTTCATCCTTCTTATCCAAGCTAGGCCCTTCATTTGTAAGCAAGACAAACGTATCCAATTTAGGCAGCATCATATTCTCATGAACATTAGAATCATTACCAAGAAACGAAAGTACCTGGTAATTTAATTGGCGTGCGCGAGCTCTAGTAATTGGTCCTGTATATGTGTCAGTTGGGGCTGTGGGTGTAACCTTGTTAGTGATGTCCTCATCACTTGCCGGGGCAGCTTGCCGAGCACTAGCGAGACCACCACCCTCAGGGTTGAGAGCTCTGACACCATCAACAACGTCAAGGCCAAGACCTAGGTGCGCGCGCGTAGTGGCGTGCAGATCTTTGTGAAGGCCAGAAGACGAGGTACCTTGCAAGATCCTTGCCGGAGGCGTCTGTGAGCCCCCGGCAAGATCCTTGCCGGGGACGTCGGCAAGATCGTGGCAAGGCTCCGCCACCCCGTCACTACTCCAGCACAGTTGTCGGCCTGCCAGCCTGGCAGGCGCCTGCGTGGTGGCATGCAGATCTTTGCGAAGATCCTGCCACCTCTCCAGCACAGCAGCTGGCTAGCCAACTTGGCGCTGCATGCCTCGTCGGCATGGACACGTGTCAAGACGGAGCGGGGCAGCGACGGACGGGACGGGTTCTACTCCCGTCCCCGATAAAGCTAGAGGGCACGTAAGCAACACATTGAATGCATTTGTTCTAAGACGCCGATGATAAACATAGACACTGTAGCTACTTTACACCTCCTGTGTGCCACTGTGGCAGCCCCTTGGACATATAAAAGGAGGCCCACGGCGTACTGGAGGAGGATTGGATCTTTTGAACCTCTCGGCCCAGCTTGTATGCATAGCAGCGAGCCGAAGCTCAAGAACACAAAATATACACTCAAGCAGGACTAGGGTTTTACACTTCTCAGCGGCCCGAACCTGGGTAAAAATCCATCGTGTTGATCGTTAGATCCGCTCTTTGCTCTACCCCTCTTCCCTGCCAAACATCAGAAGGGATCCACGTGACCCCGTAGGTGTTGTTTCGCACCGACATCTTTGGCGCGCCAGGTAGGGGGTCAAGAGTTCTGCAAACCCGATCTAGCGGTCAGTGCGTCGTTTCCTCGATCACAATGGCTCCCAAGAAGAAGGGGATCACGACGATCGGTTCGTCTGGAGCCGATCCGCCCGTGCCGGCGCGTACGGGCGACGGGGTAGTCGCGGATGGTGGCGGAGGTGTAGCTCGCGAGCATCCACGACACTCTAGCAGGCGAGCGGCTTCGTTCGCGCCCAAGACGACGAGCCGCGCGCCACCGCGTCCAAGAACGGAGCCGTACCGTCCATGGGCGGCGCGGGGACCTCCAGGATGCCCTCGCCGGCGCCCGCACTGTGGTCCTCCCAGGTCGTGCGCGGCGAACAGCACCGCGATGTTGGTGACCCCGAGCGCTGCCGCGGGAAGAGCCCTCTGCATCATTCTCGAGATGCACAGGGCCGGCATGCATGCCAAGGTGCTGGTCAAGACGGCGCGCGGCCGCGGAACCGTGACGGCGCTCCTTCTAACATGGTTAGAAGTCCGAGCACCTCCCGTTCCTCGCGCTTGTCGCTGCCACCTACGCTAGCGGAAGCATTGGCACTAGTGCAGCTGCTCCTCGACTTCCCTCCTGCCGCGGAGAAGCAAGAAGAATGGAGGGCTGCTATCCATAGCCTTATTGGCCACGCCGATAAAGATCGATACCAGGAGGCAGGCCCCTCGCGGCGTCGGTCCACCGAGCCGGCGCGTGCCGACGGCGAAAGGGCCGGAGGCGCTGCAACCACGGTGCACTCCCCCCACCACGGCAGCAACGGTCGCCAGCTCGGCGGGTCGACACCCGTGATGATGGATCCACGGCTTCGTCTGATCCACGAACTCGTTGCGATCAACGTCAAGTTCTTTAGGAGCGGGTTAAAGAGGACGCTCGAACAACCATCGAGGGGGGGCGACTGGAAGCACGCCATCAATCCGATAGGCGTGCAGGGCTCACAGCGTACAGGCCTGCGTCGGGGGATTCTGGTGACCTGCCTTACGAGGTAGGTTGTCCAGCTTTTACCCGTGAGCTGCGACAGTTCCAGTGGCCCACTACCCGCACCTTCAAACCTGAGGTCCCAGAGAAGTACGACGGCAAGACCCATCCGTCCGAGTTCTTGAGCATATACACCATTGCGATGCAAGCTGCCGGGGCTCGGGACGGCAAGGTGCTCGCCAACTACTTCCCGTTGGTACTCAAACCCAACGTCAGGTTGTGGTTGATGCACCTGCCGATAGACTCCATCTCCTCTTGGTCGGACCTGTGCCACGAGTTTGTTGGCGCCTTTACCGGAGGCCATCATGCTCCTGACCAGGCAAGTGATTTGCATCTCATTCCCCAGAAGGATGGTGAATCCCTGCGCAAGTACATACAGAGGTTCAGCCGTGTGCAATACAACATCCCAGATGTTCATCCTGCCGTTGTCATCAGCGCGTTCCATCAGAACGTGCGCAACCGTAAGAAGTTTGAAGAGCTGGCCATGAACAAGGTTAGGGACGTTGCCGAACTATATGTTCTGGCCGACAGATGTGCCCGTGCTGAAGAAGGGAGGAAGTACCCTGGCGAAGGCGCCGACGCGGGAAGCGATTCTAGAGACGAAGACGCCGCCGCCCCGGCAAAGAATGGCCGGCGACGTAACATGAAGCGCAGGGGCAAGACCGTGCTTGTTGTCGAGGAATCCGGCGACCCCGGCACCGCCAAGAAGGCCAAGGTTGGCATCCCCGGCAAGGAAGTTGCCGGGTATGTCGCCTGCCAAGACTTGGCGGCTGCTGACAAATCGGAGGGCTCCGACAAGCAATATTGCAAGATCCATCGCACCAAGGGCCATGACTTCCGGAACTGCCGGCAAGTTGAGCAGCTTGTGGAGAGGCAGAAAGCTGAGTATGAGAGACGAGACAAGGAGAAGGGCCAGGATGGTGCCGAGGGGTCCGGCAAGAAGCGCGGTGGCCGAGGGGGTGCCGTGGCAAGGAGAAGCAACAACAGAGGCCTGCTCGAGGCCGCGACAAGAAAGAAGGGAATGATGACCACGAAGAGGACGACGAGTCCAGTGACCAAGAATTTCAAAAGGCCACAAAAGCCATGTGCATCGATGGCGGCGCCTCGTTGCATTCTTCTCACCGCCAGCTTAAACAGTGGGCGCGCGAGGTCAATGCGGCGAAGTCGTCGATCGACGCCCAGAAGCCACTGAAATGGTCCAGCACGCCTATCATTTTTGACGCCGAGGACCACCCTGATCGCACAACCGCGGTTGGGTGCTGGCCGTTCTTGGTTTCACCAACAATTCGCAACCTCAAGATGACGAAAAGACGGTGGGGCCGGTTTGAATTTGATCTCACCCCAAGTAATCAAGAAGTTGCAAATCCCCAAGGGGGATCTTGAAGAGACGGGCACGTTTCAAGGGATCAATCCGGGGAGAAGCCAGCCAAAGGGTAAGATCACATTACCAGTTACATTTGGTGGCGAGCTCAACTACAGGACAGAGAAGATCGTCTTTGATGTAGCCAAGATCCTGTTGCCATATAACGGGATCCTTGGCCGCCCAGACTGGCCAAGTTTATGGCAGCATCACACTACGCCTACAACACGCTGAAGATGCCCGGCCCGATGAGCATCATCACTGTCAGCTCTAACAAGAAGGACGCACTCATCTGTGCCGACCGGCTCTACCGGGAAGCGGCGGTAGCACCTGCCGCCAAGGCACTTGCTCCTGCCACTTGAGCCCCCAAGGGGAAGAAGACCGGCAAGACCTCAGTCGCCGGCAAGGTTTCTGGCCCCGGCCAAGCCTCTTGCACCCACTCCGGCAAGCGCGCCTCTTCGGAGTGCTGCGTTCCCGTTGAGGACTGATGTCTACTACACAACCTTCTTCTTGTAGACGTTGTTGGGCCTCCAAGTGCAGAGGTTTGTAGGACAGTAGCAAATTTCCCTCAAGTGGACGACCTAAGGTTTATCAATCCGTGGGAGGCGTAGGATGAAGATGGTCTCTCTCAAACAACCCTGCAACCAAATAACAAAGAGTCTCTTGTGTCCCCAACACACCCAATACAATGGTAAATTGTATAGGTGCACTAGTTCGGCGAAGAGATGGTGATGCAAGTGCAATATGGATGGTAGATATAGGTTTTTGTAATAAGAAAATATGAAAACAACAAGGTAGCAAGTGGTAAAAGTGAGCATAAACTGTATTGCAATGATAGGAAACACGGCCTAGGGTTCATACTTTCACTAGTGCAAGTTCTCTCAACAAGGATAACATAATTGGATCATATTACTAGCCCTCAACATGCAACAATGAGTCACTCCAAAGTCACTAATAGTGGAGAACAAACGAAGAGATTATGGTCGGGTACGAAACCACCTCAAAGCTATTCTTTCTGATCGATCTATTCAAGAGTCCGTAGTAACGTTCAATCTATCATAGAGTTCGTAGTAGAATAACACCTTAAGACACAAATCAACCAAAACCCTAATGTCACCTAGATACTCCATTGTCACCTCAAGTATCCGTGGGCATGATTATACGATATGCATCACACAATCTCAGATTCATCTATTCAACCAACACAAAGTACTTCAAAGAGTGTCCCAAAGTTTCTACCGGTGAGTCAAGACGAAAACGTGTGCCAACCCCTATGCATAGATTCCCAAGGTCACGGAACCCGCAAGTTGATCACCAAAACATACATCAAGTAGATCACATGATATCCCATTGTCACCACAGATAATCACGTGCAAGACATACATCAAGTGTTCTCAAATCCTTAAAGACTCAATCCGATAAGATAACTTCAAAGGGAAAACTCAATCCATTACAAGAGAGTAGAGGGGGAGAAGCATCATAAGATCCAACTATAATAGCAAAGCTCGCGATACATCAAGATTGTGCTATCTCAAGAACACGAGAGAGAGAGAGAGAGATCAAACACATAGCTACTGGTACATACCCTCAGCCCCGAGGGTGAACTACTCCCCCCTTGTCATGGAGAGCATCGGGATGATGAAGATAGCCATCGGAGAGGGATTCCCCCCTCCGGCAAGGTGCCAGAACGGGTCTAGATTGGTTTTCGGTGGCTACAGAGGCTTTCGGCGGCGGAACTCCTGATCTAGGTTAATTTCCGAAGGTTTCAGTATTTATAGGATTTTTTGGCGTAGGGCACAAGTCAGGGGGCCCTCCGGGCTGTCCACGAGACAGGGGCCCAGGGCGCGCCCCCCACCCTCGTGGGCAGCCCGTGGCTCTCCTGGCCCAACTCTTTTACTTCGGGGGCTTCTTTTGGTCCAGAAAAAATCATCAAACATTGGCACGTCAATTGGACTCCGTTTGATATTCCTTTTCTGTAAAACTCAAAAACAAGGAAAATACAGAAACTGGCACTGGACTCTAGGTTAATAGGTTAGTCCCAAAAATCATATAGAAGTGTATATAAAAGCCCATAAGACATCCTAGAAGGATAATATAATAGCATGGAACAATAAAAAATTATAGATACGTTGGAGACGTATCAAGGACGTGCCAGAGAGCTTCACTGGCAAGAGCAAGAAATCCAAGGCTGCACCACCAGAGACCAAGAAGGTGCCCGTCAAGGAGGACGGCACGGGCTCGTCGCCTTCCTGCGGGCGAATGTCGATGTGTTTGCATGGCAAGCATCCGATATCCCCGGCGTTCCCAGGGAGGTGATTGAGCACCACCTTGTTGTCTGTCCTCATGCGCGGCCCGTCAAGCAGAAGGCCAGGAAGCAAGCTTTGGAGCGGCAAGAGTTCATCATCGAGGAGATCAGGAAGCTGGAAGCTGCAGGCTTGGTCAGAGGAGTGCTCCACCCAACATGGTTGGCCAATCCGGTGGTGGTGCGCAAGGCAAATGGGAAATGGAGGCTGTGCATTGATTATACAGATATCAATAAAGCCTGCCCAAAGGATCCTTTCCCTTGGCCGCGCGTTGACCAGATCGTGGACTCCACTGCCGGGTGCGACCTGCTGTTGTTCCTTGACGCCTATTCAGGATACCACCAAATCTTCATGACGAAGGAAGATGAAGAGAAGACCGCCTTTATCACCCGATGTGGGACGTATTGTTTTATACGAATGCCTTTCGGGTTGAAAAGTGCTGGTTCGACATTTGCAAGAGCGGTTCAGATTGGGTTTGAGCCTCAGCTCCATAGAAATATGGAAGCTTACATGGATGACATAGTGGTCAAAACCAAGGACAGGGCAACGCTTGTGCAAGATTTGGAAGAAACATTTGCGAATTTGCACAAGATCAATCTCAAGCTCAACCCTGAGAAGTGTGTGTTCGGTGTTCCGTCCGGCGAACTTCTCGGGTTCTTTGTGTCTCAGCGTGGGATCGAAGCAAACCCCGACAAGATCAAGGCAATTGAGTAGATTGAAGCACCAAGGCGGGTCAAAGATGTGCGTCGGCTTGCTGGCTGCGTTGCTGTTTTAAGTAGATTCATCTCCAAATCTGCTGAGCGCGCCCTCGCCTTCTTCAAGATTTTGAAGATGGCAGGGCCCATGAAATGAACCCCGGAGGCCAAGGCAGCACTGCAAGATTTGAAGAGGTACCTCTCCTCTACGCCCATACTAGTTGCGCCTAAACCACAAGAGCCATTGCTGCTATATCTAGCGGCAACGAATCAAGTGGTCAGTGCTGCGCTAGTGGTGCAGAGGGAGGTTGACGAAGGAGCAGTAGCAGTGGCAAGACCGTCGGATGACGAGCCAGAATTCTCCGTGGCAGGATCTGGCGCCGGCAAGGCAGGACCCCCGACAGAGTCTGGCACCGGCAAGGCAGGATCTGCACAAGCAACCGAAGTGGTGCAGAAAAAGAAGATGATGCAGCACCCAGTTTACTTTGTAAGCTCTCTCTTGCAGGGGGCTAGATCAAGATACTCTGGTGTGCAGAAGCTGCTCTTCGGCCTCCTTATGGCCTCGAGGAAGCTGCGCCATTATTTTCAAGCACATGAGATCACCGTCATCACTCGCTTCCCGTTGCAATGGATCTTGCACAACCTAGATGCGATCGGAAGGATTGTGGAATGGGCGTTGGAACTGTCAAGCTTTGGTCTCAGGTTTGAAAGCACTTCGACAATCCAGAGCAGGATTTTGGCGGAGTTCATTGCAGAATGGACCTCAACGCCCGACGAAGAAATACAAGAGACCACTCTTCCCAGCAAGGAAACAAGCCGCAACTGGATTATGTACTTTGATGGGGCTTTCTCGTTGCAAGGCGCCGGTGCCGGTGTGCTGCTTGTCGCGCCCATCGGAGAGCACCTCAAGTACGTAGTCCAAATGCATTTTCCCCGGGAGAGATCGACGAACAACACCGCGGAGTATGAGGGGCTGCTTGCCGGTCTCAGGATCGCCGCAGACCTTGGGATCAGAAAGTTGATCGTCCGTGGGGATTCACAACTCGTAGTGAAGCAGGTGAACAAGGATTATCAGAGCCCGCTGATTATGTGGATGAAATGAGGAAGTTGGAAGAGCGTTTTGACGGTTTGCAAGCAGAGCATGTTCCTCGAGTGGAGAACAACATTGCCGACGACCTATCAAAACGTGCTGCCCTCAAGTTACCTGTGGAACCAGGGATCTTTGTGCTCCAACTGACTCAGCCATCCGTTGAACCATCGGCAGGACAGAATAAACGAAGAAAATCGGGCCCCGGCAAGTACTTTCCCGCCGAGCTCCCAGGAGCCGCCGACAAGGATGTTGTCGGGGACGCCGAACTTGCTGGGGAACGACAGGCTCCGGCAGGGCCCCAAGCCCTTGCCGTAGAGACAACCGCTCCCATGGCAGAAGACATGCCTCTAGTCCTTGTCGTCGAGCCTCGGGCTCCGGCATGGGCGCAGCATACCGTCCAGTTCCTCCAAACAGGGGAACTCCCTGAGGAACAGGGAACTCCCCGAGGGACAGGGAGAAGCGGAGAAAGTAGCCCGTCGGTCTGCCATGTACCAGTTTGTGGACGACGTCCTGAACAGGAAAAGATCGAACGGTGTGAAACTGAAGTGCATTCCCCGGGACGACGGACTGGAGCTGTTGGCGGAGATACATGAAGGCATATGTGGCTCTCACATAGGATCGAAAGCCCTTGCCGGCAAGGCATTCTGGCAAGGTTTCTTTTGGCCCACCGCTCTCCAAGATGCGACTGCACTAGTAACCACGTGTGAAGCATGTCAGTTCCATTCGAAGAAACTCCATCAACCAGCCCAAGCTCTTCAAACAATCCCTCTTTCCTGGCCATTCTCGGTCTGGGGGATCGACATACTGGGCCCCTTTCCCCGTGCTGTCGGGGGCTTTGAGTACTTGTACGTTGCAATCGACAAGTTCACAAAGTGGCCAGAAGTGGAAGCAGTGAGAAAGGTGACAGCACAATCAGCCGTCAAGTTCTTCAAAGGACTAGTTTGCCGTTTTGGTGTGCCAAACAGAGTCATCACCGACAACGGCACGCAGTTCACAAGCCGTACCTTCATGCAATACGTCCAAGACCTCGGCAGCAAGATATGCTTTGCTTCTATTGCACATCCACGAAGCAACGACCAAGCGGAAAGGGCAAATGCTGAAGTGTTGCGAGGCCTCAAGACGAGGACTTTCGACAGGCTGCACAAGTGCGGAAGACGCTGGATTGACGAGTTGCCGGCGGTTCTTTGGTCAATCAGAACAATGCCAAATCGAGCCACCGGCCAGACGCCCTTCTCCCTCTTATACGGGACAGAAGCAGTTCTCCCTACGGAACTCACATACGGGTCACCTCTAGTGCTCGCTTATGATGAGCCTGAGCAAGAGCAGTTGCGGCAAGATGACGCGGCGCCCTTGAGGAAGATTGTCTTCATGCTGCTGTGCGAGCTGCGCGCTACCAGCAAGCCTTGCGCCGCTACCATAGCCGCAAGGTTCGTGCCCGAAGCTTTGAGGAAGGCGACCTTGTTCTTCGGCGTGTTCAGTCGGCCAAGAATTCCAACAAGTTGACGCCAAAGTGGGAAGGCCCTTATCGGGTAATACGAGTCACCAGGCCGGGCGCAGTCCGCCTGGAGACTGGAGATGGTATCCCAGTGAGCAATTCTTGGAACATCGAACATCTTCGCAAGTTTTACCCATGAGGCGCGGTTGCCGGGCCCCCCGGCAAACCACCTTTTGTACAAGCCTTGCCGCAAGGCATGTGACCCTTTGTACAAAGCCAGGCGCAGACCCTGAGCATCAGATAAATAAATGAAGCGCTGGCGCCCTAAGAATTAGCATGCATGCTAGGTTGAGTCTCTCTCTGATAGGGTTGATAGTGCTTAGCGGCAACTAACCCCTAACATAGAGGTCGAGTATGTGTCTCGATGTCTCTTCCAGTCCTTTTTGGTCCGCAGGCCGCACGGGCGCTTCAGCGGGACTTTTTGGAAGGAGACGAACTGACGCCCCGACCCCGGCAAGCCAATGCTGTCGGGGGCAGCAGAATCAGATAAGTCTTTTCTTTCCCCCCGCTACGTACTTCCGTATGAAGCTTGAACGCATAAAACTTCGCTCGATCCCATGCCACTGTGCTCCCTCCTTCCTATGCCCCAAACCCCTTTTTTGGGCTGGAATTTGGTTGTAATTGCGATGGAAGAGGGACGACGAAAGGCCTAATCCTGCTTTGCCCCTACCTTCGCTGAGAGCGTGGGCGTAGCCGGGGTATGAAGCAGGAAGACGGCAAGGCCTGTTGCCGGGTGACGTTGTTTGCTTGAAAAATCATGAGGACTCGCTCCTTGGTGTGAGCCTCGCTCACGCACAAAAGAACCCGGCAAACACCCTTTTTCTTCATTAATACGTTGAGTAAAGAAGTACAATTCATACGGAATATGAGCATGAGCAAGGGGTTACAAAGTTTAAATTCGACAAGTATCCGCGGGCTTAAGATATAAAAAAAGATAAGATGCCCGTAATCCCTTTCTTGTCCCTCTTCTCAGGAAGCGGATCAAGATAGCAGGAGGGCTAAAAGAGTGCCCAGGCGAGGTGCCCGCGGCAGAAGACACCAAGAGAACATCCCGGCGGTCGTCCAGAGGAGGGCTGGTGATGACGGTGCCAGGAGTGAAGCCGAAAGATGAGGCAGCGGGTTGGCAATACGACACGAAGGCGTCGGTGCCGTCGTACTCCGACATAATGGCCCGTCACCTGCCTTCTTCGTCTTCTCCGGCCTTCCAGCGCCAGCCGCCAGAAGCAACAGCCCAGAGAAGTTCGAGGAGCTGGCTCGAGGGGCCGCCGCCAAGAACTACCCCCCGGCAAATTGCTCTGCCGGGGAGAGGGCTAGGTGTAGATGGTGGTGCTGCCGACGTCGCCTGGTGACGGGGGGTCCGACGCCTAGTCGGACCCGCCAGCGTCGTCCTCCCCACCGGTCTCTTCCTCGTCGCTATTGCTCGAGGAGGAGCTTTCGTCGTTGGTCGAGCTCTCCGCGCAGCACCCTAACTGGATTCCTGAGCGCCCAAAGACCTTGACAAAGAGCAGGTCGGCCTCCACCAATTTGAAGCGGAGGACGTGCCCCTTCGTCAAGCAGTGGGCGCGTGCAAAGGTTTTCCAACCACGACGAAGAAGCATTACATGAGGGATGGAGAACTTCACGTTCGCCCACATAGCACCATTGCAACATCCCTTCATGTGAAGCCTCAACCTTGATGGCTGGTCAACCTCCAGCACCCTCGCGAACGGCTCGGGAAGGCGAAGGCGGCTACACGGCGGTTCGCGCAGCTGCAAGATAAACTCCAGCGTTGTGTCTCCGACATGGCCGCTTGGCGAAGCGGGAGGAGACGGCGGCGTCACTGGTGCCCCACTTCCACGTCCCCTTCAGCCTAGACCACCTCGCCGACCGCGACCCCGTCCAGCACCTCCGCCTTGGGCGCTCGGCTCTTCCCCTTGGGTGCTTGGCTCTTCCTTGATCGGCGCGGCTCTCTGGCGAGAGGAAGATCTAGTAGCCTCCGCAGAGGGTCGGCCGTGGCCGCGCCCTCTCGGCATGGTGGTGGATGGAGAACGGAGAAGAAGAGAAGACGCAAGGAGATGCCCCTCCTTTCTCCTCCCGATCCTCCTTTTATAGCCAAGCGAGAAGGACTGGGGGCTGGCTCTATACCTTCTCTGAAAGGCCCTTGCGAATCCGTCTCATTAAAGCCATTTGCAACGAGCAAGGTCATCGACCGCCTTCCCCGCGCCAATCAAAGGCACATGGGTATCTGCCATGGCGCACCTTCCCATATCCCGCGCATCCGCCACCTACCCCGCGCCATGCATGCGGCGTACGTGGCGAAAAAGGCGGGCGTAGTGGGAAGCGTGAAACGGCGATTACCATCCCATGAAATAAAAGCCATTCACGGGCCACTGTGAGCACGACAAACGAGAAGATTACAGCAGTCGTCCCCTGCCACGCATGCCCGCGCACTGTTTGGGCCTGGCCCAACGACGCTTCGCACTCGTGTGTGGCCTAGGCCCTGGGGCTCCTGTCGGTGTACTGAAGTTTGGGCCCTTTAGCACCCCATACTTGTGCACGGGCGGTCGTAGCCACACCCGCGGCAAGGCCTGACGGGGGCAATCAAGGACAGATGCAAGGTGAAGAGGAGCGACCAAGCCAGAGAGTAGAGGGCGAGTTGGGCCACCGGCAAAATCCTTGCCGGGACGGCTTGCGAGGCCCCGGCGAGATCCTTGCCGGGGCAGCTTGCTGAGCACTAACGAGAGCACCACCCTCAGGGTTGAGAGCTCTGACACCATCAACGACGTCAAGGCCAAGACCCAGGGGCGCGCGCGTAGTGGCGTGCAGATCTTTGTGAAGGCCAGAAGACGAGGTACCTTGCAAGATCCTTGCTGGAGGCATCTGTGAGCCCTTGGCAAGATCCTTGCCGGGGACGTCGGCAAGATCGCGGCAAGGCTCTGCCACCCAGTCACCACTCCAACACAGTAGCCGGCCTGGCAGGCGCCTGCGTGGTGGCATGCAAATCTTCGCGAAGATCCTGCCACCTCTCCAGCACAGCAGCTGGCTAGCCAACTTGGCGCTGCATGCCTCGTCGGCATGGACGCGTGTCAAGACGGAGCGGGGCGGCGACGGACGGGACGGGTTCTACTGCCGTCCCCGATAAAGTTAGAGGGCACGTAAGCAACTCATTGAATGCGTTTGTCCTAAGACGCCGATGATAAACATAGACACTGTAGCTACTTTACACCTCCTGTGTGCCACTATGGCAGCCCCTTGGACATATAAAAGGAGGCCCACGGCGTACTGGAGGAGGATTGGATCTTTTGAACCTCTCGGCCCAGCTTGCATGCATAGCAGCGAGCCGAAGCTCAAGATATAAAAGGAGGCCCAAGACCGCCGGGACGGCAGGACGGAGGTCATCACCGAGCCCACCATGGCGTCAGGATCAGAGGCTTTGCAGGCGAAGACCACCTTTAGTCAGGATAAGATGTACTAGTTGTCTCCCTTCAAAATTGGCCGTTGTGGGATCCCTTCCTGCCAAACATTTCGGGGAAGAGGACCAAGGCCACTATATAACTAGAATAGCCACCCCCTAACAAGGGGACGGATCATTCAGACCCTCTCCTCCACCACCAAGCAAGAACACCTCACCTCCGGAGGTTGTTCACTCATTGTACTAGTTCATCCAAAGCCCATCTCGAGGCTAATCCACCATACTGCTGGAGTAGGGCCACTCACCGCTAGGTGGCGTGAACCAGGATAAACTGCCTCGTGTCTCTTTTACATTCCTGTTCATCGTGCTAGTTGGTGAGACGGCGAGTAGATAGATAGGCGAGGTTGAGATCTTCGCATGTACCCCAGAGTTTGAACCTAGTAGGGTTTTGCGGAGCCCTGAATCCGACAGAAACAGCCTCTTGCAGAAATGTAGGGAAGGGCTGCGTACAGAAGACCCAAAGTGGTCGGTCCCTTCCCCGGAACCTGCGCAAGCGGGAGCTACGTGCACCTGGCTGGCCCTTTTTTAATGAAAGAATTGGCTTTACGTGTTGCTTCAAAATTGAGTTTTCCATGCTGTAACGCATACAAAGTTAAGTGACACATTGTTGACACTGGCTAGAAAGTCATGAACTGTCTACTATGTGAATATCGTAAACTATCTACTGTAGAAAAGCAACATGTTCTGTTTGTCTGGATGACTTTGTTGATTATATGTAAAGAGGTTATTAATTAAAAAAACTAGCGGGAGTTTGTGATTTTTAATCCCCTTCTAACCTTTGGTTTCCTGCTAGTTTTGCAGAACTATCTCGTCTACCGGCATACAGGCATCAGATATACGCCCTCTTCCAGTCTTACGAGAAACGATGGATTATCTTTTGCATTTACTAAATTCTTCTGAGTACCCATTTGAGATCGTTCATGATTTCATATTTGACAGAACAAGGTCTGTGAGACAAGATCTTAGTATACAGAATTTGGTGAATGATCAAGCTATTCACATATATGAGGATGTGGTACAGTTCAATCTCGATTCCTTCCTCACATCTTTATCTTGTTACCTTTACCAGTTTTCATGGTACTTCGGCTCAAATGTTCAATTATGTAACACAAGATTTTGATTAGTTTAGATTATTATTCCTAGAAGCTAATTTTGGTGTGGTAAGGTGGAACTAGTTTTTGCTTTGTGTGATCTTTCTTAAATTAGATGTTCAGTGCTTACAGAGCAACCATCTTTTCTTCCGTCTAAAATGTCAGCCTTGTTTACCAAGACTTTCATATGCAAAGGAATCAGATAGAGTACATTATCTAGCCAAATGATTGTTTAGATTCTCTTTTTATTTTCCAGAGTTGTTTTGAAAAATATATGTTCCTTCTCCAACTATGCTTAGATTAGTTCTCATGCATTTTCTTCATTTGTCTTAGCAATTAAGTTTTTTTTTTTGTACTTTAGATGCTACTATCTTTCATAGCTATGTTTCCTGGCATCAGTTCTGTTTCCAGCTGGAGGAATATAGTTGCCTGAATTGTAGACGATAGTATTCTTGCTCACAGCATTTATATAATGCTTGCCCACTTCTGCAGATAAAGTTTCATATTCTGTCCCATCAAAGACTTGCGAGGTCTTGCCAGGATTCTGATGCATCTTCCTTGTGTTACCTGAACACGGAACAAATGATGAAATGCCTTCTTTCTCTGTTTGATATGTATCATACAATTCATAAAATCAATTCCCAAAGCAATACAGAGGCTGAGTATTATTCCTTCTTTGTGCTTCTACATTTGGGTTGCAAGATACCCAAAATGGTATGTTTTTCATTCGATATCTGATTTGTGTTATTCGCCTATGCATGATCATTATGCTTTCCGTAGCCTAATTTTCTATTTATCTCCAGGCAAACTCACTCTCTTTTTGGTACAGCCAGTTACCAGCTTCAGTAGTACGATCAAAGGAAATGATATTTGCTAGAACTATATTGAGGTAACTTATACATGTTATGTCTCATTGTGTATGACCTTTTCTGTGCATGCTCCCATATCTGTTCGTGTAACTCAGTTCAGGATCTTCGAAGGTGTTTGGTTCGTCACAAAAGTAACGTAATCAGTTTATAGCGGTAAGAGATTACCTTATATTTTGTTTGTTTTGACCAGGCGTAATTAGATAACAGCGAAATCAGCTCCCAGCCTAGTTTTAATTTGATTCCGCCCAAAGCCTGGAAAAAGGAAATCCTTCTCTCTCTCTCTCTGCACGAGTCGTCTTCTTCGTGGTCTCCGCCACGGCAGCGGCCGGGCTTGCTAATGGCACCAGTGACCCGTATGGCCTCTTGCTCCTCCGCTCGACTCCTCCATGATCCGATCCGCTCCTGGAGGGCCATTCACTGCACTTGCTTTGGCGGCGCGACAGGGCGGCAGCGGCGGCCCAGTCTTAGCACGACGTCGATGAGCGCCCTAATGGCGAACACGAGGACGAGCTCACCTTGTATAACGCGAGTTCAAGCCAATTGGCGCTGGGAGCGGCTGCCTGCGGCGGCGGGGCGAGTTGCACCACCATGATGTGCGTGTGTCGTCCAGAAACAGCCTGGAGATGGCCCGGCAGGCGCACGCTAACTGCGCGTCCTGGAGCAGCGACACACGAGCGACTAGGGCCGCGCTGTGGAACAGCGTCGCACAGGCAGCGATGGCCGCGCGGTTTGAGAACACGAGCGCGAGGGAGATGGCATTGTGGACAGTCAAGTGCCGGTAAGCGATTGCGTTATGTTAGATAACCAAACAAGTTGCTATTTTCTCTGATTACGTTTACAGTAACGCCGTAACCTCATTGCGTTTACGTTGCTTCATCCGAACCAAACACCTCCTTCATGGCTTTCTTTTCCTTTTCAATCTCCACTATATAATTGTGCACATCTAACAAGTGCTAATTTCACATTCACAACTAACTTCTTTCATGTCCTTTTTGTAAATAACTGAAATGATGCATATCTCTTTTGTTCCTTTCTGTAGATGCTACCACCTTGGGAATTTCAAGCGTTTCTTTTGCATGATAGCAACTGAAGCAACCGAGCTTCAGTTGTGTTTGGTAGAACCTTTACTCAATAACGTAAGTCCAGAGGAATCCTTATTCTTTCCCATCTGTATTGACTTCTGGGCCCGTTTTATTTATGCAGCATTCATTTCTAACTTTTAGAAGCATGTTTACTTACTAAGATATGCATTGCTGTGGATTTTGGTGCCTACTTACATTTCTGTTTTCATCCTTTCAGCAAGGAAAAAAACAATACATTAAGTTGTAGTTGTGTCATTGGGATTGGGAAAGGCATATCAAAATGCAAGGCTGGGGGGGGGGGGGATCGGGACTCGACCTGCTATTCACTGATTTTAACAGGATCTTACGGGGAATTCAGTGCAAATCGACTCAATTTAGCTAGAGTTTATATTGAGAAAGGGGAAGTCACTGTAGCACACCTCTGGTGGCTAGAGTTTACAACCCAATTTACATAAGCATAGTCTGAATGGAGGGGAAGATGAGGATTTATAGCCATCAGGGAGACGCCCGATGCAGGATTGACGGTCGAGAGTGACACCAGTTCGCGAACCGGTATCTTCCGAGGAGAGCCACTGGTTGGTAGATCAACGACAGAAGAGCCATCCGAAACGCAGAAACAGGGGAAGTGTCACATTTCTTCAGTAGCTAGAGCCTGACAATACCCCCCAAACGAGACTGAGCTTGTCCTCAAGCTTGAAAAGAAGGGAATACTTTCTGGATAAAAGCTGAATCCTCCTAGGTAGCTGCCTCCATTGGCGTATTCACCCACTTGATCAGCCAGCGCACCACAGGAATACTGATATTGTCTTGTGGCCTTGGAATTAATTTCCTCTCTAGAACTGCTTCAGGCTCCATTTTGATTTGTCCATTTTCATCAACCAAAGATAGATGTTTAGTTGGAATGACATGACGTCCTATATGCTTTTTGAGCTGACTGACATGGAAGGTGCGATGAAGTTGACACCCTTCAGGGAGCAAGAGCTTGTAAGAGGTGTTGCCAACTTCCTCAGAACCATAGAATTTAGAATGTAGTTTGAGAAATCTGTGTAAGCTAAAAGAGGTGTGCCTATAAGGTTGTAGTTTCAAATAAGCCATGTCTCCTACTTGGAATTGCCTGTCTTTTCTTTTCTTGTCAACATAATGCTTCATTCTTTTTTTCGAGAAAACGCAAAAGCTTTGCGTTTCTTTTCATTGAAAAGGGGGAAGTTCAGTTACAGTCATCCGAGGATGCGCTTGTTTATAATGCTTCATTCTCTCTGCTTTCAACATGTTTTCCTTGATCACTCCTAGTGCTAGTTCATTGTTTTAGAGCAAATTGTCACTGTCTGCACATATGGAGTCAGGGAGGGCTTATTCTGCAATCATTGGTGGAGGAAATCCATATAGGGCTTGGAATGGTGTCATTTGTGTTAAGCTTCATGCACTAGCCAACGCAACCAAAAGTCCGAACTGATGGAAAGGGCTAGTGCAGTCCACATATACTGTAACACCCCCTCTCACGTGTGACGGGGAAGACAAGTCAACACGTGCAACCGGAAGAGAGCGACGGCGCGCGAAACTCACGTATGACTCAAGAGGCCAATACGTGGACACAAAGGGGGGCATCAGCAATTTTTTAGATAAATTGCGAAAGCCGGGACTTGAACTCAAGACCTTAGCTCTGATACCATGTTAAGCTTCATGCACTAGCCAACGCAACCAAAAGTCCGAACTGATGGAAAGGGCTAGTGCAATCCACATATACTGTAACACCCCCTCTCACGTGTGACGGGGAAGACAAGTCAACACGTGCAACCGGAAGAGAGCGACGACGCGCGAAACTCACGTATGACTCAAGAGGCCAATACGTGGACACAAAGGGGGGCAGCATCAATTTTTTTAGATAAATTGCGAAAGCCAGGACTTGAACTCAAGACCTTAGCTCTAATACCATGTTAAGCTTCATGCACTAGCCAACGCAACCAAAAGTCCGAACTTATGGAAAGGGCTAGTGCAATCCACATATACTGTAACAATTTGTAGTGATGTGTGAAAACTATTATTGTACCACCACTCAGCTAGAGCAAGACAGGTGTGCCATTTCTTTAGTTGTTGGAAGCACATGCACCTTAAATAACTCTCCAAACATTGATTGACTCTTTCAGTTTGGCCATCAGACTGGTGGTGGTAGTTGGTACTTAAGTGCTGCTTGATCTCAAGGGGTTTGAATAGTTGGTGCCACAGCTTGCTTGTAAAAATTTACAGACGCCGCAGCCCGATCCAACCGTCCCCCGCCGCTTCCTAGCTAGATCAGGGCTAGACGCTTGCGCCCCGCACCATCACTGGCCGAGCCCGGCACCACTGCCTGCTCCATGTAGCAGCCAGCAGCGGCAAGCACCTCGTCGCCGTAGAGGGACGGCCATGCCGCCGGGGCGCAACCCCTAGCGCTCTCTGAGAGTGTGCGTCGCGGGCGACGACTCAGCGTCACCACGTTGTCCAGCTGTTGCGCACAGCACACCGTCGCCGTCACCTAGAGTGCTGGAACGCCGCCAAGGTCGCGCGCTGTGCTGCAAGAGCCCGCCAAGTTGGACAGCCGCCGCCGTCCACCGTGAGATATGTGTGCTACAGAGCCCCCCGCGCATGAAGAAGCTAGTCCTGCTGCAGCCAGTGGGTTTCTCCCAGCGGCAGCAAGGGAAGGAGGGGGGCGATGGCGGCGGTGGGTAGGTGATGTAGGGTGGAACCCTAGATTTGAGATCTTATCACACTTGGAGGTGGGGAGAAGGATGGAATCAAAAACAAACAGAAGAGGAAGAACAGTCAAATACAAGAACTAGTCACACATCCACTAAATTCACAAATCCCATACAAGTTCATGGATCCAAAGTCAACTAGAGGAAATAGGAAAAGGTAGTTCTTCCCAATCCCTAGAGGAATTGAGGCCTTGAGAGGTAGTCTTCTCCAATCCCTAGGGGGGGAGGCCTTGATATCCACTTGGGTATCTTCTCCTAGGAGGTATTGATCTCCAAGAGGAGTAATAGATGAGCAAAGCTCTCTCAAGGTCTAATATGTTTTGCTAACCCTACTAGAGAGGAGGGGTCATCTATTTATAGTCTGGGACGAGATAGAGGGGTAAGAAAGGGATACATGGCCACTTGGGCTGAATTGCACGCAGGCAGGGCCAGACGATCCGGGTAGGTACCAGGATGATCTGGGTATTGGCCGGATGATCCAGGTAGTTACCGGGATTGCCCAGCAGGTCATAGCCGCAGATGGGAGGCCAGACGTCCGGGACGTTGTCTGGATGTCCGGGCATCTTCCAGATGATCCGGGCAAGTTCCCGGGTGATCCGGCTTCGGGCTCGGCCTTCAGGTGCCTCCGGGCTGTGTAGCCGGATCATCCGGACATGAGTCCAGATCGGCCGGATCATCCGGGTAGGAGTCCGGACATCCGGGCATGTGTAGGATTTGCCCAACTTGTTCTTCTTCGCGTTCCGCTTCCGTCAATGCTTGGCCTTGGTCCTTAGCTTCTCCATGGCTGTTTCCTTGGTACGTGAGCATGCAAAGTGTTTCCGCTTGAGGTAGTAGCCACGTCCCAAGTGCATCGAAGTGGAAATCACGAAGGAGAGAACTCGCCTCGGTTTCGATAGCTCTTGCATGTGCTCTTGTCATCGGTCCACTTGGTGCTTGGAGAGTTGGTGTAGTGTCCATGGGGATGACCGTAGGGTGCTCCGCACGAGTAGGTTCCCATCGGAGCCGCCTTGGGACATAATGCAGAGGTTCTCTCCAAACTTTCCTGGGGGGAGACTTGTATGAGATCTCACATTTAGGTGAGATCGTGAGATCAACCTAAAAAGAATAATAATATTTAGACATTTCAAAAAAATCTGAAATTATTCGACAACATTCATGTGGGGTATGTTTACAGCTCCGAAAAAAATCAGCTCCAACTCAATGTACATTTAGAGATTCAAAAAAGACAAATTCGAATGTGAATAGTAGCTGCTTTGGGTGAATAGTAGTTTGACACTATTCACATCCGATTTTGTCCTTTTTGTTTCTATTAATGTAAGTTGAATTAGGAGCTGAAACTTTTTAAGGTTGTACATCAAATAGTGATGTGTGTCTACAAAAAATTAGAGAATGTTTTGACATGTATTTTGTTTTTCAAAAAAAATTGATCTCATAGATCTCACCTAATGTGAGATCTCACACAAGTCTCCCCAAACTTTCCTGATATCTTATGATTGATAAGTGATGATTTATGTATGTGCACCATGTAAAAATTCTGGACCTGTAAAAAAATGGTGCGGTTTTACTTGCTCACACTTTTGCATGATTGTTTGTATGTGCTGATGTTCTAGCATGATGTGTGTTTCTGCAATTAGATGTTTCTAATTAAGGAAAAGCAAATGTACATGGGTGCTCCACCTCCATATTGCCTTGTTTATTGATTTGTTTATAATACTTTATATACGATATTCCTTGTGTGTAAAACGGAAATGGGTACTGCATATTGCCTTGTTCACAAGCCGACATATTGGGTACATGCCTGGTTGTGACATATCAACTTGTATTTACCCTGCTTTGCTGCTGAAGGTCCGTGCTAGAGCATTAATGTACCTCAATCATAGCGGGTACAAACTTCAGTGCCATCCTTTGCCACATCTGTCAGATATCCTGATGATCGAGGTATTAAGCTGTAGTATCCAATTTCTTACTGCAGCTGAACATTTAGCAAAACACTAAAGATGTACTCCTACCATGAACTGACCATTGAAGCTTATTGCCTTCCTTTAGGAGTTGGAGCTGGAGGATCTCTGTAGAATATGTGGGCTTGAAATTAGCAGAAGCGGGGATACTAAAGCATTTGCTCCCAAACAAACAACCTTCAGCCTACCAACGCCATTATCTAATAGTGGCATTTACATCTCGAGGGAGATCGAAAGATGATAAGAGCATTGTTATGTATGTTTACTGGATATACAATGCATGGGGCACTTGTTCTGCTGTAATTCTGCTGCGTGTAAAAGTTTGTAACAAGAACACGAAAGGCAATTAATACAAGAGAAATAGAGACTAATAATTGTTCTGCTGCAATTCTGCTGTGTGTAGAAGTTTTCATGACTTTAGGCCCCGCTTGGATTGTTTGTTTCTTTACCGGTTGTATATATATACACTTGTATTTTTCAAGTCTTCAACAAAATACTGCTGTAGCCTGTAATTTCTTTCCAGTTGTAAGATGCACTTGGTGTAATCCGGCTGCAAACAAAGTAGAAACTGCACAAGAACTGGTTGCTGAACTAATTATTAACCTTGATAAATGAGAGCTATTTGATTCAAAATCCCAACAAATAATAGCTAACATCGTGCATCTGCATTTAAATCTGAACATAAACACAAGAACCGTTCACTCCTTTCTAGAATTATTACAGAAAATCTTGCCAGGTTGTTTGAAAGAAACATCTCACGGCCTTAACGAAATGAATTGTTTGCAAGAACTAGCACCAATTAGATATCCTTGGACTTGCTATGATGGTTGGCAGATTATAGTAGAAGCGGTTGAATTTCACAAAATTGCCATGGGATTCCCATATCTGTAACAATAATTAGGTGCAGACCACACATGTAGAAAATAATAATAATAATAATGAGAATATAGAACTATACGCAAGTTCTGGAACATTTCATCAAGTTATAGCTTAAAAACAAAAGTATAAATTATCTATATAATTGCTGAACATGTACTGCACGTTTTCACTTGGAAGCACGTGAGATTCTAGTCTACAATGCCCGGTTCATGCTTCTACTATTTTATATAAATTGAAAATGTAGGCAACGAAAAGGCCTTTGAAAGAACATGCGGTGCCTCATGTTTGGTTTTGGTAATTGATGACAATTTTTATGGATTAATGATTGCCTTGAGTTATATTTGAAGGGTTTGTTCATAGGCTTATCTTGGAGTCCCTTTGATGGTTTCAAAGAGAGTTTCTGATGACCAATGTGCTATTAAGGAATTATCCAAAGATTGGTGATGTGAGTGTTGAGCTTATTGCAAGCATGTCTTAAAGAAGAAGAGTGTGTGATCATTCATATTTACCTTCAAGACATCATCCAAATGAAGAGAGTTGGAAAGATTTAAGGTTGATCAAGACTAAGTACAAAGAATGATTCAAGTTGATCAATACACAAAGCGTAGAAGATGTACCGAGAGGGATCAAGTGATCCCATGGTATGGTAAGCATTGTCCATTACGCTTTGTGTACTAACCCATGGTCTACGTGAGAGTTCTATGTGGGGTTAGGTATGTTTCCATGGTCTTGCGTCAAGTGGAAAATATTATACAACCCATGAAGGATGACATCAAGTGGTGATCGTCATCAAGATTGCGGCATGCAAGTTCAAGTGGAGCATCACGAAGAGATCAAGTGCTTGAAGCTTGTTGTCCATTGTGGTGTCAATGGACTTATGAAGATGTGCCCAAGAGTGGCTCACCCATAGTGGAGTATGGGGGAGCAATCAACTAGTCTTCATCGAGCCAACACAATCAAGAAATGTGGTCCATCTTGAGGGAATCAAGATCGTCATCATCTAGCTCAAGTGGACTATGTGCAAGGCAAAGGTTTGCCCTTGATAGGTTCTCTGTTTTTCCGGTCTCATGGTGGTAGTTGGGAGACCGGGTTATAGGATCGATTGCCGTACTATCAAGGGGGGCTCTCGATGAGTAGCTTGATCGTATCGTTTGTAGGGAGCTCAAACCATTGCATTCTTGCATCATCTTTATTGGTTTTTGTTTGGTTCTTCTCCTTGTGAGATTTGGAGCTTATGGTCATTTTAGTGACAAGCTAAGAGTTCACATGCATCTTCTATGATGTTTTCGATGTTGGAATTTTGCCGGTTCTCTTTGTGAGTATTAGAGCTTATGGTCATCTTGATGACAAGCACGAGTTCAGCGAAAGCGGAGCTCACATGCATCTTCTATGATATTTTCGATGTTGGAGGATATGCCAGTTCTTCTATGTTGGAGATTTCACACTTCTATATCTTAGACATACCTCCCCTGCCTCTTCTTATTATAACAAGTCTCCGTTGAATAGTATTTGTCGTCATCTATCCAATAAGCTTGAGTTTGCTCAATTCGGAGCTCATTTGTAGAAGTTATGGCAGTTCTGGCTTTCCTGTTGCACCTGCGGTAGTACCGCCTGTAGCGTCAAGCTGTAGTACCGCTTCAATGCCGCTATACTACTGCCTCAATTTTGGGTCTTGCATTTCTCGTGTCGGGTTCAACAGTAGTAGGGCGGCAGTAAGGCGCGGCAGTACCGCCCCGGTCGGGCGGTAGTACTGCTCCAGCAGTACCGCCGTCGTGCTCTACTCTGCACTGCCTTCTCTACCCCGTGTTTTACCGCTGGGGTAAGCGGTAGTACCGCTTACACGCAGCACTACCGCCCCCAAGGTTCTTTGCCGTTGCTCTTTTTCCTGCTACTACCGGCCGCCGCTCGTGTGCGGGCTGGGCACATAACGACTCGATTTCCCCCCACCTATAAAAGGGGGTCTTCTTCCCCATTGAACCTTATCCTTCTAGCATGTGTTCTTCCCCCATTGCTGACCTTCTACGAGCTTGCTATCTCTCAATCCCTCCATGGATTCTTGCTAGTTTTGGGGGGAAGAGAGAGGAGATCTAGATCACATTTCCACCAACCACTTTATCCTCTATGTGAGGAGAACCCATTGTATCTAGATCTTGGAGTTCTTGGTGTTCTCCTTCTAGTTCTTCCTCTCATATTCCTCCATAGCTTTTGTTGCTTTGGTGGGATTTGAGATTGAGGGACTTGGGCACTCCGTGTGCCTTTGCCATTGCATTAGTTGCATCGGTTTGAGTTCTCCATGGTGATACATGGAAGTTAAAAGTTGAGAATCTTATTACTCTTGGGTGCTTGGTACCCTTGAGCTTGTTCCTCTTGGGTGCCTTGGTGCCCTAGACGGTTGGTGGTGTTCGGAGCTCAATCATTGTGGTGTAAAGCTCCGGGCAAGCGTCGGGGTCTCCAATTAGGTTGTGGAGATTGCCCCGAGCATTTTGACGGGTTCTGGTGACTGCCCCAAGGGTTGCCAAAGTGTACAGGTTCGGTGATCGCCCCAAGGGTTGCCATTCATACGGGTTTGGTGACTGCCCTCAAGGGTCCCTTAGTGGTATCATGGCATCTTGCATTGTGCGAGGGCGTGAGCAGATTACGGTGGCCCTAGTGGCTTCTTGGGGAGCATTGTGCCTCCACACCGTTTCGAATGGAGATTAGCATCCGCAAGGGTGGGAATTTCGGGATACATCGTCTTCTCCGCATGCCTCGGTTATCTCTTACTCGAGCCCTTTACTTATGCACTTTACTTTGTGATAGCCATATTGTTTCTTGCTATATATATCTTGCTATCACCTAGTTGTTTATCTCGCTTAGCATAAGTTATTAGTGCACATAGGTGAGCCTACTTGTTGTAGGTTTTGTGCTTGACAAATTAACTGCTAGGTTTATTCCACATTTGTTCAAGCCTAAACTGTAATTATTTTAAAGCGCCTATTCACCCCCCTCTAGACGACATCCACAATCTTTCAACCTTTTTCAGGCACATGAACAACCATACAAGACCATTACTCTATCTATTCTATTTCTATGTTTCATCTCATAACCATACATGAACAATTGGTAGTATGCATGGTAAAGAAGGATCCATAACAATACCTTTGATCAGAGCACCAGATTGATTGAAGGAATACCGCCAGATGAAAACCGAGCTGCGAAGGAATACTCTCTCAACTAAGCCTTACAAACTTATCTTTAGTTGGAGAATAAATGCAGAAAACCAATATTTATGGGACTTACAAGGAGGAGGCCAGGGACTAATCTTGTCGGCTTCCTTCTTTAACCACATATCCCGCAGTCTTGAGTTGTAACCCAGGAAAATCTCACGGTTTGTTATGAAGGAAATATGCCCTAGAGGCAATAATAAAGATGTTTGTATTTCCTTATACCATGATAAATGTCTTTTATTCATGCTAGAATTGTATTAACCGGAAACTTAGTACATGTGTGAATACATAGACAAAACAGTATGTCCCTAGTATGCCTCTACTAGACTAGCTCATTGATCAAAGATGATTATGTTTCCTAACCATATACATGAGTTGTCATTTGATCAACAAGATCACATCATTAGGAGAATGATGTGATGGACAAGACCCATCCGTTAGCTTAGCACTATGATCGTTTAGTTTTACTGCTATTGCTTTCTTCATGACTTATACATGTTCCTATGACTATGAGATTATGCAACTCCCGAATACCAGAGGAACACCTTGTGTGCTATCAAATGTCACAACGTAACTGGGTGATTATAAAGATGCTCTACAGGTGTCTCCGAAAGTGTTCGTGGTTTTGGCATAGATCAAGAGTAGGATTTGTCACTTCGAGTGTCGGAGAGGTATCTCTGGGCCCTCTCGGTAATGCACATCATAATAAGCCTTGCAAGCAAATGACTAATGAGTTGGTCACGAGATGATGTATTACGGAACGAGTAAAGAGAATTGTCGGTAACGAGATTGAACTAGGTATTGAGATACCGACGATCGAATCTCGGGCAAGTAACATACCGATGACAAAAGGAACAAAGTATGTTGTTATGCGGTTTGACCGATAAAGATCTTCGTAGAATATGTAGGAGCCAATATGAGCATCCAGGTTCCGCTATTGGTTATTGGCCGGAGATGAGTCTCGGTCATGTCTACATAGTTCTCGAACCCGTAGGGTCCGCACGCTTAACGTTCGATGACGATCGATATTATGAGTTTATGAGTTTTGATGTACCGAAGGTAGTTCGGAGTCCCGGATGAGATCACGGACATGACGAGGAGTCTCGAAATGTCCGAGACGTAAAGATTGATATATTGGATGACTATATTCGGACACCGGAAGTGTTCCAGAAAAGTTTTGGATTAAACCGGATTGCCGGAGGGGGTTACCGGAACCCCCCCGAGGGAGTATGGGCCATAGTGGGCCTATGAGGGAAAGAGAGGGGCAGCCCATAGGGCTGGCCGCACCCCCTAGGGTTCCTAGTCGGACTAGGAAAAAAGGGGGGAGGCACCCCCGCTCCTTTCCTTTCCTACTCCTAGTAGGAATAGGAAAAGGGGGTTCCTATTCCTACTAGGAGTAGGAATCCTACTCCCTGGCGCGCCCATAGGGGCCGGCCGGCCCTCCCCCTTGCTCCTTTATATACGGGGGCAGGGGGGCACCTAAGAACACACAAGAAACATTGTTCTAGCCGTGTGCGGTGCCCCCCTCCACAGAAACACACCTCGGTCATACCGTTGCAGTGCTTAGGTGAAGCCCTGCGCCGGTAGCTTCATCATCTCCGTCACCACGCCGTCATGCTGACGAAACTCTCCCGTGAAGCTCAACTGGATCAAGAGCTCGTGGGATGTCATCAAGCTGAACGTGTGCTGAACGCGGAGGTGCCATACGTTTGGTGCTTGATCGGTTGGATCACGAAGAAGTTCGACTACATCAACCGCGTCACTAGACGCTTCCGCTTTCGGTCTATGAGGGTACGTAGAAACACTCTCCCCTCTCGTTTCTATGCATCTGTTAGACAGATCTTGCGCGATCGTAGGATTTTTTTTTTAAATACTACGTTCCCCAACAGTGGCATCATGAGCCAGGTCTATGCGTAGATGATATGCACGAGTAGAACACAATGAGTTGTGGGCGATAATAGTCATACTGCTTACCAACATGTCATACTTTGGTTCGGCGGTATTGTGAGATGAAGCGGCCCGGACCGACATTACGCGTACGCTTACGCGAGACTGGTTTCACCGTTATGAGCACTCGTTGCTTAAAGGTGACTGGCGGGTGTCTGTCTCTCTCACTTTAGCTGGATCGAGTGTGGCTACGCCCGGTCCTTGTGAAGGTTAAAACAGCACATACTTGACGAAAAATCATTGTTGTTTTTGTATGCGTAGGTAAGAACGGTTCTTGCTAAGCCTGTAGCAGCCACGTAAAACTTGCAACAACAAAGTAGAGGACGTCTAACTTGTTTTTGCAGGGCATGTTGTGATGTGATATGGTCAAGGCATGATGAGTTATACGTTATTGTATGAGATGATCATGTTTTGTAAAGTTATCGGCAACTGGCAGGAGCCATATGGTTGTCGCTTTATTGTATGAAATATAGTCGCCATGTAATCGCTTTACGTTATCACTAAGCGGTAGCGATAGTCGTGGAAGCAATAGTTGGCGAGATGACAACGATGCTACGATAGAGATCAAGGTGTTGCGCCGATGACAATGGTGATCATGACGGTGCCTTGGAGATGGAGATCAAAAGCACAAGATGATGATGTCCATATCATGTCACATATTTTGATTGCATGTGATGTTTATCTTATTATGCTTCTTATTTTTCTTAGTGCGGCAGTAGCATTATAAGATGATCCCTTACAAAATTTCAAGGTATAAGTGTTCTTCCTGAGTATGCACCGTTGCGAAAGTTCGTCATGCCGAGACACCACGTGATGATCGGGTGTGATAAGCTCTACGTTCACATACAACGTGTGTAAGCCAGTTTTGCACACGCAGAATACTCGGGTTAAACTTGACGAGCCTAGCATATGCAGATATGGCCTCGGAACACTGGAGATCGAAAGGTCAAGCGTGAATCATATAGTAGATATGATCAACATAATATGTTCACCATTGAAAACTACTCCATCTCACGTGATGATTGGACATGGTTTAGTTGATTCAGATCACGTGATCATTTAGATGACCAGAGGGATGTCTATCTAAGTGGGAGTTCTTAATAATATGATTAATTGAAATTTAATTTATCATGAACTTAGTACCTGATAGTATTTTGCATGTCTATGTTGTTGTAGATCAATGGCCCGTGCTACCGTTCCTTTGAATTTTAATGCATTCCTAGAGAATGCTAAGTTGAAAGATGATGGTAGCAATTACACGGGCTGGGTCCGTAGCTTGAGGATTATCCTCATTGCTACACAGAAGAATTATGTCCTTGAAGCACCGCTAGGTGACAAGCCTGCTGCAGGAGCAACCCCGGATGTTATGAACGTCTGGCAAGTTCGTTCTGATGACTACACGATAGTTCAGTGTGCCATGCTTTACGGCTTAGAACTGGGACTTCAACGACGTTTTGAACGTCATGGAGCATATGAGATGTTCCAGGAGTTGAAGTTAATATTTCAAGCAAATCCCCGGATTGAGAAATATGAGATTTCCAATAAGTTCTATAGCTGCAAGATGGAGGAGAATAGTTCTATCAGTGAACACTTGCTCAGAATGTCTGGGTACTACAATCATATGACTCAACTTGGTTGCAAAGTTGATGAAGATAGTGTTATTGATAGAGTTCTTCAATCACTGCCACCAAGCTATAAAGGCTTCGTGATGAACTATAATATGCAAGGGATGCAAAAGACAATTCCCGAGCTCTTCGCTATGCTCAAGGCTGCGGAGGTAGAAATCAAAAAGGAGCATCAAGTGCTGATGGTTAACAAGACCACTAGTTTCAAGAAAAAGGGCAAGGGAAAGATGGGGAACTTCAAGAAGAATGGCAAGACAGTTGCTAATCCCGCGAAGAAACCCAAGTCTGAAGCCAAGCCCGAAACTGAGTGCTTCTATTTCAAAGGGACTGTACACTGGAAGCGGAACTGCCCCAAGTATTTGGCGGATAAGAAGGATGGCAAGGTGAACAAAGGTATATGTGATATACATGTTATTGATGTGTACCTTACTAATGCTCGTAGTAGTACCTGGGTATTTGATATCGGTTCGGTTGCTAATATTTGTAACTCGAAACAGGGACTACGGATTAAACGAAGATTGGCTAAGGACGAGGTGACGATGCGCGTGGGAAATTGTTCCAAAGTCGATGTGATCGTCGTCGACACACTACCTCTACATCTACCTTCGAGATTAGTTTTAGACCTGAATAATTGTTATTTGGTGCCAGCGTTAAGCATGAACGTTATATCTAGATCTTGTTTATTGCGAGACGGTTATTCATTTAAATATGAGAATAATGGTTGTTCTATTTATATGAGTAATATCTTTTATGGTCATGCACCCTTGAAGAGTGGTCTATTCTTTTTGGATCTCGATTGTAGTGATACACATATTCATAATATTGAAGCCAAAAGATGCAAGGTTAATAATGATAGTGCAATTTATTTGTGGCACTGCCGTTTAGGTCATATTGGTGTAAAGCGCATGAAGAAACTCCATAGTGATGGACTTTTGGAATCACTTGATTATGAATCACTTGGTGCTTGCGAACCATGCCTCATGGGCAAGATGACTAAAACTCCGTTCCCTGGAACAATGGAGCGAGCAATAGATTTGTTGGAAATCATACATACTGATGTATGTGGACCGATGAGTGTTGAAGCTCGCGGCGGGTATCGTTATTTTCTGACCTTCACTGATGATTTGAGCAGATATGGGTATATCTACTTGATGAAACACAAGTCTGAAACATTTGAAAAGTTCAAAGAATTTCAGAGTGAAGTAGAGAATCATCATAACAAGAAAATAAAGTTTCTACGATCTGATCGTGGAGGTGAATATTTGAGTTACGAGTTTGGTCTTCATTTGAAACAATGTGGAATAGTTTCACAACTCACGCCACCCGGAACACCACAGCGTAATGGTGTGCTCGAACGTCGTAACCGTACTTTATTAGATATGGTGCGGTCTATGATGTCTCTTACCGATTTACCGCTATCGTTTTGGGGTTATGCTTTAGAGACAACTGCATTCACGTTAAATAGGGCACCATCTAAATCCGTTGAGACTACGCCTTATGAACTATGGTTTGGCAAGAAACCAAAGTTGTCATTTCTTAAAGTTTGGGGCTGCGATGCTTATGTGAAAAAGCTTGTAATGCCCAGGATGGGACTATATCTCCTACGTGTCGAGGCACGACTTAAAGATATAAGCCCATTCTGGAATGATCGCAAGTTTGGTACCTTTGCACATCTCATGTAAAAATAGGGATGGAAAACTGAAAAGATAGTTGGCTTACACTCGCCACGTCACACAAATTCATTATATATCCAATCATCATTCAAATGAACATCATAGCCCATCTAAGGGTAAAGATCCAAATGACAAGATACCAAACATAACATTAAACCACAGGTCTAGATCGAATCCTAGTAGAAGCTCTACTGATCAACCGGATAGTTCACATAGTAACGGCTACGCTCCTCGTCGTACTCCCAGCCTAGCTCAGTGCCATTGCCTGTGTAGCTCACCATCGTACCTGCATCTGGTGTGTTGAAGTAACTATGAGCCATAGAGGACTCAGCAATCCCGTTCCCGGGTAACACGACTATTTAAGCCTTGGGTGTGGAACAAGGCTGATGAAAGAACAAGAGTCTGCAGCAGCACTAGCCTAGCTTACGTAAAAGAGAGCGAGAAGAGAAGGTGCCTCGGTCGAGAGATGATCACGAAGTGATCCTAAACTAATCAAGTCAAACATAACCCCACCGTGTTCACTTCCCGAATCCCTTTCGGAAAATGACCGTCACGGTACACACGCTGGTAGTGTATTGAAACATGGTGTCAAGTTTTCTACAACCGGATATTAACAAGCTCCCATCTGCCACATAACCGCGGGCACGGCTTTCGAAAGTTCATAACCCTGCAGGGGTGTTCCAACTTGGCCCATGACAAGCCCACGATCCGCGGAGTCGCAACTCCAAGGTGGGAAGGTCCGAGTATCCTCGGAATCCCGTGCTCAAGATACTCCGACTAAGGTAAGGCTAATCCAGCAAATCCTCCCGGTGTGCCGACACCCTGATAGTAGCCGCGCGTATCTAGTCTCAAGCCACGTCCGGATGAGCGCTACGTACAGATACCGAAGATCCCAGCGAACTGGGTGGCACCGCAAGTGGCTCTAGTTTGGACCAACACTCAAGTCGAGCACTGGCCCAGGGGGGTTAAATTAATTAATCCTCAGGTTAATTACTCCCTCGGTAAGTTTTTAGTTGTTTAGGCAAATAGTACCAATGTTGGGACTTGCTGGAAAAGACTTAGCACCTAGCGGTTTATCGAGGGGGTCCCATAACCCCAACCGTGTGAGGAACGCAAAATCAAGGAACATAACACCGGTTTATACGGTTCCTAAGGCGGCATGAGTGGAACAAATCACCAAGCAAAAGGCTTAGCCTTCCACCCATTACCAATATATAGATGATTTCATTTAATAATTAATATAGTGTGATATCCCAACAAGCTTCAACAAGAAGCAAGAATCTTCAATCTTCACCTGCAACTAACAATGCTATAAGAGGGGCTGAGCGAAGCCTACGTATAGCCAATCAAAGGTTTGCATAGGTAGGGTGGTTAGACAGGATCATGGTTACAATAGGAGGCTGACAGGAAAACATGGGCATCGAGGCAAATACTATAGAGCGATACTTCTAGCAATAGGCAAAGATAGTAATGATATCCGGGTTCGGTCATCTTGCCTGAAGAGTTGTCGATGGGATCGTAAGAGAGCTCCTCGTTCTCAACCTCGGTAGTAACCTCATTCTCGTACTCGTACTCGGTCTCAACTTCCGGCTCTACTCAAACACAAGAACACATGGCAACGAATCAAACAAGATGCAATGCGCAGAAAAAAATACTGGATGCATGACTGATGCATTATGGAAGCAAAACAGATGCACTATGGAAGCACAGAAAGTCTACTTAGGAAGCACAGTGTTATAGTACAAAAATATGCATCAAGCAAAATGCTTCAAAACATGATAACAATATGATATTATGAATCTACATGCAAAATCTCACAAGTTTCATGTAGGACTTGCTCAAAACGGAGCAACGGGCTAAAAGTTACACCCGAAACAATAAACATGCACAAGCTGAAAATAACAGCCACATAGCAACTTCGGGGCAAGAGATAAATGGTCTACAGCACTCAAACATCATGGAAATGAGCATGGACATAAACTAGACATACTCTACAGCAAACAATTCCATTGGAGCATCCCCAAAGGAGCCATGGATCAATAGCAACAAGCTATGACATATGGATCAATAGCCACCCAAATAAGCATGTGAGAGCATGAATGTATAGCCAACAATATATACAACAAGGAATCATCAAGATTCACCCCAAAACTATCATGGATTGGCCTAGAACAACAAGCAAACATGGCATCTGGAAATTACAGATTCCAGACTTAGTGAAATTTCACTAAGTGTTGAAACAGCAGTTTCATCATAGCATCTTTGAGAGCAAGTTTAAGTCACCTCAAAGCAAAGCATGGCAAGTGGTAAGCACCACAGAAAAGTACACATGATGGTGAATCCAAAACATCTGAGCATGCATCAAGGGGACAAACACATCAATAACAACGAGCTCCTCTACGAGGCATCTCGTAACAAGTTTAACGACATAACAGCCACATAGCACTTTGCAAAGGAGATAAACATGGAAAGATAAAATCTATCATGCAAGCTTAAGCAATCAACATGTAGAGCATAACATGATGAACACGTGGACATATCATTTGCATCATTTGGATAAACATGCACCAAGTTATCACATTGCAAAGATGGCATGAAAACAACTACTAACATCAGCTTATAACAAGTAGCACTCTTGCAACAGATATTTAAGCACCTAGATGATCTCAAACATGCATGGCATAATGGAACAAAACGTAGTACAAGTCTCCACGAGCAATTTGGCATATCATTTGCTCAAATCGGACCACCACACAAAAAGTTATCCATGTATTAAAACTGCATCAGACAACAAAATTACAGGGACTTAGAAGATTTCGGAGGCAACCTTCTCAGGCAGATCTGGTCAAAGCAGGGTCAATGGCGGCGCGGGTCAACGCGTGCGTGGAGGCGGAACGGGCCGGTCCACCAGACTAACGGGCCCCACGGCCCGCTAGGGTTCGGCCGACGGGAGATCGGATCGAGGGAGGCGCTGGGGATCGCGGCTTCCCGATCGAAGGACGAGCGGCGGCGGTTGGATCGGGCGAAAGGCGGCGCGGCCCACCTGGCCCAGCAGAGCGGCGGGTCGGGCGGCTGCAGTGGGCTTCGCGCCGACCTGGGCCCTAGGGTTCGGCCCACCAGGCGGATCGGCTGTGGAGGCGGATCGGGATCCGATCGGGGCTCCTCCCCGATCCAGGCGGCGGCGGTGGCTCCTTGCGCGGCCAGGGGCCGGCGGGAGGGAGGCGGGGCCGGCGGCCTGAGCTTGGGGGCGCGGTGGCTGGAGGGGATGCGGCCCGACGGCGGGGTTGGCGAGGAGGAGCGGAGGAGGCCCGGCCGGAGTGGAGGAAGAGGCCGGCGGCGGCGAGGATTCCGGCGAGCTCCTTCGGCGAGGTATTCCGGCGAGCTCCGACCTGGAGGTTGAAGATGAAGAGGTAGGAGATGATGGTGGACTAGGGTTTTTAATTTGGGGCAAAAATTGGGGAAGATGGACAAATATATAGGCACAAGGAGCTAGGGTTGTCCAAATGAGGTGAGGTTTTCGGCCACGCGATCAGAATTGGATGGCCTAGATGAAGGGAGGGGTTTGGGTTGGTTTGGTGGGCTGTTGGAGGGGTGTCTTGGGCCTCAAAGATGGGGTACTTTCAGCCCACGAGAATAACTGTTGGAGTAGCAAACGAACTCCAAACGCGACGAGATTTGACAGGCGGGTTACACACAACGAAGCAACATCGCACGACAAGTCTCATACTAAACCGGAAACGTTACACGCCAAACACCAAAGTAGGCCTCGGGGATGCCACGGACACGTGAGAGAGCTCCGGAACTCGAAACGGACAATGGGAAGGAACGCGTGGGACCGGATGCAAACGACAACACAAAAGCAATGCGATGCACATGACTACATGATATGGATGAATGCCACACACGCACACAACAAAACGACGAAAACTCGAAAAACGAATAACCCGGAATGGAATAGATGGAGCCAAAGATATATATATTGCCCAAAAGGGAAAGTATCACATCCGGGGCATTACAAACTCTCCTCTACTACAAAAAGATCTCGTCCCGAGATCTAGGACTGGAAAAAGGAAGGGTAATCGGAACGAAGATGATCTTCTCGTTCCCACGTAGCTTCTCGGTCGATATGGTGTGACCACTTGACTTTCAAGAATTTGATGGACTTGTTGCGGGTCTTGCGCTCGGTTTCTTCGAGAATGGCAACTGGGTGCTCTCGATAAGACAAGTCTTGTTGAAGATCAATCTCTTCAAACGGAATCATGCGTTCAGGAGTCTTGAAGCACTTGCGGAGTTGAGACACATGAAACACATCAAGAACATTGGCGAAGTTGGAAGGGAGCTCAAGTTGATAGGCTAGATCGCCTCTTTTGCCAAGGATCTTGAAAGGCCCGACGTATCTAGGAGCAAGCTTTCCTTTGATACCGAATCTTTGGGTTCCTTTCATAGGAGAAACACGGAGATAGACATGATCCCCAATGTTGAAGGCCAAATCACGATGCTTGCCGTCATAGTAGCTCTTCTGACGCGACTGAGCGGCCTTGAGATTCTCATGTATGACTTTGCACATATCTTCAGCTTCTGAGATCAAGTCATTGCCAAGAAGTTGACGTTCGCCTGTCTCGGACCAGTTGAGAGGGGTACGACACTTTCTGCCATAGAGGATTTCAAACGGAGCTTTGCCGGCACTTGCTTGGAAGCTGTTGTTGTAAGAGAACTCGGCAAATGGAAGGCAATCTTCCCATTTCATGCCAAAAGATATGACACATGCTCTGAGCATGTCTTCTAGAATCTGATTCACTCTCTCGACTTGACCACTAGTCTGAGGGTGAAAAGCAGTGCTGAACCTGATCTTAGTGCCCATGGCAGACTGAAAGGAGTCCCAGAACTTAGAAGTGAACAAACTTCCACGGTCTGAGGAGATGACTTGAGGGATGCCATGTAAAGACACAATTCTGGAAGTATACAATTCTGCCAGTTGAGCTGCATTGGAGTGAGCGACTTTGGTAAGCTTGTCAATCACCACGAAGATAGAATCATTCCCTCTCTTGGACTTAGGAAAGCCAGTGACGAAATCCATTTCAATGTGGTCGAATTTCCACTCGGGAATAGGAAGAGGTTGGAGAAGACCGGCTGGACATTGATGCTCTGCCTTTACTCTTCTGTAGACATCACATTCATTCACGAATTGGGCAATCTCCCTTTTCATGCGTGTCCACCAGTAAGATTGCTTGAGGTCTTGGTACATCTTGGAACTGCCAGGATGAATGGAAAGGAGGGAATCATGTGCTTCTTCCATTACGAGCTTCCTGAGATCACCTTTGGGAACCACAAGTCTGTCCTCGAAGAACAAGGTATCTCTCTCATCAACGCGATAACACTTGTATTTTGGAGTACCCTTTGCAATACCATGTTTCACTTTCTGCACCATAGCATCACTGAGTTGGGCCTCACGGATCTGATCTTCCAAGGTAGGAGCAATTTGAAGATTTGCAAGAAAACCTTGCGGAACAACTTGGAGGTTGAGCTTCCTGAATGCTTCACAAAGCTCAGGCTGAAACGGCTTGATAAGAAGGCTATTGCAATATGCCTTTCTGCTCAAAGCATCTGCAATCACATTCGCCTTGCCAGGTGTGTCACTACTAGGAAAAGGGCTATAGATGGAATTGATAGTAATGGCGCACCAGACAAGCAGTGCGCCATTAGTATATAATAATGGCGCACCAACATATGATACGCCATTAGAGTTCAAACTACTAATGGCACACCTGGCACAGGGTGCGCCATTAGAATCAAAAAGTTTTTTTTGAACTAGTGCGTCTGTCCAAACATACTAATGGCGCATCGGAACAAAGTGCGCCATTACTAGTTGTAACTAGTAATGGCGCACCAGCAGAAAAGTGCGCCATTAGTATCAAAAAGTTTTTTTTGAACTAGTGCGCCTGTCCAAACATACTAATGGCGCATCCAGGCAAAGTGCGCCATTACTAGTTGCAACTAGTAATGGCGCACCAACTGTAAAGTGCGCCATTAATGTTCTTTTTTTATTATATTTTTTATTCTTTTTTTTTTTGCAAATGTACTAATGGCGCACTGTTCAGTAGTGCGCCATTACTAGTTTAAACTAGTAATGGCGCACTGTGGGACAGTGCGCCATTAGTATGTTTTTTTTGTTTTTTTTTCAAAACTAGTAATGGCGCACTATCTGAAGATGCGCCATTAGTAACCTTGATTACTAATGGCGCATTTATAGAAGGTGCGCCATTAGTAAGTGGACAGCAACAAGATATTTTGGACGACCTCTCCTACCCACACTCACTTTCTCCCCAGTTCATTCTCTCCACCTCCTCCTCCAAAGCTTGTCTCGGGTCCCTCCTCTTTTTCACCTCATTTCCACCATAGATCATTCAAATTAAGTGGTTAAATTACCTTGTTTTGATAGGTAAGTAAGGGGGGAAGCTATATTTATGTTGTTCTCCATACAACACATGCACTTTTTATGGCCTAGCTAGATCTATGTATGTTCGTGGTGTTGCATATGTTTGTTGTGTTGCATATGTGTTTGTGTTTGGAGGTGTACCGGTATTTGAAATGCGATAGTTGCCAATATTTTCCCGGAATGTTGATCCATTTCTGTTTCGGTGAGAATTTTGGCATTAAGCATTCTTTTTGTCCTATTTTTAGGGAAAGTCATGGCAAATTTTTTCTTGGTTCTAAAATATCGTTTTGCTCTACCCCACAGGCGACCATGGTGCGCACGATGACCGAAGGCATCGTGAATAGGTTTTTGAGGTCCGCGAAGGCCGAGATGCTTCAAAAGAACGAGACGGAGATAAGATGTCCGTGTCGAAGATGCAAGCTGAAGAGCCTTATTGCGGACCCAGATTCCGGGCAGGTGCGGGACCACCTGCTCTTGCGTGGTTTCATGGATGGCTATCGGTGGCAAGGTGATGAAGATGACTACGTAGTCGTCCATGGGGGCCGGGCAAGAAATGAGGAAGGGCAGCAAGACAACCACCGCGGCTCGGGCGGGCGAGAATACGAAGAATCCCCAGGAGATGATCACGATGGTGATGCTGCACACAGTCATCATGTAGAAGATGCAGGACATGATGATGAGGAAGATGCCGGAGCAGACGACGGGCATGATCATGAAGATGATGATGCCGGCGGAGCAGACGACGCTGGACCATCGATGGGCTGGGTGCAGGACCCTCATATTCAAGAGCTGCTTCTCAAGCAGACCGATAACGCAAGAGCTGCCGCCCGAGAGAAAGCCAAGATGGATCAACTTGAGTTAGACGCGGTTACTCCATTGTATGAAGGATGCAGGCCCGAGGATACCCGCCTGAAAGTAACGCTCATGGCTCTGGAGATGAAGGTAAAACACAAAATGACCGACGCATGCTTCGACGAGAACATGTCATTCTGGCACGAACGTCTTCCCAAGGGGAACAAGTGCCCGACCAATTTGGAGGAGGCGATGAAAATCGTGTGTCCTCTGGATTTACCGCACGTGAAATACCATGTGTGCATGAACAATTGCATCATTTATTGGGACGAGCACGCGGAGTCTACCATATGTCCGGTGTGCGGCATCACTCGATACAATAAGAGGAAGAAAGCTCCTCGAAAAGTGGTGTGGTACTTTCCGATCACTCCTCGTCTGCAGCGGTATTTCGTGGACCCTAAGGTAGCAAAGCTCCTGCGTTGGCACGCGGATAGGAAGGAGAAGAAGCGAGAAGATGACGCAAATGATCCGGAGATAGATAAAAAAGACAAGATGCTGAGTCACCCTAAGGATGCGAGCCAGTGGCAAGCGTTGAACTTCGAAGACCTAGAATTTGGGAACGATCCAAGGAACATCGTGCTGGGCGCGAGCACCGATGGAGTCAATCCGTTTGGCAGCCAGAGAAGCACACATAGCACCTGGCCTGTGTTTGTGTGGATGTACAACCTTCCCCCTGGTTGTGCATGAAGAGGAAGTACATTCACATGAGTATGCTAATTGAAGGACCGAAACAACCAGGGAACGACATCAATCTGTATCTAGGGCTGCTGAAAGAGGAGCCAGACACATTGTGGAAAACACCAGCCAATACGTGGGACGCCGCAAAGAAAGAATATTTCCCTATGAGAGCTGCGCTGCTCACGACGGTGCACGACTATCTCGGTTACGGATATGTCGCGGGGCAGGTGGTCCACGGATTTTCTGGATGCGTTAGGAGCATGGATGACACAACGTATCGCCAGCTAGATAGAGATCCCGGGTCTTCGAAAACTGTGTTCATGGGACATCGAAGGTGGCTTCGCGACGATGACCTGTGGAGAAAACGCAAGGATCTGTTCGATGGTGAAACCGAACCCCGAGGACGCCCGCGTACGAGGAGCGGTGAGGAAATAGACGAGCTATTGAAAAATTGGAAAGATTGCCCACTGCCGGGAAAGAAGCAAAAGGCGCCAGAGCCGAGAAAGAAGCGAAAGGCGCCTGAGCCGCTGCTGAAGGTATGGAAAACGAGGTCTGTTTTCTGGGACTTGCCGTACTGGAAGATCCACCGTGTGCCTCACATCCTTGATGTAATGCATATCACGAAGATCGTGTGCGAGAGTCTGCTTGGTACCCTGCTCAACATGCCAGAGAGGACCAAAGATGGGCCGAAAGCAAGGGCAGACTTGAAATCAATGGGCATCAGGCAGGAGCTTCACGCTATATATGATGATCATGATGATGATGATGATGATGATGATGAGGCGAAGCAGGACACGGAAAGACGTCGCAAAGGCAAAAAGGCCAAGAAGACCGGAAATGACTACCCTCCCGCGTGCTTCACTCTAAGTCAGGAGGAGATCGAGTAGTTTTTCACCTGCCTCGTAGGAGTACAACTTCCTTACGGTTACGCGGGGAAGATAAGCAGATACCTAGACCGGGCGAAGCTGAAGTTCAGCAGGATGAAGTCTCACGACTGTCATGTGCTGATGACGCAGATACTTCCAGTTGCAATCCGTGGGATCATGGACGCGCACGTCCGTGAAACCCTATTTGGCCTATGCAACTTTTTCGACGTCATCTCTCGGAAGTCTGTTGGCGTGAGGCAACTCAGAAGGCTACAGGAAGAGATCGTGGTGATACTATGCGAGCTTGAGATGTACTTCCCGCCCGCATTCTTCGACGTTATGGTGCATCTGTTGGTCCATATCATGGACGATATCATCCAACTCGGGCCGACGTTCCTGCACAACATGATGCCGTTCGAAAGGATGAATGGTGTCATCAAAGGATACGTTCGCAACATGTCACGTCCAGAGGGAAGCATAGCCAGGGGCTTTCTGACCGAAGAGTGCATCTCCTACTGCACGAATTATCTAGGCATCAAGAACCCCGTTGGTCTGCCCGTCAACAGGCACCTCGGCAGGCTCGCTGGATGGGGTCACCGTGATGGTCGCCGCGAAATGCATGTCGACTTCGAGGGTCGACTCGCCGACTTTGAAAGAGCAAACCTAGTCGTGCTACAACACATAGACGTGGTCGATCCTTGGGTGGTAGAGCACAAAACCTTTATTGAGAAGACGTACAATGACCGAGGCAAAAAGAGGACGGATGGAGATATAATCAAAGAGCACAACTCATGTTTCACGCGTTGGTTCAAGCAGAAGCTTCTGTCGTACCCTTTACATGAGGATTCTTCCGTGGAAGAACAACTCATATTCGCCTTATCACAGGGCGCCGAGCACAACCTGATGACCTATGAGGCGTACGATATCAACGGCTACACATTCTACACCGAGGCCAAGGACATGAAGAGCGATGGTTATCAGAACTCCGGGGTATCGATGGAATCCTACACCGGTAATGACAAGGACAGATACTACGGAAGGATCGAGGAGATCTGGGAGCTGAGCTACGCTGGAGAGAAGGTCCCGATGTTCCGTGTTAGATGGGCCAAGAGCGTCCTAAAAGAAGACCGGTATTTCACCACCATGGTTATACCCGAAGCCAAATCCAAGACCGCGGGCGCAAACGTCACCGCGAAAAATGAGCCATGGGTACTGGCTTCCCAAGTTGACCAATGCTTCTTCATTACCGACCCGTCAAAGCCCAGTCGTGTTGTCGTGAGGAGAGGCAAAAGGAAGATCATCGGAATGGATGGAGTAGCCAATGAGCAAGACTTCGACAAGTACGGCGACCCGAGGATCAAACATGACGACGATGATGAAGTAGCAGCATACACCACGAGAAGAAGCAGGACCACCCTACCTAAAGGACGTTTGTTCCACAGAAGAACTCCATTTGCGAAAAAGAAGGGCAAGAAGATTGTGAACAGATAGCTAGCTAAGATCGACTGTATATATTTTAATCGTAGCCTTCATTTCTCGATTGTATTTCATGGGCACTTTTTGAACTATCATGAATATTTTAAAATTTCATGGACACTCGATCTCGACCCCCCACTCCATCTCGATCGCTATCCCACCCCGCCGTCGCCGACCCCCCGCACCCTCGATTCCCCTACTCAACCGCCGCCGCCGAGCACCCCCCCGGTCCACC
>LR738712.1:340856580-341018859 GCA_902687465.1 Secale cereale
CAGCCTCGATTCCCCTACTCAACCGCCGTCGCCGAGCACCCCCCGGTCCACCGGCCGCCGCCGCCGACCCCCCGCACCCTCGATTCCCCTACTCCTGGTGTCATTTAAACAAGTTTGAAGATATTTAAACACAAATAAGTATCAAACAGCATTTGAAATGCATAAAAAAAATTGTGTAGCCTGGGAATCGAACCCCAAGACCTCCTGGTGTGAGAACTGGCTGCTGACCAGTCGAGCTAGTAGAGGACACTTGATGTGGATCAGGTCAGGTGGAAGATAACCTGTTGGCTCGAGCAGAAAAGATATATACTAATAGCGCACCAGGATGAGGTTCGCCATTAGTATGTATGCTCTTATGGCGTACCGAGGGGTGGTGCACCATTAGTATTGCGCCGCCCCCACCATCCATATCTCCTCCGCGGCCATCCCCAACCTAGCTATCGATCCCCTCTCTCCCCCCGACTCCACCCCTCACCACCGCAGCTCCCCCGCGCCGCCGCGCCCCACACCACCGCAGCTCCCCCGCGCCGCCGCGCCCCCGCACCCCCCACCACCCGGCACGCGCCACCCCCTCCACTATCTCCGCTCGCCGTCGTCGCCTTCGCGCGGGGAGGACGTCCACTAGGAGAGGATGCCCGCGACCTCCCCGCCGTCTCCGCCCTCCGTCGTCTCCGCCGTCTCCGCCCTCCGTCCTCTCCGCCATCCGTCGTCTCCGCCGTCTCAGGTAACCCTCCTCCCTCTGCCTCTCTTCTCCTCTCTTCCTCCTCTCCTCCCTCCCGGCCATGCCCTTCTTCTCTCTTTTGCTAGGTTTAGTTCAAATCCCTCTCGAATTTAGGTCAAATTAGGTTCAAACTTGCTTGCTGGAGGTTAACTAGGTCAAATTAATTAACTGCTAGGGATTAATTAGGTTAACTAGGTCAAATCCCTCTCGAATTAATTAACTAGGTTAACTAGGTCAAATTAGCAGTTAATTTGCTTGCTATATGAACCCTTGCAAGAAACAAACTTGCTTGCTGGAGGTGGTGCCTGGAGCTGAGTTACAGCTGATGCATGATGGAGCTGTCAAATTAAGTTAAGTGTATATACACTAGCAGCTACCCTATATATGCGCGTGTCTTTTTTGGTTGATAAATAATAAGTCCACGCATACAACTTTATTTTTGGAAGGTAATGCAAATCTGGCTCATTTTATTACAGCAAGTGTCTGTCTCTCTTATATATTTTGTTGTCTCTCTTGTCTTGTATATATATTTGAAAATAATTGCTGCTAGCTGTTAATTTTACCCGAAGAGAAAAACTACTGGTACTAGCTAGAATTTGGCACTGAAAAGCAAAAGCTACAATTAGCTGCTGGTATTAGACATGCTAGACATGCTACAAGATTTTGCAGGTACCCCGAGAGGCCCTTGAGTTTGCTGGAATGTCGATTAACTTCCGTTCCGGCAAATTCGGGTACTCCATATGTCCTATTTTCAGCAAAGGTCATGCTGAAATTTTCCGTGAATTTTAGCATGACTTTGCTAAAAATAGGACATATGGGGTACTTGTGACTAATGCATGGGCCGGGGTATCTTAGTAGTTAATTAAGTAGGATCAAGTGCCCTTCTAGCTGCATTAAACCATAGGCGGCAATAGAGCCAAGCTAGTGATTAGGCCCAACTTAGAATTCTCCTTCCCAGCTTAGCTTTTAGGATGCCTCGGTGTCGACAAACCCTAAATGATGAGACCATGATCTTGTTCCTTGACAATAACCAACTTTTTGACCAAACTTTGTTCCTATTTAGAGAGAAACATGGCCAACAACGATGAGGCCGGGGGTTCGGGCGGCAAGGCATTCTGGGAGCTGTCCCAGGAGATGGAGGAACAACCTCACTTGTATGAGGACGCCGCCTTCCCCACCGATCCTGACAACACTGATGGTACCGCCGAGGATGACCCCACTGATGCCACCACTGATGGTGCTGCCGAGGATGCCACCACTGATGATGGCGGCGCCCACACAGATGGCAGCCAACCGAAGAGGCAACGGAAGGACCGGCGCCCGACCGTGCTCCGCACCCTCAAGGAGGAAGTTACTGAAGTGGACTCCGACGGGAATCCAACGGTGCCCGAACGAATAGTCAAGGGGTACTCGCTTCAGCTCGGGTGCATTCTCCGGAGCACCGTCTCGATCAACACCAAGAACATGAGGCATCCTGACCGAGGGAATTTGCGCAACCTCCTCTTCACGAAGGTCCACGAATGATACAAGTTCCCCGCTGAATTTGAAAACACAAGCCTCAAAGGGAATAAAGTGAACAATGCTGCCCTCACGAAGATGAGCAAGGCCCTGTCTACTTGGAAAAGCAATGTGAAGAGAATGATCGAGAAAGGTGAGAGTTATGAGAAGATCAAGGAGAAAAATCCTCCGATCACCGAAGATGACTACAACGACTTCAAGCTTAATTGCTCGAGCACCGCACACTCCGAATCAAGTTAGTGGGGGAAAGAAATGCGGGAGCTGAACTTAGGGGAACACACACTCGGTCCCGGTGGTTACAGAGTGGCGGAGCCTATATGGGACAAGGAGGAGGCAGACCGTGCCGAGCAAGGCCTACCGCCCCTCTTCGATAAATACGGTGACAAGCAGACCAGGAACTTTGTCAGGGCCCGGTACAAGAGGGACCCGAAAACAAAGGAGCTTACCACGGATCCGAAGACCAGGACGCTTGAGCTTGTTCTGGTAAGGAATACACCCCCGCGTAATTAGCTCCATATGGTTGCATTCTAATTAATGAAGCCAAATTTCTAAATGGTTCACATTCCTTCCGCAGGCGACTGAAAGCAGTAGCACGGGGTCGACTAAGAGCAACCCTTGGGACACGACTCTAAATAGGGCGTTGAATGTAATGAAGAACGAGGATAAGCTCAGTAAGCTGACATCAGCTGGTCGTGTGGCCGGCAAAGGCTTGTCGACAAAATGGTTGTCATACTATAACGCTGGTGGGCGAAAGGAGAAAAAGACCAGCTCGGAAAGCCAGGCGCGCGAGGTTCAAGAACTCAAATTACAGGTGGCGCGGATTCCGGAGATTGTCCAAGAGCAAGTGCAACAACAGCTCGGAGCGACGATCACCGCCATTGTGCCTACCTTGATCGAGGGGTTGAGTGCGTGGATTGCGAGCGGCCAACAGGGGCCGCCCCCGATTCCTAGCTTCATGGCCAGCAACTCGGAGAACGAGATGGCGGGGCCATTCGTGTCTCCGGCGGAGGCGGCATTGGTGTCTCCGACGCCGGCACGGGAGCTTAATGCACCCGGGTGTACGCCGGCCGGCACCTCTGCAGCAAGCGGCCCCTCCGTCCACTGCACACCCGCCGTTGGCGGTGCCTCGACATTAGCCGAGCTCGACGCCATCATCACGGTAACTAATTAAGCCTCTCTCGGACGAGGACTTCATCTCCTTGCCTTTGACTGGGCATCCCTGATGACGACCTACATGTTTTCGCAGGGCGCCGCCGACGTTTCGTGCACTCTCCTGCACTTCGTGAACAACGAGTCGTTGGTCGATGTCGCCAAGGGCAAAATCATTCAACCGGGCAAACCCTTGTTCTACGGTACCCAGATGCCACCCAACTTGTTTAGAGTTCAACTGGTTTGGGTGCTGCCAGGCTACGACGAGGTGTTACCTCCGATTCGATCCGTTGGGGCCGACGATGATGACGTGATGACCCTCAGCGCCTGCCTGAGCTGGCCCCTGCTTTGGCCGAAGAGCCAGATTCGTTTGGGGGTGGGGGACACCACCCCAAAGACAACACCGCCAGTCGTGCCGACGCTAAGTCGGCCCCATGGCAAGACCGTCGCAACGGTGCCGGACATCCCTATGCCACTGGATCCAAACATGCATATGGCACAGGATCAGAACGACGACGACGACGATACATTTGGCAACGTCGATCAGTACTTTGCCGATCATGGGTACGGTGCCGACTTCATGGGGCCTCCTTCTCAAGAACCCAACCCAACAAAAGACGTGCGTGATCTAGCTGGTACCGCGGAGAAGCCAAGTTGCAACAGGCGTCGTCTGCCGTTCAGCTCTCAAGAGACGCCTCCAGCTGCCGACTTCACCGAGCCTTAGATAGGCGAGGTGCGAAATATTATCAGCCCCAACACACTCAAGAAGGCGGTCTCTGAGCAGAACTCGGTCCCAATTCAGGAGAAGAAGAAGGCACGCAAAAGAAAAACTAACAAGGGTGCGAGCCAGCCGACACCGAGTACGATCCGTGCTCAGGACGAGCCACCTTCACCTGAGGATCTAATGAGGAGGGTGCATGTGGCGGGTAGGCCGATGCTACCGACAAATATGCTCGATGCTGCAACCGGTGCTATGCGGAGTCTGCATGACAGTGTTCTTTCTTTGGAGAAGCGGCGTCTCAGAGAGAAGGATGTGGCATACCTGGTTTTCGCGGCCAAGGTGCCAGAGGGCAAGGGCTTTGTGGATAACTCCATCGGGGGTACGATCGTCCTGCGGTTTGATGACATCCACGCTATGTTGAACCTTCATCCGCTGCACTACACCTTCGTTCAGCTATTTTCGCTGAGTATGGAGATGCGAATCATTCGCGACAAGACCCCGGACATCGTGATAGTCGACCCCTTCTACATGCGTGCCAAGATCTTGGGCAGCGCTGGGGACCGGCAAGTCGCGAGTTCTTACCTCGAAGGCGTCATTCTGTCAAACCCAGATAAGGATAACTTCCTCGTGCCTTACTTTCCCGAGTAAGTCCTCCCCCTCAACCGCCCCGTAACATATGAATTCTTAGATTTCGATCGTTTTTCTTTTAACATTCCGTGTTTTCTGCAGTGACACACATTGCACGCTCATTCTCCTAAGCCCCAAATATTCCATGGCCACGTATTTCAACCCGGACCGTCAGTCGAACGTAGACTACACAAATGTCAAGAAGGTTCTTGATGATGTTCTCCCCGGCTACGCCAAATCTGGAGGCACCTTCACCAGTCCTATTCGTAAGTACGGCAAGCACGTGTTCTCCCGCAATACGACGTTTTGCTGCGTCAAGCAGCCGCCTGGCGGTCAGAAGGGGGCCTACTACGCCATCCATCACATGCGGGCGATCGTACGGGACCATCATCAACTTCTGCTATCGAGTAAACTCAAAGATTGGGCCGCGAGCGTGTCGGCAATCCAGGACGCGGACATCAGACAAGAATTCTTTCGCATCCAGTCCGAGTTTGCGGAAATCATCCATCAAGATGTCTGTAATGCCCAGGATGGAACTATACCTCCTACGTGTCGAGGCACGACTTAAAGGCATAAGTCCATCCTAGAATGATCTCAAGTTTGGTAATCTTTGCACATCTCATGTAAAAGAGGGGAATTGTAAACATAAAATAGTTGGCTTACACTCGCCACGTCACACAAATACAATACATGACTCAAACATCATACATTAAGAATATCACAACCCTCTAAGGGCAAAATCCAAATGTCAAGAAACCAAACATAAATAAATAAACCACAGGTCGGATCGAATCCTAGTAGAAGTCTCCACTACTGATCATCCGGATAACGAACATAGTACCGACTACGCTCCTCGTCGTACTCCCACTCTAGCTCGGTGCCATCACCTGGATAGCTCACAGCTGGACCTGCATCTGGTGTGGTGAAGTAACTGTGAGCCACAGAGGACTCAGCAATCCCGTTCCCGGGTAACAAGACTATTTAAGCCTTGGGAGAGGATAAGGCTGAAGAAAAGAATAAGTGTCTGCAGCAACAACTAGCAACTATCTTACGTGAATGAGAGCGAGAAGAGAAAGCCTCGGACGAGAAGTGATCACGAAGTGATCCTAGCTAAGCTCAACAAACATAACCCCTCCGTGTTCAACTCCCGAATCCCTATTCGGAAATTGATAGTCACGGAACACACGCTGGTAGTGTATTAGAAACATTGTGTCAAGTTATCTACAATCGGATATTAACAAGCTCCCATCTGCCACATAACCGCGGGCACGGCTTTCGAAAGTTCATAACCCTGCAGGGGTGTTCCAACTTGACCCATTACAAGCCCACGATCCGCGGAGTCGCAACTCCAAAGTGGGAAGACCCGAGTATTCTCGGAATCCCGTGCTCAAGATACTCCGAACTAAGGTAAGGCTAATCCAGCAAATCCTCCCGGCGTGCCAACACCCTGATAGTAGCCGCGCGTATCTCGTCTCAGGCCACGACCGGATGGGCGATTCTACAGGTTTATATCAATCCTCGAGTTCCCTCGTGGTGACCCCGCAGAACCCCCGGTTTGGATCAACACTCATGAGGAGCACTGGCCCGGGGTTGTTGATTAAGAACTCGGGTTAATTACTCCCTATGCAAGTTATTTAGTTATTAGGCAAATAGTACCAATGTTGGGACTTGCTGGAAAAGACTTAGCACTTAGCGGTTTATCGAGGGGGTCCCATACACCCCAACCGTGTTAGGAACGCATAATCAAGGAACATAACACCGGTTTATACGGTTCCTAACGGCATGAGTGGAACAAATCACCAAGCAAAAGGCTTAGCCTTCCACCCTTGCCATTATATAGATGATTTCGTTTTAAGCATTTACATAGTGTGATATAACCCAACAAAACTTCAACATGAAGCAAGCATCTTCGATCTTCACCTGCAACTAGCAATGCTATAAGAAGGGCTGAGCGAAGCGTACTTAGCCAAGTAACGGTTTGCATAGGTAGGGTGGTTAACATGGTGATGGTTACAAGTAGGAGGCTGACAGGAAGAACATGGGCATCGAGGCAAAACTATAGAGCGAAACTACTAGCAATAGGCAAAGATAGTAATGTTATCGGGGTTCGGTCATCTTGCCTGAAGAGAAGTCGTTCGGATCGTAAGAAGGGTCCTCGTGCTCAACCTCGTGCTCGTACTCGTACTCGGTCTCAGCTTCCGGCTCTAAACAATACAATCACACAAGGCACAAATCAACAAGATGCAATGCGCACTCGTAAAAAGATGGATGCATGAAGGATGCACTAAGGATGCACACAAAGCACGGAAAATAGCACTCAAGCAAAACACCTCAAAACATGATAACAATCTGATATTATGAATCTACACAGAAAATCAATCAAGTTTCATATAAGACTCGCTGAAATCGGAGCTACGGGCTAAAAGTTATGCCCGAAACAAGAAATGAGCGAAAGCTGAAAATTACAGCAACATAGCAACTTCGGAGCACTAGAAAAATAAGCTACAACACTCAAACATCATGGAAAAGAGCATTAACATAAACTAGACATATCCTACAGCAAATAAGTCCAAAGGTGCACCCCCAAAGGAGTCACGGATCAATAGCAATAAGCTTGGACATATTGAACTTGACAATAAAATTATGACAGCAGAATTTTATTGAAACTTTGGAGCAAAAGTTTAACATGCTACAGCCACTCAAATAAGCATGTGAGAACATGAATGGAAAGCCAACAATATATACTACAAGGAACAATCAAGATCCACTCCAAAACTATCATGGTTTGTCCTAGAGCAGCAAGCAAACATGGCATCGGAACGTTACAGATTTCAGACTTAGTGAAAAATCCACTAAGTCCTAAAACAGCAGATTCATCATGGCATCTAAAAGAACAAGTTTAAGTCACCTCGAAACTAAACATGGCAAGTGGTAAGCACCACATCAAAGTACACATGACGGTGATTCCGAATCACACAAGCATGCATCATGGAGATAAACACAACGATAGCAACGAGCTCAACAAGATGGCATTTCATAACAAGTGAAACAAAATCACAGCCACATGGCACTTTGCAACGAAGATATACATGTCCAGAATAAATCTATCATGCAACCTAACACAGGCAACATGTAGAGCATGGCAAGACGAGCACGTGGACATGTCATTTGCATCATTCGGACAAACGAGCTAAAAGATATCACATAGCAAAGATGGCATAAAAACATCACATAGCAGCAATTATACCGGGATGCACTCTTGCAACGGGAAAACAAGCACCTAAATGATCTCTAACATGCATGACACAAAAAGATAAAAACGTAGTGCTAATCACCACGAACGTCTGGACATGCTATTTGCGCGAAACGGACATCCACACAAAAAGATATCATCAGTTGAAAAATAGCATCAGCAACTAATAGATCTGGGACTTAGAGAAAAATTAGGGGGGTCAACCTCAGATCTGAACAGAAGCGGGCCTCGGGCGGATCCGGTGCGATCTGGAGGAAGGCGGCGGCCCAGAGGAGCGGCCCGACTCGGCGACGGCCCGCGGAGGCGCCTGGCGAAGCTGGGGTGGAGGCGGCCTGCAGAGGGCCGGCGGCTGGGCCCAAGCGAGGCAGCAGCCTGGCGGAGGGCGTGCGGCCCGGGGCAAAGCGATCGGCCCACGGGAGGCGGAGGCGGTGGCGACTGGGTGGCGAGGCGAGGGCCTGGTCGAGCGGGACCCTTGCGGCGACGGGGAAGTGGTCCACGGCTTGGGCCCAACGCGAGCGAGCGGTGCGGTGTGGAGCGACGCCTGGCGCGGGAGTGGGCCGGCACGGGGGCGCACGGGCCTCAGCTGCGAACGGGCGACGAGGGGGGCAGCGATGTGGTCCAGCGAGGCCGCCTGGACCCTCGCTCGATGGACGCTGGGCTCGAGGCGCAGACCTGGCAGCGACCAGATCGAAGGAACCGGCGGGGATCCGTTGACCAGCGATCGAGGGACCTGGTTGGGACCTCGATCCCAGGTGCGGTGGCTGCGGGAGGGGAGCTGCCAAGTGGCTGGGGCTAGATGGATCTGAGAAAAAATAGGGGAAGGGGGAGGAAGAAGCTAGGGATGCCCAAAATGCACATAGGGGTCTATTATATAGCAGATTTCTAGGGTTAGGGGATTTAGGTGTGTTTAGAGCCCTTCGATCGCGATCCGACGGATCCGATCGCGGGGAAAGTTTAGATGGGCCTAGGAGAGGGTAGTGGGCTGCTGTGGGGGTGTTTCTGGGCCACAAAGTGGAGGCACTTTGGACCCACACGAATAACTGTTGGGATAGCAAACGGAGTCCAAACGCGACGAGATTTGAGAGGCGGGTTGCACACAACAAAACAACAACACACGACAAGTCTCGCGGCACACCGGCAACGTTACACGGCCAAACACCAAAGTAGGCCTACGGGACGTCACAGACACGTGAGGGAGCTGCGGAACGCGAAACGGACAACGGGAAGGAACGCGTGGAACCGGATGCAACCGACAACACAATTGCAATGCGATGCACACATCTACATGATATGAATGAATGCCACACACTCACACAACAAAACGACGAAAACCCGAAAGACAAAGAACCCGGAATGGAAATAGATGAAGCCGGAGATATATTATATACCCAAAAGGGAAAGTATTACATCCGGGGCATTACAATGTCCTTCGTACCTCGGGGCAGTTCTTCCTCAGGAACCAACCGTCCAACAGTGACATTGACTCAATGCTACAAATGCAGGCTGACAATGCCCGTGATTTCATGACTCCCACGATAGACGGCGGCTTCATCCACGCTCCGGTCCCTTGAGTTGAGTCGAAAGCAGTGATGCTGTGTCTACTTCTGAAACATCGATTGGCCCATGTTGTAATTAAACTTTAATGAACTTGTAGTATGTCTCTTTGGTTTCGAGAGTCGTTCAACTTAGATGTAATCGATGCTATTAATGTCTTGCTTTTCTCTTTCGATCGTTCTGTTGCATACTTATATATTGCTTATGTATTGTCTGTGAATTGGTACTAACGTTTCGTTTGGCTAGTGCATAGCGATGCCGTCGTATGTCGTGTACAAGGGTAAGGTTCCCGGAGTCTACGACGACTGGGAGGAGTGTCGGAGACAGGTTCACCGATTCAGCGGTAACAGTTACAAAGGGTACACCACTAGGGCCGAGGCGGAATCTAGATACGCCCGCTATCTAGCGGGAGAGGGGAGGGAGCGTTGGAGGAACCGGATGAAGACGAGTTTCATCGTGATCATGCTCATCGTGATGACCGCAGCTCTCTTCTATGTGATGGTAGTTTAGATGATCGATATCGACTTGTAATGTGAAGACAAACTAGCTACTCGCGGTCTCGAGACTTGTAATATAATGTTCTATCTTTGTTCGGTCTTTTCAATTCGGAGACTAATATGATGAATTGTATTCAGAGACTAATCTTCTATTATATTCGATGAATATGTTGTTGATGTGTGCTGTCTATATTCCAATTATACATTTTGTAACCTGTGCAAAAAACAGAAAATAAAAAAATAAAAAAAACCTAATATTCATACTAATGGCGCATCACATCACAGTGCGCCATTAGAATGCCAAAGGATACTAATGGCGCATCATTGCGCAGTGCGCCATTACTATGCCGAAGTTACTAATGGCGCATCCTTCTGGCGTGCGCCATTAGTATGCCAAATCACCTGGGTATACATGGCCCCCTGAGAGGCATACTAATGGCGCACTACTGTGCACACTAATGGCGTATCTATGGTGCGCCATTAGTATACCAGATACTAATGGCGCACCGGAGGTACGCCATTAGTAAAATATACTAATGACGTGGCACTAATGGCGCACCACTAATGCGCCATTAATGGCCAAATTAGGTGCGCCATTAGTAGGCCTTTTCCTAGTAGTGTGTATTCGATGCTGGGATCATACTCTTGGATCATTTCGACCCAACGAGTCTGGCGGAGGTTCAGATTCGGCTGTGTGAAGATGTACTTCAAGCTCTTGTGATCGGTGAAGATGTCGACTTTTCTGCCCAACAGAAGATGTCTCCATGTAATCAAAGCATGTACCACAGCTGCTAGTTCAAGATCATGTGTGGGGTAGTTCTTCTCACTTGGCTTCAGCTGCCGAGAAGTGTATGCCATAATTCTCTTGTCTTGCATAAGCACACCACCAAGTCCTTGAAGAGAAGCATCACAGAATACTTCGTAGGGCTTGGACTCATCTGGAGGAGTTAGAACTGGAGCAGAGACGAGCTTTTCTTTGAGAGTTTTGAATGCCACTTCACAATCTGGAGACCGGTAGTACTTGACATTCTTCTGCAGCAAGTTGGAAAGAGGCTTGGCAATCTTGGAGAAGTTCTCAACGAACCTTCTGCAATAGCTGGCAAGACCAAGAAAGCTTCGGAGTTGCTTGATGTTCTGAGGAGCTTCCCAGTTGACAATTGCTTCAACTTTCTCGGGGTTTACCGCAATACCGTCAGCAGAGATGATATGGCCCAGATACAAGACCTTATCGAGCCAAAAACTTGGCATAAAACTTATGTTCACGGAGTCTGTCGAGAACCAGACGGAGATGCTTTTCGTGATCTTCTTCATTCTTGGAAAATACCAGAATATCATCCAGATATACAAGCACAAACTCGCCGGTGTAGGGGTTGAAAATGTAGTGCATCATTCTCGAGAAGGTAGGTGGAGCATTGGCGAGAATAAAGGACATGACTGTATATTCATAGGAGTCTAGCTTGTTCTGAAGGCAGTCTTGGGGATATCTTCTTCTCGAATGCGAATCTGGTGATAGCCCATTCAGAGATCGAGCTTAGAGAACACTTAGCTCCTTTGAGCTGCTCGAACAGTTCGTTGATGTTGGGGAGCGGATACTTGTTCTTTATTGTCTTCTTGTTCAATGGCCGGTAATCAACGCAGATGCGCTCCGTGCCATCCTTCTTCTTGACAAATAAGACACCACAGCCCCAAGGAGACGTACTAAGCCTGATCAGACCCATACGCTCCTGTTCATCAAGCTGCTTCTTCAATTCCTTCAACTCTTTAGGAGAGAGCTTGTACGGACGCCGGCATGCTGGCTCAGTACCCGGCTCGAGTTCAATGACGAATTCCACTTGACGGTGTGGAGGCATGCCTGAAAGTTCTTCAGGAAAGACGTCTTCGTATTCGTTAACCACTGGAATTTGAGATATGGCATTCATCTCGCCCTTGTCATTGAGAGAGAAAAGCCTGATTGTGTTATCCCTGGAGGCGAAGATAATCACATCATCATCGGAATGAGTAATCTTGACTTCCTTCTGTGCACAGTCAATTTGAGCATCATGCTGAGAAAGCCAGTCCATTCCGAGGATAAGGTCAATGTCAGAATTGCCGAGAACCACCGGATTAGCCAGAAAGCGATAATCACCCATGCGAATAGATACATTCGGAGCAACTGAGTTGGAAGTCATTTGCAAACCCGGAGAAATAATCTTCAAAGGTCTAGGAATGCTCTCCAAAGCCAATTCATGCTTAGCAACAAAAGGTCTTGAAATGAAGGACAACGAAGCACCCGAATCAAACAATACTTTAGCAGGTATAGAGTTAACTATGAGGTTACCCAAAATCACATCAGAAGAATTCGCCGCTTGCGCTGCATTCATCAGATTCACCCTTGCAGACTTTGGATTATGCTTGACAATAGCTGTGCTGACAAGTGGAGGAGGCGGAAGACGCTTTGGGTTCGGACATCTGTTAGCATAATGACCCTTCTGGCCACACTTGTTGCAGACCACTTCTGAGAGAGGACGGAAATGAGAACCACTTGACTTGGAACCTTGAGACTGAAACATATTCTTCGACTGGTAGCTCGGGTTGGGTGGGTGGGAGAAACCACGACCACCAGAGTTATTGTTGTTGTTGTAGGGAGCTCGGATCACTGGAGGAGGAGGAAGCCAAAATTTCTGTTGCTTCGCGACCACTTGAGAAGATGAGGAGGAGTGAACGGCATCTCGAATCCTCTTTTTGGAAGCCTCCATCTTGAGCTGGGCTGCCTCTTGCTTAAGCGCCATGTTATAGAATTTGTCAAACTCATCGGGCTCGAACAAGGTGAGAGCAAGTTGAAGTTCATCTTTCAGACCTCCACGGAACTGATAGATCTTGCTCTTGGCATCTGGTATGTCTTGCTTGGCATAGCGGGCGAGGTTTTGGAACTTGACATTATACTGGTAGACAGACATAGAGCCTTGCTTCAGGTTGCGGAATTTCTCACGCATACCCTCGATGACACTTGTTGGAATGTGGTGAGAGCGAAAGTCCTTGCAGAAATCATCCCAAGAGATCACACGCCCTTCTCTGGAGTCTTTGTACTGCTGCCACCAGTCAGCTGCTTGGTCCTTGAGTTGGAAGGCCGCAAATTTCACATAGTCCTCAGGCCTTACGTTGCTGCACTCAAAATGCTTCTTGATATCGGTTATCCAATCTTCAGCATCGAGAGGGTCGACACAGTAACTAAAAGCCTTTGGTTGATTGGCAAAGAACTGGTTGAGAGTAGGATGGTGCTGCTGGTTAAGGAGATTGCCTTGGTTCCCTGGAGTACCCTGATTTGCTTGATTTGCTTGCATTTGCTGCATCATCTGCATCAACATCTGGGTGTTCTGATCTGTAGTCTGCATAATCGCTCTCCAAGCCTCAGAAGGAGGAGGAGGGGAAGGAGGACGATCTGGAACCTCTTCACCCTCTGGGTTAGCGTTGGGAACCCGTTTCGGAGCCATCCTGAAAGAGATGACCACCAATCAACAATTTGATTGAAAGAAGATATAAGCTGAAACAATGGATTGAAATGCAACATAGTCTTCACAAGAATCATTTGAACAAGAGGAACGAATGAAATTCTCAGTTAAATGATAACAACATCTTCACGAGAAGCCACATAGGGGACAAAAGGTAAAAGAAAAACACAAGGTACAGATGGAACAAACACAAGATAGGAGCTTCGTTCTGACATTTTTGTGCTGAAAGTTTATGGAACGTGTTACGAAAGGGTTTTGCAATCCCCGGATCAGCATAGCCAAGGACCCTTTAGGATGCAACTCCCGATCGGAACATCGGCCATAATACCACTTCACTCAATGTAGAACCCCAAACTCCATAACCTGCATCCGTTGGAAGAATGCCTACGATCTACTGGATAAAACCACCTATGAATTTCCAAAATTTTCCAGTTATGCAATCAGGTGTTGGGGATACATGGGAAGCATCGCGCACCCAACTCTAATCCTACATCCAGCTGTATCCATCCTTCAACACATAACCAGTTGTTCTCGGAAACCGTCTACCTCGGACCTTCGAAAAGCATCCACTATACAAAGCTATGGCAATACTCCCGAACTACCTCCCCAATACTGGGTGATGTCGGGGTTATCTTGCCACTAACCGTATAGGAGAGTTTTCGATGTCGGCCGTCTTAAGTATTCTAGTACGGTCGTGATATGCTTGTGACGACAATACCCCGAAGCTCAACTCCTCGGGACACTGCCACAACCCCTAATGTCAGGAGGCATCGAGAACAATATTCTCGTCACAAAGACATCGAAACAATCCAACAATACTCGCGAGATTCCTAAAAACAATTTGGTGCAATTTTTGAAAGTAGAAGAGGCAAGAGTAGTCGTCAGGAGTCCTCACCAGAGTGAAAGGGGATGAGAAGCAAAGAAATCCTACTCTCCTATATAAATATAGGACTCAAAACATTTTAAGTGTCTGCCTAGACTCAACCGTCAATGATTCGATCAAACAGTGGGGGCTTCTAGGTCGGAGAAGGCTCTGAATACCAACTTGTAATGCCCAGGATGGGACTATATCTCCTACGTGTCGAGGCACGACTTAAAGATATAAGCCCATTCTGGAATGATCGCAAGTTTGGTACCTTTGCACATCCCATGTAAAAATAGGGATGGAAAACTGAAAAGATAGTTGGCTTACACTCGCCACGTCACACAAATTCATTACATATCCAATCATCATTCAAATGAACATCACAGCCCATCTAAGGGTAAAGATCCAAATGACAAGATACCAAACATAACATTAAACCACAGGTCTAGATCGAATCCTAGTAGAAGCTCTACTGATCAACCGGATAGTTCACATAGTAACGGCTACGCTCCTCGTCGTACTCCCAGTCTAGCTCAGTGCCATTGCCTGTGTAGCTCACCATCGTACCTGCATCTGGTGTGTTGAAGTAACTATGAGCCACAGAGGACTCAGCAATCCCGTTCCCGGGTAACACGACTATTTAAGCCTTGGGTGTGGAACAAGGCTGAAGAAAGAACAAGAGTCTGCAGCAGCACTAGCCTAGCTTACGTAAAAGAGAGCGAGAAGAGAAGGTGCCTCGGTCGAGAGATGATCACGAAGTGATCCTAAACTAATCAAGTCAAACATAACCCCACCGTGTTCACTTCCCGAATCCCTTTCAGAAAAAGACCGTCACGGTACACACGCTGGTAGTGTATTGAAACATGGTGTCAAGTTTTCTACAACCGGATATTAACAAGCTCCCATCTGCCACATAACCGCGGGCATGGCTTTCGAAAGTTCATAACCCTGCAGGGGTGTTCCAACTTGGCCCATGACAAGCCCACGATCCGCGGAGTCGCAACTCCAATGTGGGAAGGCCCGAGTATCCTCGGAATCCCGTGCTCAAGATACTCCGACTAAGGTAAGGCTAATCCAGCAAATCCTCCCGGCGTGCCGACACCCTGATAGTAGCCGCGCGTATCTAGTCTCAGGCCACGTCCGGATGAGCGCTACGTACAGATACCGAAGATCCCAGCGAACTGGGTGGCACCCCAAGTGGCTCTAGTTTGGACCAACACTCAAGTCGAGCACTGGCCCATGGGGGTTGAATTAATTAATCCTCGGGTTAATTACTCCCTCGGTAAGTTTTTAGTTGTTTAGGCAAATAGTACCAATGTTGGGACTTGCTGGAAAAGACTTAGCACCTAGCGGTTTATCGAGGGGGCCCATAACCCCAACCGTGTGAGGAACGCATAATCAAGGAACATAACACCGGTTTATACGGTTCCAAAGGCGGCATGAGTGGAACAAATCACCAAGCAAAAGGCTTAGCCTTCCACCCATTACCAATATATAGATGATTTCATTTAATAATTAATATAGTGTGATATCCCAACAAGCTTCAACAAGAAGCAAGAATCTTCAATCTTCACCTGCAACTAACAATGCTATAAGCGGGGCTGAGCGAAGCCTACGTATAGCCAATCAAAGGTTTGCATAGGTAGGGTGGTTAGACAGGATCATGGTTACAATAGGAGTCTGACAGGAAAACATGGACATCGAGGCAAATACTATAGAGCGAGTCTTCTAGCAATAGGCAAAGATAGTAATGATATCCGGGTTCGGTCATCTTGCCTGAAGAGTTGTCGATGGGATCGTAAGAGAGCTCCTCGTTCTCAACCTCGGTAGTAACCTCGTTCTCGTACTCGTACTCGGTTTTAGCTTCCGGCTCTACTCAAACACAAGAACACATGGCAACGAATCAAACAAGATGCAATGCGCTGAAAAATTACTGGATGCATGACTGATGCACTATGGAAGCAAAACAGATGCACTATGGAAGCACAAAAATTCTACTTAGGAAGCACAGTGTTACAACACAAGAATATGCATCAAGCAAAATGCTTCAAAACATGATAACAATAGGATATTATGAATCTACATGCAAAATCACACAAGCTTCATATAGGACTTGCTCAAAATGGAGCAACGGGCTAAAAGTTACACCCGAAACAATAAACATGCACAAGCTGAAAATAACAGCCACATAGTAACTTCGGGGCAAGAGATAAATGGCCTACAGCACTCAAACATCATGGCAATGAGCATGGACACAAACTAGACATACTCTACAGCAAACAATTCCATTGGAGCATCCCCAAAGGAGCCATGGATCAATAGCAACAAGCTATGACATATTGAACTTGACAACAAAATCCTGACAGCAGTAATTTGTTGCAACTTGGGAGCAAAAGTTAAATATGCAACAACCACCCAAATAAGCATGTGAGAGCATGAATGGATAGCCAACAATATATACAACAAGGAATCATCAAGAGTCACCCCAAAACTATCATGGATTGGCCTAGAACAACAAGCAAACATGGCATCTGGAAATTACAGATTCCAGACTTGGTGAAATTTCACTAAGTGTTGAAACAGCAATTTCATCATGGCATCTTTGAGAGCAAGTTTAAGTCACCTCAAAGCAAAGCATGGCAAGTGGTAAGCACCACGGCAAAGTACACATGATGGTGAATCCAAAACATCTATGCATGCATCAAGGGGACAAACACATCAATAGCAACGAGCTCCTCTACGAGGCATCTCGTAACAAGTTTAACGACATAACAGCCACATAGCGCTTTGCAAAGGAGATAAACATGGCAAGATGAAATCTATCATGCAAGCTTAAGCAATCAACATGTAGAGCATAACATGATGAACACGTGGACATATCATTTGCATCATTTGGATAAACATGCACCAAGTTATCACATTGCAAAGATGGCATGAAAACAACTACTAACAGCAGCTTATAACAAGTAGCACTCTTGCAACAGATATTTAAGCACCTAGATGATCTCAAACATGCATGGCATAATGGAACAAAACGTAGTACAAGTCTCCACGAACAATTTGACATATCATTTGCTCAAATCGGACCACCACACAAAAAGTTATCCATGTATTAAAACTGCATCAGACAACAAAATTACAGGGACTTAGAGGATTTCGGAGGCAACCTTCTCAGGCAGATCTGGTCAAAGCGGGGTCAACGGCGGCGCGGGTCAACGCGGGCGCGGAGGCGGAACGGGCCGGTCCACCAGACTAACAGGCCCCGCGGCCCGCTAGGGTTCGGCCGACGGGAGATCGGATCGAGGGAGGCGCTGGGGATCGGGGCTTCCCGATCGAAGGACGAGCGGCGGCGGCTGGATCGGGCGAAAGGCGACGCGGCCCACCTGGCCCAGCAGAGCGGCGGATCGGGCGGCTGGAGTGGGCTTCGCGCCGACCTGGGCCCTAGGGTTCGGCCCACCAGGCGGATCGGCTGTGGAGGCGGATCGGGATCCGATCGAGGCTCCTCCCCGATCCAGGCGGCGGCGGCGGCTCCTCGCGCGGCCAGGCGCCGGCGGGAGGGAGGCGGGGCCGGCGGCCTGAGCTTGGAGGCGCGGTGGCCGGAGGGGATGCGGCCCGGCGGCGGGGTTGGAGAGGAGGAGCGGAGGAGGCCCGGCCGGAGTGGAGGAAGAGGCCGGCGGCGGCGAGGATTCCGGCGAGCTCCTCCGGCGAGGTATTCCGGCGAGCTCCGATCTGGAGGTTGAAGATGAAGAGGTAGGAGATGATGGTGGACTAGGGTTTTTAATTTGGGGCAAAAATTGGGGAAGATGGACAAATATATAGGCACAAGGAGCTAGGGTTGTCCAAATGAGGTGAGGTTTTCGACCACGCGATCAGAATTGGATGGCCTAGATGAAGGGATGGGTTTGGGTTGGTTTGGTGGGCTGTTGGAGGGGTGTCTTGGGCCTCAAAGAGGGGGTACTTTCAGCCCACGAGAATAACTGTTGGAGTAGCAAACGAACTCCAAACGCGACGAGATTTGACAGGCGGGTTACACACAACAAAACAACATCGCACGACAAGTCTCATACCAAACAGGAAACGTTACACGGCCAAACACCAAAGTAGGCCTCGGGGATGCCACGGACACGTGAGAGAGCTCCGGAACTCGAAACGGACAACGGGAAGGAACGCGTGGGACCGGATGCAAACGACAACACAAAAGCAATGCGATGCACATGACTACATGATATGGATGAATGCCACACACGCACACAACAAAATGACGAAAACCCGAAAAACGAATAACCCGGAATGGAATAGATGGAGCCAAAGATATATATATATATATATTGCCCAAAAGGGAAAGTATTACATCCGGGGCATTACAAAGCTTCAACCTGATAAGCTCGAACCCAAGTCGGAAAAATGTGTCTTCATAGGATACCCAAAGGAGACTGTTGGGTACACCTTCTATCACAGATCCGAAGGCAAGATATTCGTTGCTAAGAATGGATCCTTTCTAGAGAAGGAGTTTCTCTCGAAAGAAGTGAGTGAGAGGAAAGTGGAACTTGATGAGGTAATTGTACCTTCTCCAGAATTGGAAAGTAGCACATCACAGAAATTCTACACCAATTAGCGAGGAAGCTAATGATGATGATCATGAAACTTCAGATCAAGTTTCTGCTAAACTTCGTAGATCAACCAGAGTACGTTCCACACCAGAGTGGTACGGCAACCCAGTTCTGGAAGTCATGACCATGATGAACCTACGAACTATGAGGAAGCGATGATGAGCCCAGATTCCGCAAAATGGCTTGATGCCATGAAATCTGAGATGGGATCCATGTATGAGAACAAAGTGTGGACTTTGGTTGACTTTCCCGATGATCGGCAAGCCATCGAAAACAAATGGATCTTCAAGAGGAAGACTGACGTTGACGGTAATGTTACTGTTTACAAAGCTCGACTTGTTGCAAAAGGTTTTCGACAAGTTCAAGAAGTTGACTACGATGAGAATTTCTCACCCGTAGCGATGCTTAAGTCTGTCCGAATCATGTTAGCAATTTCCGCATTTTATGATTATGAAATCTGGCAAATGGATGTCAAAACTGCATTCCTGAATGGATATCTTAAAGAAGAGTTGTACATGATGCAACCAGAAGGTTTTGTCGATCCAAAAGGTGCTAACAAAGTGTGCAAGCTCCAACGATCCATATATGGACTGGTGCAAGCATCTCGGAGTTAGAATATACGCTTTGATGAGGTGATCAAAGCATATGGTTTTATACAGACTTTTGGAGAAGCCTGTATTTACAAGAAAGTGAGTGGGAGCTCTGTAGCATTTCTAATATTATATGTGGATGACATATTGTTGATTGGAAATGATATAGAATTTCTGGATAACATAAAAGGATACTTGAATAAGAATTTTTCAATGAAAGACCTCGGTGAAGCTACTTACATATTAGGCATCAAGATCTATAGAGATAGATCAAGACACTTAATTGGACTTTCACAAAGCACATACCTTGATAAAGTTTTGAAGAAGTTCAAAATGGGCCAGTCAAAGAAAGGGTTCTTGCTTGTGTTACAAGGTGTGAAGTTGTGTAAGACTCAATGCCCGACCACTGCAGAAGATAGAGAGAAAATGAAAGTCATTCCCTATGCCTCAGCCATAGGATCTATCATGTATGCAATGCTATGTACCAGACCTGATATGTGCCTTGCTATAAGTTTAGCAGGGAGGTACCAAAGTAATCCAGGAGTGGATCACTGGCCAGCGGTCAAGAACATCCTGAAGTACCTGAAAAGGACAAAGGATATATTTCTCGTATATGGAGGTGACAAAGAGCTCGTCGTAAACGGTTACGTCGATTCAAGCTTTGACACTGATCCGGATGACTCTAAGTCACAAACCGGATATGTATTTTTATTGAATGGTGGAGCTGTCAGTTGGTGCAGTTCCAAGCAAAGCGTCGTGGCGGGATCTACGTGTGAAGCGGAATACATAGCTGCTTCGGAAGCAACAAATGAAGGAGTTTGGATGAAGGAGTTCATATCCGATCTAGTTGTGGTACCTAGTGCATCGGGTCCAATGAAAATCTTTTGTGACAACACTGGAGCAATAGCCTTGGCGAAGGAATCCAAGTTTCACAAGAGAACAAAGCACATCAAAAGACGCTTCAATTCCATCCGCGATCAGGTCAAGTTGGGAGACACAGAAATTTGCAAGATACATACGGATCTGAATGTTGCAGACCCGTTGACTAAGCCTCTTCCACGAGCAAAACATGATTAGCACCAAGACTCCATGGGTGTTAGAATCATTACTTTGTAATCTAGATTATTGACTCTAGTTCAAGTAGGAGACTGAAGGAAATATGCCCTAGAGGCAATAATAAAGATGTTATTCGTATTTCCTTATATCATGATAAATGTCTTCTATTCATGCTAGAATTGTATTAAGTGGAAACTTAGTACATGTGTCAATACATAGACAGAATAGTATGTCCCTAGTATGACCCTACTACGCTAGCTCATTGATCAAAGATGGTTATGTTTCCTAACCATAGACATGAGTTGTCATTTGATCAACGAGATCACATCATTAGGAGAATGATGTGAGGACAAGACCCATCCGTTAGCTTAGCACTATGATCGTTTAGTTTTACTGCTATTGCTTTCTTCATGACTTATGCATGTTCCTATGACTATGAGATTATGCAACTCCCGAATACCAGAGGAACACCTTGTGTGCTATCAAACGTCACAACGTAACTGGGTGATTATAAAGATGCTCTACAGGTGTCTCCTAAAGTGTTCATGGTGTTGGCATTGATCAAGAGTAGGATTTGTCACTCCGAGTGTCGGAGAGGTATCTCTGGGCCCTCTCGTTAATGCACATTATAATAAGCCTTGCAAGCAAATGACTAATGAGTTAGTCACGAGATGATGTATTACGGAATGAGTAAAGAGACTTGCCGATAACGAGATTGAACTAGGTATTGAGATACCGACGATCGAATCTCGGGCAAGTAACATACCGATGACAAAAGGAACAAAGTATGGTGTTATGCGGTTTGACCGATAAAGCTCTTCTTAGAATATGTAGGAGCCAATATGAGCATCCAGGTTCTGCTATTGGTTATTTTCCTAAGATGAGTCTCGGTCATGTCTACATAGTTCTCGAACCCGTAGGGTCCGCACGCTTAATGTTTGATGACGATCGTTATTATGAGTTTATGAGTTTTGATGTACCGAAGGTAGTACAGAGTCCTGGATGAGATCACGGACATGACGAGGAGTCTCGGAATGTCCGAGACGTAAAGATTTATATATTGGACGACTATATTCGGACACCGGAAGTGTTCCGGAAAAGTTTCGGATTAAACCGGATTGTCGGAGGGGGTTACCGGAACCCCCCGAGGGAGTATGGGCCATAGTGGGCCTTTGAGGGAAAGAGAGGGGCAGCCCATAGGGCTGGCCGCACCCTCCTAGAGTTCCTAGTTGGACTAGGAAAAGGGGGGGAGGCACCCCCTCTCCTTTCCTTCTCCTCTTCCCCTTTCCTTTCCTACTCCTAGTAGGAATAGGAAAAGGGGGTTCCTATTCCTACTAGGAGTAGAAATCCTACTCCCTGGCGCGCCCATAGGGGCCGGCCGGCCCTCCCCCTTGCTCCTTTATATACGGGGGCAGGGGACACCTAAGAACACACAAGAAACATTGTTCTAGCCGTGTGCGGTGCCCCCCTCCACAGAAACACACCTCGGTCATACCATTGCAGTGCTTAGGCGAAGCCCTGCGCCGGTAGCTTCATCATCTTCGTCACCACGCCGTCATGCTGACGAAACTCTCTCGTGAAGCTCAACTGGATCAAGAGCTCGTGGGACGTCATCAAGCTGAACGTGTGCTGAGCGCGGAGGTGCCCTACGTTCGGTGCTTGATCGGTTGGATCGCGAAGAAGTTCGACTACATCCACCGCGTCACTAGACGCTTCCACTTTCGGTCCACACTCTCCCCTCTCGTTGCTATGCATCTGGTAGATAGATCTTGCGTGATCGTAGGAATGTTTTGAAATACTACGTTCCCCAACATGTTGTGTCTTTGAAAACATCAGAGGCAAAGATTTTCACTTCGTCGGGCGCATCATCCATGTCATTCAAGACCTCCAAGCATTCTGTAATTGAGGGTTGTTTTCCTTGTTGTGACACTTTATCCTTCTTGGTAGCTTGCTCTTTCTTGAAATTCACATAGGCCATCACTGAATCTTCAAGGTGTTGTACAGATGTGGCGCCTTTTTGTTTCTTGGTTTTCTTTCCTTTAGCACTTGATTCACTTATTTGTGGGTGATCTCCGTCAGCATCTTCACTGCCAAATTTTTCCTCGTTACGGGCGGTATTTTCTCTTTCATGCACACCATCCAATGCAGGAATAGCATTGATGTCAATTATAGAAGAAGTCCCGATGCTGTCATCGCTTCAATATCTTGTATTTTTCTTGCTGGTGCTCGCAACCATCTTCTCCTTTGCTCCGAAGTTTCTACCTAATTTTGTGTCAATCAGAGGATTTCTTGATGTAAGGCAATGCCTTCCTTCAGCAATGTGCCCTTCATAGAGCACACCCAATGCCTCATATAAGGGAAATGTCTTTCCTTCATACATTTTGAGCTTTGGGTCCTCCTACATAATTAATAGAAAGGTTGAGCAGATTATGCACATGCACATAAAAGTTCATGCACATACAAGGAAATCAGAAGTTAGAAGGAATAAAAACTTAATGCAATGATATCCTCCCATTTTTCAAGCGTTGTGTTGATCACACATGCAACAACATTCCATGATATTCCAGAGCGGTTGACTATGGACTTATCCCTACGAAGGCATTATGGTTGCTTTGTATGTGCTCTGTAGGTGTACCCCAATGTTGCAAATTTGTGGATAATGTTACTGTTGCTTGGGTTTCTTTTGTTCAATGGCCATGATCTAGGGTGCTTCTGGTTATATTATGTTAGAACAACGGACCAATTTCCCGAGTTGGAACGTTAGGATCACAACTGTTTGGATCGCTGCTCTACGGTCCATGCTACTATCACCTCTTCGTCTTGTCATGTCGTGTGCCTCCAAGAGACAAAGCTCAACAATGTTGATCAGTTCAAGACCGCATTCTTGGGTGGCCATAGTCTGTGTAGGTTCGCGCAACGTTCGACCAATGGTACCAGGGGAGGAATCTTCCTGCTTTGGGATGATTTCCTTGTTGTTGTATCCAACATCACCAATACATTGTACTGCCTTTCCTCCATGGTCTGTGTGAGAGAGACTGACGTGCTCTTCAAGATCACATCTATTTACGGACCCACTGGCTCCTCTTGCAACGACACTTTCTTTGCCGACCTTCTAAGTGAGAAGCCGCCTTTAGGGATGGCTTGGCTTCCCTCTGGAGATTTCAATCAAATTTACCAAGCAAGAGATAAGAACAAGAGAAATGTTAATCATAGTAGGATCAACCATTTCAGGGCAATGTAGCTAAGAACTCAAATAAATCTACCTTCAAAACCAGAGGTTTAGTTGGAGGAACGAGAGGGAAAAACCAACCTTATGCAAGCTTAACTCTTTCTTTTGCAATGCCAAGCGGGATACAGCTTTGAACACGCATGTTCTTCATGCGCTTTCATCCTCCCTCTCTGATCATTGATCGATTTTGCTTGCCGATGATAAGGGGTCGAGAAGGCCTCGACTTTTTAAATTCAAAAACTTTTGGGCATCCATGCCCGGTTTCAACAAGGTGGTCCAAAGGGCGTGGAACGAGCGGGTCTACCGCATCGAGACCTATCAAATCCTTTTCCACATGCTCAAGAATACGGCGATTCACCTCTCCGAATGGACTAGGGACCTTTTATGCATGGCTAAAATTCATCTCCAAGCCGCTCTTTTAGTGATTCTTCGCCTTGACATCGCCCAAGAGGATAGGCTTCTCTCTACCGAGGAGCATGAGCTTCGGGCTAGGCTCAAGAGAAGGGTCATTGCCCTAGCCATGCTTGAGAGATCACACAAGAACAATTATGTTAGAATCTCCAAACCATAATGTGGTGCCAATACAAAATTCTTCCACCACCGGGTTAATGCAAGGAGGAGCAAAAATATTCATAGAATCAAAGAACGAGCATGGTTGGATTATCGAGCATGAAGCCAAAGAGAAATTAATTAGAGATCACTTCTTCCATGTCGTGAAGGAAGGATCTAAAAGATCCAAAAAATTTAATTGGGAGGAGCTCAATATGGAACCCCTTGACTTGCATGGCCTTGATTCTCCCATCTTCGAGAGTGAGGTTCTTGAAGCGATCAATGGCATGCCAAGTGATAGAGCCCCTAGGCCGGATGGCTTCACGAGCCTCTGAAGTGTTGGGACATTGTCAAGCACGACCTAGTGAGGGTCATTGCTCATTTCGACTCCATCCACACTTGAAATCTCCAGTGCCTCAACTCCACGAATGTGGTGCTAATATGAGGTGGGGCCAGCATTTCACGACTGAAGCAAATCCTACGAAGAACTCGAAAAACATGAGAGGAAACACTCAAATAGACTTAATCCAATCACACAGGTGCAAGATCCAAACACACAAAGAGGCAATAAAGGTCCAAATCCAACAAAGAGGATACAAAAGGGGCACTAGTTCATCTCAATCCTAGAAGGAAGGAGGTCTTGAATCCACAAGGGATCTTCCCACAAGGCGGTATTGAATCCACATGGGGGGATCTTTTCCCAGGAGGCCTTGGTCTCCAATGGAGTAGGTATACGTGGATGAGCGAAGCTCTGTCTCAAAGTTGAGCTATCAAAATGCTAACCCCAATTCATTGGGGAAGGAGTATATATAGTCTAGAGGGGCGAAGGGGTACATGGGTGTCGGCCCGAGACACTGCGCGTAGACAGGCATCGGACATCCGACCGTTACTGGTCGTCCGGTGGCTCGGGAGAGTCCAAACGTCTGGTGAGGCTCAGACTTCCAACATTTTGGTCCTGTGAAGGCGGCGCCGGATATATGGAGGCGGTCGGACGTCTGGTGCGTTGGTCGTCCGATGGACTTCAGACTTCTGGCATTTTCGTTCTGTGATGGATGTATTGGACGTCCGAAGAAGGTCAGACGTCCGGTCGCTGAGTATGTCGGACGTCCGGCCACTGTAGCATTCGCCGGCTGGGCTTTCTGGCTGGCTGGTATTCCAGGTGTCGGACGTCTTCCTAGCAGCTCTTCCTCTTGTTCCTTGTACTTGGTGTCCTTGCCATCTTGTCCATTGGATGTAGCCGATCCGAGAGAGTCCTCCTGGTACCTAAGTAGACATAGCATTCCAGATTGAGGTAGTCGCCATGTGAAAGTGCAACTATTCCCCGGGTGGTTTTGGTAATTAATAACACCATATAGCTCATTGAACTAATATCCTTTCAAGATAAATATTTCAGGAAGTTCAATGGTTGGCATGGCATTGATTCAAAATGTGGACCCCTCAATAAGCTAAGGACAAAGATTGGCAAAATCTCAAGACCTTACATTTTCATTTTGGTGATCGAAGATCACATTGAGTCCATAGGAAAAGCCAATACTATTAGAAGGGGATGATGTGTTGCTTAATGGTCTACTTGCTCAAGTGCTTAGTAATAACCTCCAAATCCCTAAACCACTTTCTCATTTCCACATATGTCCCAAACCTAAAAGTCAAACTCGGCACCACCAATTTGATCTACCCGGCGCCATGACATAGCCACTGCCACAAACCATAATCAGTTCGATCTCACCGATAGGGAGCTCGGTCTCACCGAGATGGGATGCAAACTCTCTGTTTCCTCTTCGTAAAATTTCAGCCTAACCGAGATGAAATCGGTCCCACCAAGTTAGCATTGCAAACTCTCTGTTACCTCTTCGTAACGTTTCGGTATCATCGAGATGAGCGAATCGGTCCCTTCGAGTTTGCCTGGCCAAGTCTCTGTTAGCCTATTACCAGAATCGGTCTCACCGTGTTTGTGTAATCGGTCAAACCGAGTTGAGGTTTTGCCCTAACCCTAATGCATCGGTCTCACCGAGTTGATACTATTGGTCCCACCAAGATGTCTAACGTTCACATTTTGAACTGCTTCGGTCTGACCGAGTTCTTCTATTCGGTCCAACCGAGTTGGGTCAAATGTGTGTAACGGCAAGCTCTTTTGTGAGGCTATATATACCCCTCCACCCCTTCTCCATTAGAGAGAGAGCCATCAAAACGCGCCTACACTTCCACTATCCATTTTCTGAGAGAGAACAACCATCCCATGTGTTGAGGCCAAGATATTCCAATCCTACGATATGAATCTTGATCTCTAGCCTTCCCCAAGTTGCTTTCCACTCAAATATTCTTTCCACCATATTCAACTATGTGAGAGAGAGTTGAGTGTTGGGGAGACTATCACTTGAAGGATAAGAGAAAGGAGTTCATCATCAACACACCATCTATTACCTTTTGGAGAGTGGTGTGTCCTAGATTGCTTAGGTGTCACTTGGGAGCCTCCGACAAGATTGTGGAGTTGAACCAAGGAGTTTGTAAGGGAAAGGAGATCGCCTACTTCGTGAAGATCTACCCTAGTGAGGCAAGTCCTTCGTGGGCGTCGGCCATGGTGGGATATACAAGGTTGCTTCTTCGTGGACCCTTTGTGGATGGAGCCCTCCGTGGACTCGCACATCAGTTACCCTTCGTGGGTTGAAGTCTCCATCAACGTGGATGTACGATAGCACCACCTATCAGAACCACGCCAAAAACATCAGTGTCTCCAATTGAGTTTGCACTCTCCAACCCTTCCCGTTACCTTCATATGCAATGATTTACTTTCCGCTACCACAGCTCTAGAATTGCATGTGTAGGGAGATTGCTTGACTAGTGCTAAATTGCTAAAAACTGTCAAAACTTAAAATTGGGAAAAGGCTAACTTTTTATTTGGTCAAGTAGTCTAATCACCCCCCTCTAGACATACTTTTGATCCTACAAGTGGTATCAGAGCTTTGGTCTGCATTTGCCTTGATTTCAATAGCTTTGGTGATCATAGCCTTGGTTTCACAACCTAGGAGAGTATGGCGTCTAGCGAGGGAAGTTACCATCGTAGAGGTCCTTACTTTGATGGTACTAATTTTGCTAGTTGGAAGCATAAGATGAAAATGCATATTCTTGGACATAACCCCGCCCTTTGGGCTATTGTGTGTATTGGTTTGCAAGATGAATTCTTTGATGGGAAGGAACCAAATCGTGAAGCCTCCACTGAAGAATTGAAGATGTTGTAATACAACGCTCAAGCTTGCGATATCCTCTTCAATGGATTGTGTCCCGAAGAATTCAACAAAATCAGCCGTCTTGAGAATGTAAAGGAAATTTGGGATACTTTGGTTGATATGCACGAAGGTACCGACTCCATCAAGGAATCCAAGTTGGATGTGCTTCAAAGTCAACTTGACAAGTTCGAAATGAAGGATGGTGAAGGTGTCGCTGAAATGTACTCTAGGCTTGCTCTCATCACAAATGAGATTGCCGACTTAGGAAGCGAAGAAATGACCGATAGATTCATCATCAAGAAATCCTAGGAGCCTTGGATGGAAAATATGACACCATGTGCACATTGATCCTTGCCCAATTACAAAGATCTCAAGCCAACGAAAGTCATTGGTAGAATTGTTGCTCATCAGATGTCACTTAAGGATAAATAAGAGCTTCACAACAAGTCTAGTGGCGCTTACAAAGCTTCATGTGATGCTCCTACATCATCAAGTGAGAAACAAGTCTTCAATGAAGAATTGAGCTTAATGGTGAAGAACTTCAACAAGTTCTACAAGAGTAGAAGCAAAGAGAGAAGTTCCAAGTCAAGGTCCTTCAATGACAAAAGATCTTCTAGTCGTGAACGCAATTGCTACAATTGTGGGAGACCCGGACAGTACTCAAATGAGTGTACAGATCCGCACAAAAGAAGAGAAGATTCACCACCAAGAGAGAGAAGGAGTAGAGATGATCGTTATTAACGAAGACCCTCTTGTAGAAGCAAGGATTCGGAAAGGAAGGACAAATCATCAAGGAGCTATACAAGACGAAGACATCAAGCTCACGTTGGTGAATGGGTATCCGCTTTCGACTCCGATAACTACTCCGAGAGAAGCTATCACTCCAACTGAGAAGATACAGAAGATGAAGGTGTTGCTGGAATTGCTCTTGTGTCATCCAACTCCTACGACATATTTGACTCACCAAATGAAGAAATTGGAAGATGCTTCATGGCTAAAGGCCCTAAGGTATCACACCCCGAATATCTTGATTTCAATAGTGATGACGATGATTTGCTAGGAGATGATGATTTACTTGTTGGTAGCAATAGTGATGAAAGCTATGATGAAATTGCTATTAATCATGCTAATTAAGATAAAACAAATGACAATGATAAGGAGAAGATTGAGCATCTAACTAAGGAATTAAACACTCTCAAGTTAGCTCATGAAACTACCTTAGAGGATCATCGAGAACTTTTGAGGACTCATGAGAAGCTACACTTTGAAAAGCTCAATCTAGAGAAAGAACATGAGTTCTTAAAAGCAAATGATGATCTTCGTAAGAAAAGTTCTTCTTACATTGCCAAGCATTTACTCTTGTCTACCTACATGCCACAAGTAAAATCTAGCAATAAGAACGAGAAAAATTCTTCCTCTAGTAGTAACAATAATCATGATAAAACCAATGTTGTTGCTTCTATTAGTTCTGTTGATTCCACTAATGATTCTCTTAGACAAGTTACACTTGAGCAAGAAAATAGCTTATTGAAGGGAATTATAGAGAAAGGTGTTTATAAGAGCCTTGCTGGGAGTAAGCAATTCGAGGAAATTGTACGCAAGCAGGGAAGACACTGGAAGAATCAAGGTGTTGGTTTTGAACGAAAGTTCAATGCCAATGGAGTTGAGTGGGAAGAAGATCAATACCCCAAGACAAAGTTTGTTCCTCAACAAGAGAAGTATGATCCTACTTCCTTCAAGGGGACACAAGCCCAATATGATCTTCGACCACAAGACCACAAGCTAAAGGGCAAGGACAAGCTTCAAGAAGAGATTGATGCATTTGAAGAAGCTCCTAAGGCCTTGGTCAAGTGGGTTCCCAAGACTACATCAAGTTCTACTTCATCAAGTACATCTATAACTCCAAGGATTCCCATCAAGATGGTATGGATCCCGAAGAATAAGAACTAGAGTGTTCTTCAGGGTTACTCCGCCAACATACTTCACTCTTATTCATATTGGCAAGGACAAGTGCAATCAACCTTCACATCTTGCACTAGTTCAAGGAGTCACAAACCCTCTTGTTGGTAAGAGAAGGGACAAGGTAACCTAATACTTTCATGGACATCATCTTGTGTGCAATTTACTCTATGTCCATGGATATCTTTGTATGTTCCTTGCGGGACTAACCCATGTAGGTATTGAAAGTGCAACTCACTCCAATGGATTGCTCCAAAATGATATACATCAACATTGAGCATCTACATCTTCAACACCTACATGAAGTCATCATCGACAAAACCCAAGGTTAGTTCATCCTTCTTAGGGGGGATATCACATCTAGGGGGAGCTTTACTCTAAAAATTGAGCTAAAGCAACTCTAATAGTGTGAACACAACAATGCTTTATGTAAAAGTGGTAACCCACTTGAGCTTAAACAATGAGTATGACCTATGATCAAATGTTCTCATTTGACTCCTAAGTCAATATACTCATATATGGATGACCTAGTCATCGCCAATTGCTTGATAGATGCTAGAATGGTTGTGCATGCTTTGCCACATATTTCATTTGCTATCTTATTGTGTGAGCATGTTAAGTGCATATTTTTCTCATTCGAGGACATCCATTTGTTGCTTTGATTGTTTGGATTTATTATTTTGCCAAATGGATGGACAAGAATGCCTAAGAACCCCCTCTAGCTATCTATGCTTTTCTTGTCTCAAACTCTATTCATGCTACATCACAAAGTTTGATCAAGTCAGATTTGAACCAATCTGAGTGAGGAGCACTCGGAGTCTCCGATTCGTCATGGACTTAAATTTCCAAAACCTCTTAATGCATATCGGTCTGATTGATTCTTTACCTTCGGTCACACCGAGTTCATTAAGTTGATCTAGGTTTTCGATCTCGATGCAACCGACCAGAAAAATTTGGTCTCACCGAGTTGCAGTAACTGCTAGCAGTTTTGCATCTCGGTGCCACCGAGTCGTTCCACTCGATCACACCGACATGGTCTGGATATATATACCCACGGGATGAAACTTGGAAATTTTTCTGAATCCTTTCACCCGCGCCTATCCAGCTCTACCGACTCGAGGTCTCCGGATCATCTTCTCGTCGCCCGCGACCTCCTGCCCTGGTCTCCGCTGCCGTCAACTAAAATCTGCCGTCATTGTCGCTGTAGCGAACTCATCACCGAGCTAGGGTATGAGTTCAACGCTTTGTGTTTTTCTCAATCTGATTCTAAGCAGAAAGTCAATGCCATGATTGTTGCCACGTATGAGATCATCCTGTCTAGAAAAAACTCCGTATAGATTAGTTTTGTTTCAAAGTTTTAGGGTTAGGTTTCCGCCAAACTCATCTCGTATCGATCATGCTATAGAAATCGGTCTCACCGATTTTGCTTAGGCCATCGCACATGTAAGGTTCGGCCTGACCGAAACTTAAAAATCGGCGTGAACAAATTCAACTCTGAATGAAACCCTAGCAATCTCGGAGTCACCGATTTGTGTCTTAGTCTGACCGATTTCACCAGTTTAGACTCTCAAAGTTGCTTCGGTGTCACCGAGTTTAACAAATCGGTAGCTCCGAAATGCTTTCTGTAGAAACCTAAATCTAAGTTTTTGACTCAATTGTTTTGCAAAATCTCTTCACTTTGTGATGCTCATCCACTCTACCTCAACTATATCTATTCACAAGGTCTGCTTGTAGTTTCAGAGATGTCTGAGGCAGTGACAGTCAAAACATATCAGAGGAGCAGGCACATCTGAGTGAGGGCTCTAGTCCTCCAATAGAAGCTACAATGAGAACAGCAGAAGCACTCCAAGCAATCTGCCAAAGGCTGCTACCAAGACAAGTAAGAAGAAAATTTCTGATAGTGAGGATGAATATTTTGTGGCTGAAGAGGTCACTTCAAAGAAGAAGGCTGTCAAGAAGGAAGAATCTGTTAGAGTTGTCAAGCTTGGCTTGAACAAGAAGGCCCCTGCCAAGAGAGCTCCAATGTCAAAAGTCAGAGCCTCCACTGAAGACACTATGGTGTTTACACTTGAAATGAGAGATGATGAGCCAGCAAGATCTAAGAAGAGAGCTAGGAAGACCACAGCCAGAGTGGTTGGCAAGCCATCCATGGGAGATGATGATGATGCTGATGAGCCTATTGCACTTGCTGCAAAGACTCATAAGCTGATGGGGGATGCCATCAAAGCAAGGGCTGCTCCATCTAAGCCCAAAGCTGCCCCAAAGCTTCTGCACCCAAGAGATCCACTAGAGACATTCCAGCAACTGAGAAGAACAAGGCCCCAGTGCCAGATGTTCCAGAGGAAGAGGAAGATCAAGATCAAGAATTCTCAGATGATGATGAGTCCTTGATGCTCAAAAAACTTAAGCCAAAAATTCCAGATCATAACGATGCCCATCTTGTTGCTGAAAACATGAAGCTGAGGAAGGATGCAGGTCTGAGACTTTGGAGACAGACTGATCGATATGCTACAAGGAGAAAGACTGTTGTGGACTATAGGTTTCACACCAAGGAACAACAAGATTTCTATGAGACAATATTGTTGGACAAGAAGCCCATTGTGTGTGACATGAAGTGGGTTGATTGGAAATACATCAACAAACATGATGATTTCTTTCCAGGTGTGCATGAGAGCTTCAGGCAGAATGAAGTTGACAAGTTTGTGGGAAAGAAACCGACTAGATGGAATGATGAGATGATCATGCAATTCTACTCCATTGCTCATTTCTATCCAGATGGTAGAATTGTATGGATGAATGAAGGCACAAGATACCAATCAACTATTGCTGAGTGGGCAAGTTTGATCAATGCCCCCAAGGAGGATGAAAATGACACAGATGTGTATGCCAAGCCCAGGATGGATCATAACTCTATGGCAAATATGTACAAGCCAATTCTTGACTCAGATTTGCAGACTCACAAGCTTGGCTCCATATATCATCTGTTGTCTGGACTGACAACCATCAACACTATACCGAGGCACACTTTGTTGCCCAAGTCAGGGGATCATAGAATGATCCGAGGTCACTCCATCAACTTGCTCCATATGTTTGATGTTCCCGAGAAGTTCAAAGTCATGAGACTGATTGTGGAGACAATCAAGAGGACATCAGCTGACCAGAAAAGGTCTTGTGGATATGCCCCTCACATTCAGATGCTTATCAACTCCAAGTTGGAGAAAGGGACATATCTGCTAGAAAAGAGGCAGCTTCGTCTTAGGCCAGATTTCGAGGACAATGAAGTTGTCATGGATGCATCCCATCTCACTTCAGTTGAAGGCCAAGAGAAGATTGCTCAAGCAAAGGCAGCCAAGCAAGCAAGTGTTTCTGGATCTCCTAAGACCAAGCAAGATCAGCTCAGTTATCTGCTTGAGGCCACTGTGAGGATTGAGAAGAGTTTTACCAACTTAACTGAGAATCGAGCGAGCCTAGAAAGGATCATTGAGACAAAGTTCTATGATCTAGATGTGAAGGTCACAGAGATCCAGGCTACTGTGGAGAAGCTCAAGGAAGATGCTGAGGATAGAGATATGACATATGCTTTTCAGAGAGTCCCAAGAGGACCAAGATCTTCAGCTGTGCCAGTTGATGAGTCCAAGCCTACACTTTCAGCTCCTGCAGCCACGGCTATAGTTATTCCTCCAGCTCCACAGACTTCATCGGAAGTGTTTGCAGATGCTCTCATCTCCATGCCATCTACGTACACCGGCGAGAAGACTTCTTCTGCAGCTCCCGGAGATCGTGCCTAGAGTGCCGCATAACACTATGCATTTTCGAGCTTTTTGGTAACTTGTTGCCAAAGGGGGAGAAAGTGTATAGATCATTAGGCATTGAGAGAGAGCGTCTTGTCTTTATTTGTTGGTTTTTGCTTGCTACTTCGTTTGGTTGTTTGGTTATTGCTACAATCTGCTTATGTGTGTGAGATACTACTTGTGCTTGATCATATCATACTATGGTTAATGTGTGCTTATTTCATTGTGTATGATCATTCACTTGTTATTTTGGTGATGAGTGCTTGTTGCTTAAATCGTATCATTTTTAGTGCTCCACCAAGATGTATGTGACATGGAAGAGTAACCCATGATCCTAATCAATTATGCTTTTGCATTCAAAAGCAAATCTTAAATAATGCACAAATTTAGGGGGAGCTCTTGCTTATAACATACTTCCCAAAGTGATGATATATTTCATTCTTATTATCTTTTGTCGAAGCTTTGATCTATATGTTGTCATCAATTACCAAAGAGGGGGAGATTGAAAGTGCAACTATGCCCCGGGTGGTTTTGGTAATTAATAAGAACATATACCTCATTGAACTAATATCCTTTCAAGATAAATATTTCACGAAGTTCAATGGTTGGCATGGAATGGATTAGAAATGTGGACCCCTGAACAAGCTAATGAGATTGGCAAAAGCTCAAGACTCTACATTTTCATTTTAGTGATCCAAGATCACATTGAGTCCATAGGAAAAGCCAATACAATTAAAACGGGATGAGGTGTTGCTTAATGGTCTACTTGCTCAAGTGCTTAGTGATAAGCTCCAAATCCCTCAACCACTTTCTCATTTCCACAAATGTCCCAAACCTAAAAGTCAAACTTGGCCCCACTGATTTGATCTACCAGTGCCACCGAGTTCTCATCACATAGCCACTGCCACAAACCGTAATCAGTTCAGTCTCACCGATAGGGATCTCAGTCTCACCGAGATGGGATGCAAACTCTCTGTTTCCTCTTCGTAACATTTTGGTCTAACTGAGATGAGCGAATCGGTCCCACCGGGTTAATATTGCAAACTTTCTGTTACCTCTTCGTAACGTTTCGATCTCACCGAGATGAGCGAATCGGTCCCACCAAGTTTGCCTGGCCAAGTCTCTGTTAGCCTATTACCAGAATCGGTCTCACCGAGTTTGTGTAATTGGTCAAACCGTGTTGAGGTTTTGCCCTAACCCTAACGCATCGGTCTCACCGAGTTGATACTGTCTGTCCCATCGAGATGTCTAACATTCATATTTTGAACTGCTTCCGTCTGGCGGAGTTCTTCTATTTGGTCTGACCGAGTGGTCAAATGTGTGTAACGGCTAGATCTTTTGTGGAGGCTATATATACCCTTCCACCCCTTCTCCATTAGAGAGAGAACCATCAGAACGTGCCTACACTCGCACTATTCATTTTCTAAGAGAGAACCACCTGCTCATGTGTTGAGGCCAAGATATTCCAATCCTACCAGATGAATCTTTATCTCTAGCCTTCTCCAAGTTGCTTTCCACTCAAATATTCTTTCCACCATATCCAAATCTGTGAGAAAGAGTTGAGTGTTGGGAAGACTATCACTTGAAGCACACAAGAGCAAGGAGTTCATCATCAACACACCATCTATTACATTTTGGAGAGTGGTGTCTCCTAGATTGGTTAGGTGTCACTTGGGAGCCTCCGACAAGATTGTGGAGTTGAACCAAGGATTTTGTAAGGGCAAGGAGATTGCCTACTTCGTGAAGATCTACCCTAGTGAGGCAAGTCCTTCGTGGGCGATGGCCATGGTGGGATAGACAAGGTTGCTTCTTCGTGGACCCTTTGTGGGTGGAGCCCTCCATGGACTCGCGCAGCCATTACCCTCCGTGGGTTGAAGTCTCCATCAACGTGGATGTATGATAGCACCACCTATCGGAACCACGCCAAAAACATCCCTGTCTGCAATTGCGTTCGCACTCTCCAACCCCTCCCTTTACCTTCATATGCAATGATTTACTTTCTGCTGCCAGAACTCTAGAATTGCATGTGTAGGAAGATTGCTTGACTTGTGCTGAATTGCTAAAAACTATCAAAACTTAGAATTGGGAAAAGGCTAAGTTTTTATTTGGTCAAGTAGTCTAATCACCCCCCTCTAGGAATATTTTCGATCCTACACCATGTCTCAGGTGGGTCCTACGGAATGTCACTAAGGAGAGATGTCACCTCGGTCTCGGTAGCTCTTGCACGTGCTCGTGTCATCGGTCGACTTGGAGCTTGGATATGTGAAGGTAGATCCATGGGGATGATCGTAGGATGCTCCGCATCATCTCCCCCTTGGAAAGATCTGAAATCGGATAAAAAACCTCATCACCATGGTAGGGAGAGAGATCCTTGACATTGAAGATGTAGCTCACGGTGTCTTGGTATGTAGATCTTGTATGCGTTGTTGTTGTAGCGTGCGAGCACCTTGAAGGGTACGTCGGCGCATGGTAGTAGCTTGGAATTTCGCTCATTGGGGAAGCATTCCTTGCAAAGGTGTAACCACACAAGATCACCAATGTTGAATATCATGGGTTGCTTGTTGATGTTGAGCTTGGTCGCGAGTCGTTGGACTTGGCGCTAGATTGTGTGCCTTGTATCTTCATGCACCTTCTTGAGATAGCTCGCTCATGCACTCGTGTCCATGTTGATGCGCTCTTATAGAGGTAGAGGTAGAATGTCCAATGGGGACAAAGAATTGAATCCATAGACGACCTCGAAGGGGACCTTGTTAGTAATTGAATGTCTTGCTCGATTGTAGGCGTACTTGGCGATGGGTAAGCACTCCTCCCACTTCTCACTACTGCAGGACGGTCCAAACGCGATAGTCCAATCAGAGACCCTTCAACGAAACTGTGTGTGATGCATATCACAAATGGTGATGTAATTAAACCATCAAAAATATATAAAATGTTTGCGATGTAAGAGACATCAAACACAATTGAGATTGTAGTTGTGTGTGCGATGAGTGGCATATAGTTCACTCGAACGAACTATTTGCGATGAACATAACAACAGAAACGGCCAGACATATGAAGGCGTGTGCGATATACAACATACAGTTCACTTGGATTAACTATTTGTGATTAGGCAACACAACAGAAACGGTTATCCAGATCAAAGGTGTGTGCGATATATGGCATACAGTTCACTCGGATGAACTATTGGCATTGAGCCAAGAGAACGGAAACAGTTCAAGTTAACAAGATGTGTGTGACATGCGCCAAATAGGTCAGTAATCAGAAATGTGTGGGAAAACTGATAACAACACACATGATTCCCATTAACAAGCCATGTGTGTTGTGAGAAAATGCTTGCTGGTATACAATTGTGAGCGATTGATGAAATCATCACCGACGGGTTCCATTGTTTAGTCCGTGTGCGATGTGATTTGCTCTGTCCGCACAACATCTACGCTCTTTTTACAGAACATCAACATATATACTTAAAAGAACAACATTCCATAACCAAATTAAGGATACAATTACACAGTGACTACACACATAACATTTCCACACACCAAAGTAAGCAATTACATGCATACTAAACTAGGAGAAACGAGCATCTAATCATGTACTCACTGTAATGCCCAGGATGCGACTATGTCTCCTACGTGTCGAGGCACAACTTAAATACATAAGCGCATTCTGGAATGATCTCAAGTATGGTATCTTTACACATCTCATGTAAAAGCTCAGGGATGAAAATGAAAAGATAGTTGGCTTACACTCGCCACGTCACACAATGAATACAATAGCATACATCATCCAAATAACACAAGGTCCGACTACGGACAAAACCAAACAAGAAAAGATACCACAACCACAAGGCCTGATCACCCCTAGTAGGAACCACTACTGATCGTCGAAAACGTCACATACATATGACCAAGCTCTTCATCGAACTCCCACTAAAGTTCTGAACCATCTCCTGCATTAGTCTCAGCGGTACCTGCATCTGTTGTGTGTAGTAATCTGTGAGCCACAAGGACTCAGCAATCCCATTCTCGGGTATCAAAAGTACCAAAGCCTTAGGCGTGGAAAGGCTATAAAAGTGTCTGCAGCAAGCACTAAGCATCTAGCTTACGAGTTCACAATGAGAAGAGAATATGTGCCAACGGTCGCCAAGTTGATCAAGAAGTGATCCTAGCTACTCACGATCAAACATAACCCCACCGTGTTCACTTCCCGAAGCCCTTCGAAAAGAGACCATCACGGTTACTCACACAGGTAGTGTATTCTTAAGGATATGGTGTCAAGTTATCTACAACCGGATATTAACAAATTCCCATCTATTGTAGGGTGAAACCCTAGGGGGGATCTTTTCACACTTGGAGGGGGAAAAGAGGAAGAAAACACAAGAACACAACACACAAATCTCTCAAAACAAACCCAATATCACATCCACTAGAGTAGCATACAAAGGATCCACAAGATCACAAGATCAATCCAAGGAAACAAGCACAAAGGTAAGGTTCTTCCCACTCCTAGAGGAGGTGAGGTCTTGCAATCCGTAAGGATTCTTCTCCCTTGGGAGGTCTTGCAATCCACAAGGATTCTTCTCCCTTGGAGGTCTTGATGTCCTAGAGGAGGGGATACAAGGAGCAAAGCTCTCAAGGTCTCTCAATATCTTTCCTAACCCTCAAAAGATGTGGAGGAGGTCTATTTATAGTCTGTGCTACGAAGGGTTAAGTGGGGAAAGGGGGTACATGGCCAAAGGCCGAAGGCTGCGCGCAGGCAGGGCGGTAGTACCGCTTAAGGAGCGGTAGTACCGCTTGTTGGCAGAAGCGGTAGTACCGCTTTGGGGGGCGGTAGTACCGCTCGTTCCGGGTTGAGCAGGTCTTCATTCGTTTCTACGCGATCTGGACTGAACATGTCCTTCTTTGCTTCCAGGTGATCATCTCCTTGGCAACTGAGAACGCACAACATCTCCTTGTGAGGTAGAACCCAATCCTCGTGTGAATCCAAACGAAACTCGAAGAGGAGAGAATTCACCTCGTCCTCGATAGCGCGTGCACGTGCTCTAGTCATTGGTCCTTTGCGTGCTTGTGCCGATGCTGGAGTGTCCATCGGGATGCTTGCCGGATGCTCGGCATCATCTCCCCCCCCTTGGGGAAGATCCGTCCACGGATCGTCGTCTTCATCACCATGGTACTTGGCCAAGTCTTTGACGTTGAAGATGTCGCAGACGTTGTACTTGTCACGGGGGATGTCGATCTTGTAAGCATTGTCGTTGTAGCGTGCTAGCACCTTGAATGGTCCGTCGGCTCGTGTAAGAAGCTTGGATTTGTGTTCCTTGGGGAAGCGTTCTTTGCGAAGGTGTAGCCAAACGAGATCACCCGGATGGAACACCATTGGTGTTTTGTTGGTGTTGAGCTTGATGGTGCGGCGTTGTACTTGACGCTCGGTCGTGGAACGTGTTTCTTCATGCATCTTCTTGAGGTGGGCTGCTCTTGCACTTGCGTCCATGTCGGCTCGTTCTTGAAGCGGGAGAGGAAGCGGGAAAGAGCATCCGCCACAACCTTTTCTTTGCCTTTGATGTATTTGATGACATAGGGAAAAGACTCAATGAATTCACTCCACTTAGCATGACTCTTGTTTAACTTCGTTTGACCCTTGAGATACTTGAGCGTCTCATGGTCCGTGTGAAGAATAAATTCATGGGGTCGAAGATAGTGTTCCCAAACACGTAAAACTCTCACCAAAGCACATAGCTCTTTATCATAGATGGGGTAGTTAAGTTGTGCTCCAGATAGTTTTTCACTAAAATACGCAATGGGGCGTTTTTCTTGCATGAGCACGCCACCTATGCCGGTACCACTAGCGTCGCAATGAATCTCAAAAGGCTTATCAAAGTTTGGTAGGGCAAGAAGAGGTGCGTGTGTGAGCAAGTGTTTGAGCTTAATGAACGCGGTGTCTTGCGAAGGACCCCAAACAAAGGGTGCATTCTTCTTGCTCAAGGCGTGTAGAGGCATAGCAATGGTGCTAAAGTCCTTCACAAAGCGTCGATAGAAACCAGCTAAACCAAGAAAGCTACGCACTTGTTGAAGGTTCGTTGGTTGAGGCCAAGTTTTAATTGCTTCAGTTTTAGTTTCATCAACATGAACACCTTGTGAAGACACGACAAATCCTAGAAAAACAACTTCATCAACACCAAAAGTGCATTTCTCCATATTAGCATATAATTGTTGTTTTCGAAGGGCTTGCAAAACCATACGGACGTGGTTGACATGTTCCTCAAGCGACTTGCTAAAGAATAGTATGTCATCAAAGTAAACCACTGCAAAGACGCCGATATAAGGTCGGAGAACAAAATGCATAAGACGCATGAAAGAGCCGGGCATTTCCAATAAGCCCATTGGCATGACCAACCACTCATATAACCCAAACTTGGTTTTCAAAGCTGTTTTCCACTCATCACCCTCTTGAATGCGAATTTGGTAATAGCCACTTTTAAGGTCAATTTTGGAAAAGATGGTGGCACCACATAATTCATCAAGCATGTCATCTAGGCGTGGAATAGGGTGACGGTATCTAACGGTGATAGCATTTATCGGCCGACAATTGGAACACATGCGAAAACTTCCATCTTTCTTACGCACGAGAATAACGGGAACTGCACAAGGGCTTAAGCTTTCACGTACATGACCTTTGTCGATGAGTTGTTGTACTTGACGTTGTATCTCCTTTGTTTCCTCCGGGTTGACGCGGTAAGGAGCCTTGTTCGGAAGTGGTGCGCCAGGTACGAGGTCGATGCGGTGTTCGATGCCGCGAAGTGGAGGTAGACCCGGTGGTAGCTCGTCGGGAAAGACGTTCGAAAATTCCTGCAACAATTGAGACAACACAAAAGGTGGAGGTGGAGAAGTGTTAGTAGGTTTGGCTTCCCCTTTGCATAGAAGCACAAGGTGGAAGACGCTCGATGGGTTCCCACACACTTCTCTCATCTCACGCTTGGTGGCTAGAAGGACTAAGTTTTTCTCTCTTGGCGAAGAGGCGCTCAATCTTGGCTTGTGGCTCTCACTTTCTTTTTGGTGGATCACTCTCTCACTAGGAACTCCACGATGGGTGGATGCTTACTTATCGGCGATCACTTGGCTTGGTGACATTGGTCGAAGCACATATTCCTTTCCTTTCATCTTGAAGCTCTAGTAGTTGGTTCGTCCGTTGTGGATGACTCCACGGTCAAGTTGCCAAGGTCGTCCCAAGAGAAGGTGGCACACCATCATGGGAACTACATCACACTCCAAGGTGTCCTCGTAGGCGTCGATCTTGAAAGAAACTTGTACCGTATGTTCTACTTGAATGGTGCCGGAGTCGCTCAACCATTGTACCTTGTAAGGACGAGGGTGCTTCTTCTTGACCAATTGGAGCTTGGAACAAAGCTCGTCGCTTGCCAAGTTGTGACAACTTCCTCCGTCGATGATGACCTTGACGGAACGTTCGTTGATGCCGGCCTTTGTGTGGAAGATATGGCATCGTTGGTCTTCGTCTTGATGGTGTTGGAGGGTCAAGACCTTGGATACCACGAGAGAGGGACTTGAATCGTTATCACAAAACACTTGATCATCTTCATCTTCGTTGATGCGCCGGTGCATGGCCACGTGCTCGATCGCTTCCACTTCTTCTTCGCTCATCGAGTCATATGTGCCGTCGTCGTTGAAGATCATGGTTCTATTGTTGGTGCACTCGAAGGACTTGTGACCTCGGCCACCACATGTGAAACACTTGAAGGAACTAGTCTTCACGGGGTCGTATGGTGGAGCCGAAGGTGAGGGAGTCTTGGGTTTGTAGTTGCTTGCCGGAGAACGAGTCGAGGAAGGTGTAGTTTGCTTGGAACTTGACTTGTCGCCGGTACTTGGTGATGCTCTATTTGAGGTAGGAGGTGCCGAAGTCGCGGGTGCTTGAGAGTATGAGCCGTAGGTCTTGGACGAGTATTTGGCATACTTGAAGTCATCCAGGACTTGTCGCTCGGCCTTGGACGCTTGATGAACTAGCTCGAGAAGGTTGGAGTATGGTTGGAAGTCGGCAATCCGCATGATTGGGTGATTGACGCCGTTCAAGAAGCGTGCCATTGTTTGCTCGTCATCTTCCTTGACATTGGCTCGTATCATGGCAATCTCCATTTCTTGGTAGTATTCCTCCACCGTCTTCGTGCCTTGTTTGAGAAGTTGCAACTTCTTGAAGAGGTCGCGGGTGTAGTGTGTAGGCACGAAGCGAGCTCGCATGACATTCTTCATTTCTGACCAAGTTGTAATGGGTGCTTCGCCTCTTGTATGTCGGCGCTTGATCTTTTGTTCCCACCAAATGAGGACATAGTCTTGAAACTCGAGAGAGGCCATGGCAATCTTCTTCTCTTCTTCGAAGTTGTGGAGGCGGAATATCTTGTCGACCTTCAATGCCCATGAGAGGTATTCTTCGGGATCGGTGCTTCCGGAGAACTTGGGCATAGTGAACTCAAGCTTTTCGAAGCGTTCTTCTTCGTCATGTTGATGATGGTGGTGTCGCTCATGACGAGGTGGTCGCTCCACGAAAGCTTGCTCTTCACGATGGTCTTGCCGCTGGTGGTGTCGTGGCACGTCGTTCCCATTTCGTCGTTCTTGCTCCGCTTCGCGATGAGCGGCTTCCTCTTGTCGCTCTTGATGAAGTTCTTCTTGTTGACGTACTTGGTGGTTGCGGCCGGCGAAGATTCGCATGGAGTCACGAAGAGCTTGTTGTGCGTTGTGTGCTTGATTGTCACGTCGTGCTTGAGCTTGCCGGATTGTATCATCATCTTCGTGTACTTGATGTGGGCGTTGTTGCTCTTGGCGGCGTCCTTGCTCACCTGCTCGAACTCGATCTCGTAACCCATTGCCATGGAATGGATTGTCCAGAGATTGTCGATCTTGATTGACGAATTGTTGAGCCTGCCGAGGACGTGGAGGACTTGCATCCATGGAAGAGTAAGCCAAAGAGTTGTCACTTGAGCGTCTACTTGAATGGCGCCGTCTTGATGAAGGAGGCGGAGACATTCGGTTCACCAACATGTGGCAGAACTCTTGCATTTGTGTGCGGAAGTCGGAGGCGAGTGGCTCGATGCGGTCGCCCAAAGCTTCGCTTTCTTGATGAAGAGCTCGTTGGACACCGAAAAGGTGATTCTTGGTGACGTAGTTCGGTGCTTCCACTAGATGCTCGTCGATCGGGTCGGTCAAAGAACTTGGCCTATCCATCATGTAAGTAGGAGGTGAGTAGGTAAATGAGAGAACAATACCAAGGTTACCTCTGCCGAAGATTGAAAATGTAACAAGTTTCACTCAATGAGATGCCACAATAGTAGAATTGGAACCGGGTTTGTTCCTCACACCTACAAGTAAAGAGGCCTATGGAGTAGCTTGGTTAGGAAGGTGGCAAAATTTCAAACAAAATGTTAGTCAAGATATCGATAAGGTTGAGAAGATTCACAAAGATGCACGTAAAGCAAATAGATCAAATCCACGGGTATCGCTAGGAACACACGCACGGAAGATAGATGGGATCCGCACAACCAAGGGTGAGCGCAAAATGTGAGTGATCACGCAAAATGCTCTTGTTGTGCGAATACTGGAGAGACGCTAGCTCGATTGCTCAAATGGGCGAGATACGCTTTGTGCACCAACCTATGAGAGAAACGTGCCGTCCTCGATCCCAATTATGCTATGTATGCGGTGACCAAGATGATATGAGTAAGTAAAGTTTCGCGATGCTATTGCTTATAAGATCATTGTTGCTCCTCTTTTTGCTAAAAAGTTTTTTTTGAAAGCTTGATGCTCGAGCCGAGGATAATATGAGACAAGTATGTAAGATATGCACGGGAGAGACTTATGGCACTACGATAATAACATGATCACTACGGTGCACAAGAGCGTGGCCCGGCAATTCTCAACTTGCTAGTCTCGATAGGTAAGCAACGCAAATGGCTCGGGCTATCAATGCAAAAGCAAAAGGTAAGTGTCGTCGAGGTTACCGTCCTTGCTTACGGTTAGCGGCGAAGATGACTCCGAGGCGATGATGTCGATGTCACACGCTCCTAAGTAGCCGAAACACCTTAGGAAACGCCAAATCGCAACTCGAAACCGGTCAAATGCGGAAAGTGGGTGTTGTTGTGTTGATTTTTGGATGGAAGATAATGGTGATAAAATCAAGATGAGCAGCTCGGGCACGTCGCTAGCTTCTCAACGAGCCAAAGAACACTCAATCGGAGTTCCGGAGTGAAAGTTATGTTGAAAATGGAGAAACTCGGAAAGCTGAAACAGTGAGGGGCGGTAGTACCGCTTATAGGGCGGTAGTACCGCTTGAGGTTATAGGCGGTAGTACCGCTTGGAGGGGCGGTAGTACCGCTGGTGTCGGGAAAAGTTCGCAGATCGGGATCGGGGCGAATTATGGGCGAAAATGGATGATTTCGGGGGTCAAATTGGATGGATTTCGTGGTGGGATGGGTGGGGATTGTTGTGGAGGGGCTAGATCCACTTGCCAAACATCAAATTCATGGACCAAAACAACCAAATCTCACCAGATCCAACAAATTGCAAGAAAAAATTTGGGCTATATTTTGTGGGGATTTTCGAAATTGGGCAAGAACACAACAAAATCAAGCTAGAAAGTGGGGGGATGAGACTCCAAGATGGGAATCAACCTTGCTCATGATACCAAGATGTTGTAGGGTGAAACCCTAGGGGGGATATTTTCACACTTGGAGGGAAAAAAGAGGAAGAACACACAAGAACACAAGACACAAATCTCTCAAAACAAACCCAATATCACATCCACTAGAGTAGCATACAAAGGATCCGCAAGATTACAAGATCAATCCAAGGAAACAAGCACAAAGGTAAGGTTATTCCCACTCCTAGAGGAGGTGAGGTCTTGCAATCCGTAAGGATTCTTCTCCCTTGGGAGGTCTTGCAATCCACAAGGATTCTTCTCCCTTGGAGGTCTTGATCTCCTAGAGGAGGGGATACAAGGAGCAAAGCTCTCAAGGTCTCTCAATATCTTTGCTAACCCTCAAAAGATGTGGAGGAGGTCTATTTATAGTCTGTGCCACGAAGGGGTAAGAGGGGAAAGGGGGTACATGGCCAAAGGCCGAAGGCTGCGCGCAGGCAGGGCGGTAGTACCGCTTAAGGAGCGGTAGTACCACTTGTTGGCAGGAGCGGTACTACCGCTCGTTTCGGGTTGAGCAGGTCTTCATTCGTTTCCACGCGATCCGGACTGAACAGATCCTTCTTTGCTTCCACGTGATCATCTCCTTGGCAACTGAGAATGCAGAACATCTCCTTGTGAGGTAGAACCCAATCCTCGTGCAAATCCAAACGAAACTCGAAGAGGAGAGAATTCACCTCGTCCGCGATAGCGCGTGCACGTGCTCTAGTCATTGGTCCCTTGCGTGCTTGTGCCGATGACGGAGTGTCCATGGGGATGCTTTCCGGATGCTTCACATCATCTCCCCCCCTTGGGGAAGATCCGTCCATGGATCCTGGTCTTCATCACCATGGTACTTGGCCAAGTCTTTGACGTTGAAGATGTCGCTGACGTTGTACTTGTCACGGGGGATGTCGATCTTGTAAGCGTTGTCGTTGTAGCGTGCTAGCACCTTGAATGGTCCGTCGGCTCGTGGAAGAAGCTTGTATTTGTGTTCCTTGGGGAAGCGGTCTTTGCGAAGGTGTAGCCAAACGAGATCACCCGGATGGAACACCATTGGTGTTTTGTTGGTGTTGAGCTTGATGGCGCGGAGTTGTACTTGACGCTCGGTCATGGAACGTGTTTCTTCATGCATCTTCTTGAGGTGGGCTGCTCTTGCACTTGCGTCCATGTCGGCTCGTTCTTGAAGCGGGAGAGGAAGGATGTCCAAAGGTGACTATGGATTGAAGCCGTAGACAACCTCGAAGGGGGACTTGCCGGTTGTAGAGTGTCTCGCGTGATTGTAGGCGTACTCGGCGATGGGTAGGCACTCCTCCCACTCCTTGATGTTCTTCTTGATCAACACACGTAGGAGAGTTGCAAGCGTCCGGTTGGTGACTTCGGTTTGGCCATCGGTTTGAGGGTGGTATGCCGTGGAGAAGAGTAGCTTGATGCTGAGCTTGGAGCATAGTGTTTTCCAAAAGTAGCTCAAGAACTTGACGTCACGGTCCGAGACAATCGTCTTGGGCATGCCGTGTAGGCGCAAGATTTCCCTACAAAAGAGAGTCGCAATATGTGAAGCATCATCTATCTTGTGACAAGGAATGAAACGTGCCATCTTGGAAAATCTATCCACAACAACGAATACAGAATCCTTTCCATTGCGAGTTCGAGGTAATCCAAGAATGAAATCCATGCTAATGTCTTCCCATGGATGGAAAGGAATAGGAAGTGGCATGTGAAGGCCATGGGATTGAGCTTTTGACTTAGCTTTGCGGCATGTAGAGCACCGGTTGGTGAAGCGAGAGATGTCACGGAACATCTTTGGCCAAAAGTAATTCTTGGAGAGCGTAGCAAATGTCTTGTCGCATCCGAAGTGTCCCATGAGCCCTCCTCCGTGAGATTCCTGCAAAAAGAGCAAACGAAGCGAAGACTCGGGAATGCAAAGTTTGTTAGCTTTCATGAGATATCCATCCTTTATGTAGTATTTCTCCCAAGAAGTATGTGCTACACATTTGGCATAAGGATTTGCAAAGAAAACATCATGCTCATATAAGTCTTTTATGTGCTCAAAGCCAATAACATTCAACTCAAGTTTGGTAACAAGCATGCATTTGCGGGAAAGAGCATCCGCCACAACATTTTCTTTGCCTTTGATGTATTTGATGACATAGGGAAAAGACTCAATGAATTCACTCCACTTAGCATGACGCTTGTTTAACTTCGTTTGACCCTTGAGATACTTGAGCGTCTCATGGTCCGTGTGAAGAATAAATTCATGGGGTCGAAGATAGTGTTCCCAAACACGTAAAACCCTCACCAAAGCATAGAGCTCTTTATCATAGATGGGGTAGTTAAGTTGTGCTCCGGATAGTTTTTCACTAAAATACGCAATGGGGCGTTTTTCTTGCATGAGCACGCCACCTATGCCGGTACCACTAGCGTCACAATGAATCTCAAAAGGCTTATCAAAGTTCGATAGGGCAAGAAGTGGTGCGTGCGTGAGCAAGTGTTTGAGCTTAATGAACACGGTGTCTTGCGAAGGACCCCAAACAAAGGGTGTGTTCTTCTTGCTCAAGGCGTGTAGAGGCATAGCAATGGTGCTAAAGTCCTTCACAAAGCGTCGATAGAAACCTGCTAAACCAAGAAAGCTACACACTTGTTGAAGGTTCGTTGGTTGAGGCCAAGTTTTAATTGCTTCCGTTTTAGTTTCATCAACGTGAACACCTTGTGAAGACATGACAAATCCTAGGAAAACAACTTTATCAACAGCAAAAGTGCATTTCTCCATATTAGCATATAATTGTTGTTTTCGAAGGGCTTGCAAAACCATACGGACGTGGTTGACATGTTCCTCAAGCGACTTGCTAAATACTAGTATGTCATCAAAGTAAACCACTACAAAGACGCCGATATAAGGTCAGAGAACGAAATGCATAAGACGCACGAAAGAGCCGGGCGCTTCCGATAAACCCATCGGCATGACCAACCACTCATATAACCCAAACTTGGTTTTGAAAGCTGTTTTCCATTCATCACCCTCTTGAATGCGAATTTGGTAATAGCCACTTTTAAGGTCAATTTTGGAAAAGATGGTGGCACCACATAATTCATCAAGCATGTCATCTAGGCGTGGAATAGGGTGACGGTATCTAACGGTGATAGCATTTATCGGACGACAATCGGAACACATGCGAAAACTTCCATCTTTCTTAGGCACGAGAATAACGGGAACTGCACAAGGGCTTAAGCTTTCACGTACATTACCTTTGTCGATGAGTTGTTGTACTTGACGTTGTATCTCCTTTGTTTCCTCCGGGTTGACGCGGTAAGGAGCCTTTTTCGGAAGTGGTGCGACGGGTAGGAGGTTGATGCGGTGTTCGATGCCGCGAAGTGGAGGTAGACCCGGTGGTAGCTCATCAGGAAAGACGTCTGAAAATTCCTGCAACAATTGAGACAACACAAAAGGTGGAGGTGGAGAAGTGTTAGTAGGTTTGGCTTCCCCTTTGCATAGAAGTACAAGGTGGAAGATGCTCGATGGGTTCTCACACACTTCTCTCATCTCACGTTTGGTGGCTAGAAGGACTAAGTTTTTCTCTCTTGGCGAAGAGGCGCTCAATTTTGGCTTGTGGCTCTCACTTTCTTTTTGGTGGATCACTCTCTCACTAGGATCTCCATGATGGGTGGATGCTTGCTTATCGGTGATCACTTGGCTTGGTGACATTGGTCGAAGCACATATTCCTTTCCTTTCATCTTGAAGCTATAGTAGTTGGTTCGTCCTTTGTGGATGACTCCATGGTCAAATTGCCAAGGTCGTCCCAAGAGAAGGTGGCACACCGTCATGGGAACTACATCACACTCCAAGGTGTCCTCGTAGGTGCCGATCTTAAAAGAAAATTGTACCGTATGTTCCACTTGAATGGTGCCGGAGTCGCTCAACCATTGTACCTTGTAAGGACGAGGGTGCTTCTTCTTGACCAATTGGAGCTTGGAACATAGTTCGTCGCTTGCCAAGTAGTGACAATTTCCTCCGTCGATGATGACCTTGATGGAACATCCGTCGATGCCGGCCTTTGTGTGGAAGATATGGCATCGTTGGTCTTCGTCTTGATGGTGATGGAGGGTCAAGACCTTGGATACCATGAGAGAGGGACTTGAATCGTTGTCACAAAACACTTGATCATCTTCATCTTCGTTGATGCGCCGGTGCATGGCCACGTGCTCGATGGCTTCCACTTCGTCTTCGCTCATCGAGTCATATGCGCCGTCGTCGTTGAAGATCATGGTTCTCTTGGTGGTGCACTCGAAGGACTTGTGACCTCGGCCACCACATGTGAAACACTTGAAGGAACTAGTCTTCACGGGGTCGTATGGTGGAGCTGAAGGTGAAGGAGTCTTGGGTTTGTAGTTTCTTGCCGGAGAACGAGTCGAGGAAGGTGTAGTTTGCTTGGAACTTGACTTGTCGCCGGTACTTGGTGATGCTCTATTTGAGGTAGGAGGTGCCTAAGTCGCGGGTGCTTGAGAGTAGGAGCCGTAGGTCTTGGACGAGTATTTGGCATACTTGAAGTCATCCAGGACTTGTCGCTCGGCCTTGGACGCTTGATGAACTAGCTCGAGAAGGTTGGAGTATGGTTGGAAGTCGGCAATCCGCTTGATTGGGTGATTGAGGCCGTTCGAGAAGCGTGCCATCGTTTGCTCGTCATCTTCCTTGACATTGGCTCGTATCATGGCAATCTCCATTTCTTGGTAGTATTCCTCCACCGTCTTCGTGCCTTGTTTGAGAAGTTGCAACTTCTTGAAGAGATCGCAGGTGTAGTGTGTAGGCACGAAGCGAGCTCGCATGACATTCTTCATTTCTGACCAAGTTGTAATGGGTGGTTCGCCTCTTGTATGTCGACACTTGATCGTTTGTTCCCACCAAATGAGGACATAGTCTTGAAACTCGAGAGAGGCCATGGAAATCTTCTTCTCTTCTTCGAAGTTGTGGAGGCGGAATATCTTGTCGACCTTCAATGCCCATGATAGGTATTCTTCGGGATCGGTGCTTCCGGAGAACTTGGGCATAGTGAACTTAAACTTGCCGAATCATTCTTCTTCGTCATGTTGATGATGGTGGTGTCGCTCATGACGAGGTGGTCGCTCCACGAAAGCTTGCTCTTCACGATGGTCTTGCCGTTGGTGGTGTCATGGCACGTCGTTCCCATTTTGTCGTTCTTGCCCCGCTTCGTGATGAGCGGCTTCCTCTTGTCGCTCTTGATGAAGTTCTTCTTGTTGACGTACTTGGCGGTTGCGGTCGGCAAAGATTCGCGTGGAGTCACGAAGAGCTTGTTGTGCGTTGCGTGCTTGATTGTCACATCGTGCTTGAGCTTGCCGGATTGTATCGTCATCTTCGTGTACTTGATGTGGGCATTGTTGCTCTTGGCGTCGCCCTTTCTCACATGCTCGAACTCGATCTTGTAACCCATTGCCATGGAATGGATTGTCCGGAGATTGTCGATCTTGATTGACGAATTGTTGGGCCTGCCGAGGACGTGGAGGACTTGCATCCGTGGAAGAGTAAGCCGAAGAGTTGTCACTTGAGCGTCGACTTGAATGGCGCCGTCTTGATGAAGGAGGCGGAGACGTGCGGTTCACCATGATGTGGCGGAACTCTTGCATTTGTGTGCGGAAGTCGGAGGCGAGTTGCTCAATGCGGTCGCCCAAAGCTTCGCTTTCTTGATGAAGAGCTCGTTTGACGCCGAAAAGGTGATTCTTGGTGACGTAGTTCGGTGCTTCCACTAGATGCTTGTCGATCGGGTCGGTCAAAGAACTTGGCCTATCCATCATGTAAAGTGGAGGTGAGTAGGTAAATGAGAGAACAATACCAAGGTTACCTCTTTCGAAGATTGAAAATGTAACAAGTTTCACTCAATGAAATACCACAATAGTAGAATTGGAACCGGGTTTGTTCCTCACACCTACAAGTAAAGAGGCCCATGGAGTATCTTGGTTAGGATAGTGGCAAAATTTCAAACAAAATGTTAGTCAAGATATCGATAAGGTTGAGAAGATTCACAAAGATGCACGTAAAGCAAATAGATCAAAGCCAAATGTATCACTAGTAACACACGCACGGAAGATAGATTGGATCCGCACAACCAAGGGTGAGCGCAAAATGCGAGTGATCACGCAAAATGCTCGTGTTGTGCGAATACTAGAGAGACGCTAGCTCGATTGCTCAAATGGGCGAGATACGCTTTGTGCACCAACCTATGAGAGAAACGTGTCGTCCTCGATCCCAACTATGCTATGTATGCGGTGACCAAGATGATATGAGTAAGTAAAGTTTCCCAATGCTATTGCTTATAAGCTCATTGTTGCTCCTCTTTTTGCTTAAAAGTTTATCTTTTTTTTTGAAAGCTTGATGCTCGAGCCGAGGATAATATGAGACAGGTATGTAAGATATGCACGGGAGAGACTTATGGCACTACGATGATAACATGATCACTACGGTGCACAAGAGCGTGGCCCGGCAATTCTCAACTCGCTAGTCTCGATAGGTAAGCAACGCAAATTGCTCGGGCTATCAATGAAAAAGCAAAAGGTAAGTGTCGTCGAGGTTACCGTCCTTGCTTACGGTTAGCGGCGAAGATGACTCCGAGGCGATGATGTCGATGTCACACGCTCCTAAGTAGCCGAAACACCTTAGGAAACGCCAAATCGCAACTCGAAACCGGTCAAATGCGGAAAGTGGGTGTTGTTGTGTTGATTTTTGGATGGAAGATAATGGTGATAAAACGAAGATGAGCAACTCGGGCACGTCGCTAGCTTCTCAACGAGCCAAAGAACACTCAAATCAGAGTTTGGGAGTGAAAGTTATGGTCAAAACGGAGAACCTCGGAAAGCTGAAACAGTGAGGGGCGGTAGTACCGCTTATAGGATGGTAGTACCGCTTGTAGTTATAGGCGGTAGTACCGCTTGGAGGGGCGGTAGTACCGCTGGTATCGGGAAAAGTTCGCAGATCGGGATCGGGGCGAATTATGGGCAGAAATGGATGATTTCGGGTGTCAAATTGGATGGATTTCGTAGTGGGATGGGTGGGGATTGTTGGGGAGGGGCTAGATCCACTTGCCAAACATCAAATTCATGGACCAAAACAACCAAATATCACCAGATCCAACAAATTTCAAGAAATATTTTGGGCTATTTTTTGTGGGGATTTTCGATATTGGGCAAGAACACAACAAAATCAAGCTAGAAAGTGGGGGGATGGGACTCAAAGATGTGAATCAACCTTGCTCATGATACCAAGATGTTGTAGGGTGAAACCCTAGGGGGGATCTTTTCACACTTGGAGGGGGAAAAGAGGAAGAACACACAAGAACACAAGACACAAATATCTCAAAACAAACCCAATATCACATCCACTAGCGTAGCATACAAAGGATCCACAAGATCACAAGATCAATCCAAGGAAACAAGCACAAAGGTAAGGTTCTTCCCACTCCTAGAGGAGGTGAGGTCTTGCAATCCGTAAGGATTCTTCTCCCTTGAGAGGTCTTGCAATCCACAAGGATTCTTCTCCCTTGGAGGTCTTGATCTCCTAGAGGAGGGGATACAAGGAGCAAAGCTCTCAAGGTCTCTCAATATCTTTGCTAACCCTCAAAAGATGTGGAGGAGGTCTATTTATAGTCTGTGCTACGAAGGGGTAAGAGGGGAAAGGGGGTACATGGCCAAAGGCCGAAGGCTGCGCACAGGCAGGGCGGTAGTACCGCTTAAGGAGCGGTAGTACCGCTTGTTGGCAGGAGCGGTAGTACCGCTTTGGGGGGCGGTAGTACCGCTCGTTCCGGGTTGAGCATGTCTTCATTCATTTCCACGCGATCCAGACTGAACAGGCCCTTCTTTGCTTCCACGTGATCATCTCCTTGGCAACTGAGAATGCACAACATCTCCTTGTGAGGTAGAACCCAATCCTCGTGCGAATCCAAACGAAACTCGAAGAGGAGAGAATTCACCTCGTCCTCGATAGCGCGTGCACGTGCTCTAGTCATTGGTCCTTTGTGTGCTTGTGCCGATGACAGAATGTCCATGGGGATGCTTGCCGGATGCTCCGCATCCATCTGCCACATAACCGCGGGCACGGCTTTCGAAAGTTCAAAACCCTGCAGGGGTGTCCCAACTTAGCCCATCACAAGCTCACGATCTGCGGAGTCGCAACTCCAAAGTGGGAAGACCCGAGTATCCTCGGAATCCCGTGCTCAAGATATTTCGACAAAGGTAAAACTAATCCACCAAGACCTCCCGGCGTGCCGACACCCTGATAGTAGCCACGCATATCTCGTCTCAGGCCACGACCGGATGAGCTATGGTTACAACATCCAAAATACCCCAAGTTGCCAAGGGGCGGTGCCGCAAGCTGCTCTAGGTTGGACCAACACTCAAAACGAGCACTGGCCCGGGGATTGATTAATAAATCCTCGGGTTAATTACTCCCTCGGCAAGTTTTTAGTTGTTAGGCAAATGTAGTACCAAATTGGGCCTCGCTGGAAAAGCTTTAAGCAGTGCGAATTATCAAGGGGGGCCCATAAACCCCAACCGTGTTAGGAACGCAAAATCAAGGAACATAACACCGGTTTATCGGGTCCTAAGGTGGCATGAGTGGAACAAAACACCGAGCAAAAGGCCAAGCCTTCCACCCATTGCCAAGTATATAGGTGTGTTAATATATTTAAGAGATATTGTGATATTCCAACAACAAGTTCCAACATGGAGCAATCTTCATCTTCACCTGCAACTAACAATGCTATAAGAGGGGCTGAGCAAGCGGGTAAGATAGCCAAACAACGGTTTGTTGGGAAGGTGTCAAAGGTTAGAGGTTTCATGGCAACAATAGGAGGCTGACAAACAGGAATAGGCATCGAGGCAATCTACAGAGCGAGACAACTAGCATAGGCAAAGATAGAGGTGATATCGAGGAATGGTCATCTTGCCTGGGATTCCGCAAGGAAGAAGAACAAGTCCATGAAGTAGTCGAACAACTCCTCACAACTCCGGAACGTAACCGAAGCTAACGAGAGAAGCAAACCGGAAAGAAGCAAACAACATGATAAACACACAAGCATAAACAGGGCATATGGTGCACAACGAAGTATGATGCATGTCCGGTTTAAATATGCATGGCATGGCAAAGTGCATCAAACAACACTACAATTTAAGCGGAGCTCAATATGCAACGAGTTGCATAATGACGAAACACCACATTCTGTTTATTTAGTTGACTCTCGTTTATTTACAAGACAAGATTAAATGTTTGTTAACATGGCAAGAGGTGAAGCAAATGTAAACTACCTATTTAGGCAAGTTTAAATGAGGCCGAAATGACAAACAACAATTCTGGAAAATCCCCATGTTCATAATATGTATTTGGTACTGTTCTACCTATTACCATATTTAAAGTTATTAAACATCAAACGTAAATGCACCATGTTATTCTATGCATTTTCTACCCCATTTACATATAAAGTTTATTAAATTTGGAGCTACGGTTATTTAGTTATGAATTAAACTAATTTAGCATGTTATTTATACAAATTAATTCAAACAGCAAGTTAAATTTTTTAAACAAGTATTAAAGTTGGTTATTATGAATATACACAAAAATCTAAGGATTTTTCATATATAAAGTTTATACATATAATGCATGGTTATAAAGTTATAATATGCATGATCAACAGGGGGTTTTCTGTAAAACTGACAAACTCCTGGATAAAGCTAAAATTGTAGCAGCAGGAAAAACAAAACGGGTTTGAATCTGAGGTGAACTGGGCTTCTCACCAGAGGGCAAAAAGGCCCGTCGGTGTAGCGGCCCAGGTGGAGAGGCAAGGAGGCGCTGGGCCTGGGCGAGCTGGAAGTGGTCCTGGCGCTGGTGAATGATGTGGCTCGCGGGGATGCAGAGGAGGCGCCGTCAACGGGATCGAGCCAGGTCCACGCGCTGGTCCTCTGCTCGACAGGGAGCAGAGCAACACGATGCAGAGGCGGGGAGCAGAGCAACAGCGATGGCTTGGCGTTGATCTGGCAACGCGGCGGGGCAGACGGGGTCCTGGAGGCGCTCGGGCAGAGGTGGGGAAGGCCATGGCGCTGGAGCCTTGTCGGTTCTCGTGCATGACGCACATGCAGGAGGCGGAGATCGCCGGAGCTGGCGGTGGCAGAGCTTGATGTGGTGGCCGGAGATTGAGGCGGCCTGGGGGACGAGGGAGCTCCGGGCGGCGACTCGAAGCAGAGGAGGACCGACAGGCGGCGGAGCATGAAGACAAACGGGACGGGGAGGAGGCTGCGGAAGTCGAGGATGGCTGGGATCTCGTTCCTGAAGGCGTTCGATGCAGGGGAGGTGGCGCGTGGGGCCAGCTGGTGTTGCTGTTGCTGGTCACCGGCGGCAGGGCTCGCCGGAGCTCCGGAGATGAGGCGCTCGGGCACCGTTCACTGCTGCCCGGGGACGGGAGTACAGGTGCGATAGGAGGAGCATGGGAGGAGAGGTGGAGGCCCGGCAAGTATTGGATCGGGTCGCTGTATCTGGATTGGGGATTAGCAGAGGAGAGCCTGGTTGGTGGGTTTGGATGGGGGAGGATCATGAGGAAGCAGGTGGAGTGGCGGCGGTGATGAGGAGGGATGGGACAAGATGCCTAGATTCTAGGGTTAGACTGATATTTATATAGCAGTCAGATTAGCTTAGGGGTTATCTGGACCCTCCGATCGAAATTAGACGATCCGAGAAAATTAGGTTAGAGGGTTCAAATGAGAAAATGGAGATGTTTTAGGGATGTTTGGGGATGATCTGGACACAACGGTAATGACAGAGTGGATCAGTTTCGGGTAGGTTTCGGACGTGCGTGATGGGGTGTGGGTGCTGTGAAGAGATGTTAGGTGGTTATGGATAACTGCGTGGTTGGACCAAGAAGAGAGAAAAGAAGCAGCCCGACATAGGACTCCGGAACACCGAAAATGTCCGACGCTCTACCGGCTATAGTGTCGCTATATGTTTAACGGTTGGGCTATCAAACGAACTCTGATTGCGACGAAATTTGACAGGCGGTCTGTCTACACTATAATAAGACCACACGCCAACTTACCTCTCATTCAGAGAACATTTTCCGGACACTTATAAAATAAATATTCGGAGGTGCCACGGGCGCGTGCAAGTGTGTCTGGGCTAAGAACGGGCAACGGAGAGGACATGGCAACTACGGACGGATGCAAGTTTTGAAAACATGCCGATAAAATGCACATGATGACATGGCAAAGTGCAACACGCAAGCAAATGACATGGCAATGACGACAAATAACTGGTTGACACCTGGCGCATCGGTCTCGGGGCGTCACAACTCTCCCACACTAACATAGGATCTCGACCCGAGATCCTGGAGATGGCACCGGATAAAAATGGAAGAGGAAGAGGTAAAACAAAGTTGCTTCTTTGACAAACGAGTGAAACTACGAACTTGAGAGGTTGGCCAAATTGAAAGAAGAATACAACGGAGATGAAAACACTGTGTTAGAAAAGAGGAACAAGGAACATTACGAGAACCTTGTAGGTTGAAAGACATGAAACAAGAGCTTACGAACCAAAAGAATATGAAACCGCAATGGTATAGCCAAGCAATAAGAATGACATAATTTGGACAGCACTCCGTCTGAAAATGTAAGGAATTGAACATGAACTTGACAAGATGGAATGATACTTGATGAAATCCACAACATACTGCCTCCAAAACTATTGAAAGAATGTCACAAGGGGTAAGAAAGATTTCAGACAACACTCCAGTTGTAAAGAGAGGCCAAACTTCATAAGATGAGGGAACTTGAATGGAGGACACAACACTCCAGTTGAATGGATAAGCAAAGGAAGAACATGATCTCGATAAAATGAGATGATGGTTTGGAGAGAACAACATCACAATGCCTCCGGAATGAAAGAATAGATGCTAGATCGTTGGAAAGAAAAGAACTGAGAAGAGAATGACAACTTCTCCCACAAATGAATTTGAAAAAAAGCATCCTTAGAAAGAATGATTGAATGAAGTTGTTGGAAAAATCAACAACAAAAAGAATAAGCTTGATGTGGGCTTATGGAAATATCTCAAAATTTGAGGTGAAATTCTGCCACTAACGGAACAATTGATTTGATTGAGAGCACCAAAGAGATGAAAAATTTATATCATCGGAAGGATAGATGAAGAAGTTGGGTCATTTATATGCACCATAAATAGCAACAATCCTTAGGGAAAGCTTTTAGGTGAAATGCAACCCAATATTACTCCAACATAGAGATTGAAGTTTGAAAGATCTCCTCAAGAAAGAGAAATGATGGTTTTAAATATCTCATTATTGATAACTTGTGAATCATGAAGCACGAAGGGAAATTGTCAAGAATGACATAACACCACCTCAAAGATAAGGTAGAAAGAATTACACTTCGGAATGCATGATGAAGAATGCTTGAGCTCCAACAAGAATCTTGATGAAGACTTCGAGGATGAATTAAATCCCGATGAACCACCAAGAAGGACTCCGGTAATGAAGGATGAGAAGTGCAAGATGAAAAGAATAAGATTCAAGGCTTGCGATGATTTAGATGGATCTTCGCGATGAGATAATTGAGAGAGTTTGGAACTCCGGAAAGAAAAGATGAACAACCAATAATTTGATATCATGAACAAACTCCAGACAAAGGAATTAAATCACCTCGAAGGAATAAGACTAAGAATTATGTCATGCTTATCCTTCACCAATTTAAATTGATGACAACCAATGGATTTGGCATACTACGTATTCTTGTTGCAAAGAATTAAAGAGAGATCTCGCACAAACTTGAGAAAGTATTCAACGAATCACCGGTAGGATTATGAAAAGAACAAATGAGTTGATACGAAAACAACGGAAGAGTAATCTTGAGAGAACCATCGTAAGAATATGGAGACGAACGAAGAGACATCAACTAAGAATAGTTGGAGGACGAAGTTGCAAACTGAGAATGAAGAAATCTTCTGAAATGATGGCCTTCGGAGGATCACAATGGAAAGAATTCATGAAATGCTTCAGATGGTTATAAAAATAATTCCTCACACTCGTAACAATAATGAGGATGGCATGAAGCTAGAACCATGAATCTTCAAGAGAACGGGCCAAGATTTAAGAGAAACTCTTCTCCGATCTTCAAATCTGAGAAGACGATGAGATAGACCACCATGAATTGTTGAGGCACTCCAGAATGAAGAATTAAAAGGTTGAACCGATGGTGAAAAGAATTTAAAAGCTATCTTGGAGAAGGCCTGTGACTGATGGAAATCATTCTTACGTCACACTTTGAAAAGAGTTGAGAATAACTCCAGAAAATAAATTAGAAGAGTCAGGTAAGATCCTGGGAAAAGACATGTGGGTTAGGGCCCACTCAAAATAAATTGCACCGGTTGAATTAAATGACTTGAACGAGCTAACAACCACGAAATAGCTTGAACGGATTCAGAATGGAAACACGAATCTTCTGAGATATCTTCAGCACTCCAAATGAGAATTAGAGGGAGTTGAATAATAAGAGAGACTTTGGATAAGAAATTCCAACATTGGAAAACATGTGAAACAAGAGGCACATATATGATCAATACAGAAGCTTGGATTTAGTCACCGGAGAAGAATATTAGAATTAAGAATGATGAACTTGAATCTTCCTGAGCATCTTCACGAGAAAACACCGGATGAAACATTAAAGAATATTGATGAAGAGGCATCACAAGAATATAAGGACACTTGATTAAAGACTCTGGCTCCATAAAGAAAAGGGTGGGAGGGCGGGGAAAACAAAGACAACTTGTATGAATGAAACACGCACCGTTGAGAAAAACCAAGACTTGGTCTTGCACATATTAAAAGGATCGGTTAACTTGAAGAGAAGCACGCCGGTTAAAAAGAATTTACATGACAATCTTGATGATCAAGAAGGATTAGCACTCCCATAGAAATATGAGAACACCGATTAGGAAAGGTATGGAATCAACACTTGACATCGAAGCAACTCGAATACCAGAATCAAAACAAAAAGAAAGGATAGACATGTTGCGACATAATCTTCACAATATCATTCGAACAAAGAATTGAACGAATTAATTCCATAGCTTAATGGTACATCAACTTGTCGAGAAGCCACTTGGGAGAACAAAATAAAATAAAACAAGAAGGTACAGATGGAACAAATACATAAAAGAGGTTTCATCCCACATGTTCATGCTGAATGCCCCATGTCACGTGTTACAAAGGGCCTTGCAATCCCCGGATCAGCATAGCCAAGGATCCTTTAAGATGCAACTCCCAATTGGAACATCGCCCATGAAACCTCTTCACTAGATGTTGAACCCCAAACCTCATACCATGCACTCGTTGGAAGAATACCTACGAGCTACTTGAATCCCACCTATTAATTCCCGAAGCTCTCCGGTTATACAATTTGGTGTTGGGGATACAGGGGAAGCACCGCGCACTCAACTCTAAACCTACATCCAGCTGTATCCATCCGTCAACACATAACCAGTCATCTTCGGAAACCGTTTACCTCGGACCTTCGAAACGCATCCGCTATACAAGCTGTGGCAATACTCCCGAACTATCCCGCCAGTACTGGGTGACGTCGGGGTTATCTCACCACTAACCGCATAGAAGAGTTTTCGATGTCGGACGTCTTAAGTATTCTAGAACCACTACGATACATTTGTGACGACAACACCTTAGAGCACAACTCCCCGGGACACTGCCACAACCCCTAAATGATAGGAGGCATCGAGAACAATGTTCTCGTCACAAAGATATCGGAACAATCCAAACAATACTCGCGTGATCCTAAAAAAAAATTGGTAAAATTTTGAGAATAGTGAAGATAGAACAACATCAGGAGTCCTCACCAGAGCGACCAAGGGATGAGGAGTAAAAAGAAATCCTACTCTCCGATATATATATAGGACTCAAAACATTTTTTTGTGTGTGTGCCTAGACTCAACCGTCAACGATTCAATCAATCAGGGGGCTCCTAGGTCGGAGAAGGCTCTGAATACCAACTTGTAATGCCCAGGATGCGACTATGTCTCCTACGTGTCGAGGCACAACTTAAAGACATAAGCGCATTCTGGAATGATCTCAAGTATGGTATCTTTACACATCTCATGTAAAAGCTCAGGGATGAAAATGAAAAGATAGTTGGCTTACACTCGCCACGTCACACAATGAATACAATAGCATACATCATCCAAATAACACAAGGTCCGACTACGGACAAAACCAAACAAGAAAAGATACCACAACCACAAGGCCTGATCACCCCTAGTAGGAACCACTACTGATCGTCGAAAACGTCACATACATATGACCAAGCTCTTCATCGAACTCCCACTAAAGTTCTGAACCATCTCCTGCATTAGTCTCAGCGGTACCTGCATCTGTTGTGTGTAGTAATCTGTGAGCCACAAGGACTCAGCAATCCCATTCTCGGGTATCAAAAGTACCAAAGCCTTAGGCGTGGAAAGGCTATAAAAGTGTCTGCAGCAAGCACTAAGCATCTAGCTTACGAGTTCACAGCGAGAAGAGAATATGTGCCCACGGTCGCCAAGTTGATCAAGAAGTGATCCTAGCTACTCACGATCAAACATAACCCCACCGTGTTCACTTCCCGAAGCCCTTCGGAAAGAGACCTTCACAGTTACTCACACAGGTAGTGTATTCTTAAGGATATGGTGTCAAGTTATCTACAACCGGATATTAACAAATTCCCATCTGCCACATAACCGCGGGCATGGCTTTCGAAAGTTCAAAACCCTGCAGGGGTGTCCCAACTTAGCCCATCACAAGCTCACGATCTGCGGAGTCGCAATTCCAAAGTGGGAAGACCCGAGTATCCTCGGAATCCAGTGCTCAAGATATTTCGACAAAGGTAAAACTAATCCAGCAAGACCTCCCGGCGTGCCGGCACCCTGATAGTAGCCACGCGTATCTCGTCTCAGGCCACGACCGGAAGAGCTATGGTTACAGCATCCAAAATACCCCTAGTTGCCAAGGGGCGGTGCCGCAAGATGCTCTAGGTTGGACCAATACTCAAAACGAGCACTGGCCCGAGGGTTGATTAATAAATCCTCGGGTTAATTACTCCCTCGGCAAGTTTTTAGTTGTTAGGCAAATGTAGTACCAAAGTTGGGCCTCACTGGAAAAGCTTTAAGCAGTGCGAATTATCAAGGGGGGCCCATAAACCCCAAACGTGTTAGGAACGCAAAATCAAGGAACATAACACCGGTTTATCGGGTCCTAAGGTGGCATGAGTGGAACAAAACGCCGAGCAAAAGGCCAAGCCTTCCACCCATTGCCAAGTATATAGGTGTGTTAATATATTTAAGAGATATTGTGATATTCCAACAACAAGTTCCAACATGGAGCAATCTTCATATTCACCTTCAACTAACAACGCTATAAGAGGGGCTGAGCAAGCGGGTAACATAGCCAAACAATGGTTTGCTGGGAAGGTGTCAAATGTTAGAGGTTTCTTGGCAACAATAGGAGGCTGACAAACAGAAATAGGCATCGAGTCAATCCACAGATCGAGACAACTAGCATAGGCAAAGATAGAGGTAATATCGAGGAATGGTCATCTTGCCTAGGATTCTGCAAGGAAGAAGAACGAGTCCATGAAGTAGTCGAACAACTCCTCACAACCCCGGAACGTAACCGAAGCTAACGAGAGAAGCAAACCAGAAAGAAGCAAACAACATGGTAAACACACAAGCATAAACATGGAATATGGTGCACAACCAAGTATGATGCATGTCCGGTTTAAGTATGCATGGCATGGCAAAGTGTATCAAACAACACTACAATTTAAGCGGAGCTCAATATGCAACGAGTTGCATATTGACGAAACACCACATTCTGTTTATTTAGTTTACTCTCATTTATTTACAAGACAAGATTAAATGTTTGTTAACATGGCAAGAGGTGAAGCAAATGTAAACTACCTATTTAGGCAAGTTTAAATGAGGCCGGAATGACAAACAACAATTCCGGAAAATCCCCATGTGCATAATATGAATTTGGTACTGTTCTGCCTATTACCATATTTAAAGTTATTAAACAACAAAAGTAAATGCACCATGTTATTTTATGCATTTTCTACCCCATTTACATATAAAGTTTATTAAATTTGGAGCTACGGTTATTTAGTTATGAATTAAACCATTTTAGCATGTTATTTATACATATTAATTCAAACAACAAGTTAAACATTTTAAACAAGTATTAAAGTTGGTTATTATGAATCTACACAAAAATCTAAGCATTTGTCATATATATAAAGTTTATACATATAATGCATGGTTATAAAGTTATAATATGCATGATCAACAGGGGGTTTTCTGTAAAACTGACAAACTCCTGGATAAAGCTAAAATTGCAGCAGCAGGAAAAATAGAACGGGTTTGAATCTGAGGTGAACTGGTGTGATGGCCTGGCTTATTAGGGATGATAGACTACTCATATCAATAAGGAATTCCTTCTTTTCCGGGAGCCCATTCGGATAGAACTCCAAAGTTAAGCGTGCTCAGCTTGGAGTAGTTTCAGGATGGGTGACCAACCGGGAAGTTGCTCCCGGGTGCGCACGAGTGAGGACAAAGTGCGCAGAAAAGACTAGTATTGATATGTGAGGCCAGTCTGGATCCCGCCAGGAGTAACGACCACCGGCGAGTGTGTCCGGGGCGTTACAACTTGGTATTAGAGCCGACCCTCGCAGTTACACGGATGTTTGCGGACAGTTTGCAGTCATGTTGTGCATGACGTTTGTGGCCCGTCGTGGCACACGGCATGGCACATGTGCTGTCCTGGAAGCACAGACGGTTGTGCCAAGAGGGAACGGTCCTGTGGCCCGACGAGGACGTCGGTTCCTCTGAGTGAGGGTGTATGTGATGGCTTGGCTTATTAGGGATGATAGACTACTCATATCAATAAGGAATTCCTTCTTTTCCGGGAGCCCATTCGGATAGAACTCCAAAGTTAAGCGTGCTCAGCTTGGAGTCGTTTCAGGATGGGTGACTAACCGGGAAGTTTCTCCCGGGTGCGCACGAGTGAGGACAAAGTGCGAAGAAAAGACTAGTATTGATATGTGAGGCCAGTCTGGATCCCGCCAGGAGTAACAACCACCGGCGAGTGTGTTCGGGGCGTTACAACTGGGCTTCTCGCCAGAGGGCAAAAAGGCCCGTCGGTGTAGCGGCCCAGGTGGAGAGGCAATGAGGCGCTGGGCCTGGGCGAGCTGGAAGTGGCCCTGGCACTGGTGAATGATGTGGCTCGCGGGGATGCAGACGAGGCGCCGTCAACGGGATCGAGCCAGGTCCACGCGCTGGTCCTCTGCTCGACAGGGAGCAGAGAAACGCGATGCAGAGGCGGGGAGCAGAGCAACAGCGACGGCTTGGCGTTAATCTGGCGACACGGCGGGGCTGTCAGGCCCAAGATGCGATTCTATCCCGATCACATGACACATGCGTGATTGGGGCACAACCGCATTTCGGGTGCTTAGCAAGATGGATATCATTACATCGTACCATTACAAAAATACATGGGTATACAACAGTTCATACAAGTCACATGCATACAACATCAATACAAGACATCCGACTACGGATGCAAACATGAAAAGCACAACGACATCCATCTGCTATCCCAGGCTGCCGACCCGGAACCTAACCCAAGACTGACGAAGAAGAAGAAGAAAGAGCTCCAACACAAGGACATCGCTCTCACGTCAAGTCATCGGAAACCTGCACCTGCAACTGTTATAGTAGTATCTATGAGCCACGAGGACTCAGCAATCCAATAACCATGGGTATCAAGACTAGCAAAGCTTAAATGGGTAAGGAAACGGATAGTTGTGAGGTTGCAGCAGCGGCTAACAAAAAAATATGGTGGCTAACTTACGAGTACAAGAATAAGATGAGCATCTACGCAACCGGTCACAAACTAGTAATGATCGCTAAAGATCCTAAACTACCTACGAGTCAAACATAACCCCATCGTGTTCTCTTCTCAAAGTGAAAAGAGACGGTCACGGTTACTCACACGGTTCGTGTGTTTTATTTCGGATCCTCTGTCAAGTTTTCTACAACCGGACATTAAAAAATTCCCATCTGCCACATAACCGCGGGCATGGCTTTCGAAAGATCATAACCCTGCAGGGGTGTCCCAACTTAGCCCATCACAAGCTCTCACGATCAGCAGAGATAATAATAATATTACCCCTTATCTGAGAGACAATCCGATCAGACTCGGAATCCCGGTGCACAAGACATTTCGATAATGGTAAAACAAGTCGAGCAAGACCTCCCGGCATGCCTACACCCTGATAGTAGCCGCGCGCATCTTGTCTCAGGCCACATCCAGATGAGCACTACGTACAGCAAACGAAGTCCCCAGATAACTGGGTGGCACCGCAAGTGGCTCTAGTTTGGGACCAACACCATCAGCACTGGCCCCCCTGTATGTAGAAGAATCCTCGGGTAGCGCTAACTCCCTATGCAATTAATTAATTAAGTTTTTATTATGTTGCAAATAAAACCAATGTTGGGCCTTGCTGGAGGAGTTTTATTCAAAGACGAACTGTCAAGGGGTCCCCATATACCAAACCGCGTTAGGGACGCAAAATCAAGGAACATAACGCCGGTTTATCGGCCCTAAGGTGGCATGAGTGGAACAAAACACCGAGCAAAAGGCCAAGCCTTCCACCCATTGCCAAGTATATAGGTGTGTTAATATATATATATAAGATATATTGTGATATTCCAACAACAAGTTCCATCACGGAGCAATCTTCATCTTCACCTGCAACTAACAATGCTATAAGAGGGGCTGAGCAAGCGGGTAACATAGCCAACCAACAGTTTGCTGGGAAGGTGTCAAAGGTTAGAGGTTTCATGGCAACAAGGAGACGGGCTAACAATAAATGATGGGTAGCGTGACATATACTGATAGCATCGAGACAACTAGCATGGCAATGATAGTAAAGGTATCCAAGGTGATGGTCATCTTGCCTGAGATCCCGCTAGGAAGAAGAACGAGTCCATGAAGTAGATGACACCACGAAGACGAACCAAGCGTAGTCGAACGAATCCTCACGGTCACAACGAAACAAGAACTATCGAGAAGAAGCACAACCGGAAAGAAGCAAACAACATGGTAAACACACAAGCATAAACATGGCATAGTGCTCAATCAAGTATGATGCATGACAAGATTAAATAGGCATGGCATGTCAATGTGCAACAAACAATACTACAAATTAAGCGGAACTCAATATGCAACAAGTTGCATATTGAGGAAACACCACATTCCAGTATTTAGTTCACTCTTGTTTATGTACCCAACAATATTAAATGTTTTTAAACAAGGCAAGAGGTGAAGCATATATATAACCTATCTATTTAGACAAGTTTAAATGAGGCCGGAACAACAAACAACAATTCCGGAAAATCCCCATGTGCATATTTTGAATTTGGTACTGTTCAGCCTATATACATATTTTAAAGTTATTAAACAACAAAAGTAAATGCACCAAGTTATTCTACTCATTTTTCCACCACATTTACATATAAAGTTTATTAGATTTGGAGCTACGGTTATTTAGTTATTAATAAAACAATTTTAACATGTCATTTAACAAAATTTAATCAAACAACAAGTTTAAACATTTTTAACATGGATGAAAGTTGGTTATTATGAAAATGCATGAAATTCTACACATTTTTCATGTAGAAAACATTTTAATCCGATGCACGGTTAATTCTATATGGAGATTACAAAATGCAACACTATGCTGAAATCTATGCAGTTTTGTATGCAAAAAGAACAGACAACAACAAGAGAATGAGAAGTGGGGCTAAGAGTGTGGTCAACCAAGTCAAAGCAGAAAGGTCAACAAGGGCGCTGGGTCCCAGCTGTTGATTTAGGGTGGAACCCTAGATGGCCGATCTTTCATGAAATGGAGGGGATCCTCATGAAGAACACGAATAACACGAGAGGGAACACGAGGGGAAACACGAGAGGTTCACTCAAACCAACAAGAACAAGTCACACATATGCTAGATCCTCGAAACACAAAGAGATACAAGATCCATGATCAACAAGGGACGATACAAAGGGTAACCGGTTCTTCTCCGTGAGGAGGTCTTGGGGTATCTCGCGGGATCTTCTCCGTGAAGGAGGTCTTGAATCCGTGTGGATCTTCTTCGTGGAGGGGCCGCAGTCACTCACAAGGAGATGAACTACTAGATGAGCAAAGCTTTAGGTATCAAATGAGCTATCACTAAGCTAACCCTCACTAGGAGGAGGTGGAGGAGTATATATAGTCTAGGGCCATGAAGGGGTAAGTGGGAGAGGGATACATGGGCCTCTGGCCCGATAGCTGTGCGCAGACAGCATGTAGCGGACGTCCGACGGCTACCGGACGTCCGGTGGCTCGCGAGGGTCCGGACGTCCGGAAGTCCTCGGACTTCCGCTATTTTCCTTCTGTGATCGCTGTTACGGACGTCCTGTGGTTGCCGGTCGTCCGGTCGCCTGGGACGCGCCGGTCGTCCGGTGAAGGCCGGACGTCCGGAGCCTGTAGCTTTTGCAGCAGCTTCTCTTGATCCTTGTACTTGGTGTCCTCGCCGCCTTGTCCAATGCTCCTAGCTGTTCCATGGCCTCCTTCTTGGTTCCTGGTCATGCCTAGCACATATATTTGAGGTAGTAGCCATGTCTCACATGTAGAAAGTGGAGGTTCGGAGAGGAGCGAGTTAACCTTGTGTCCAATTGTGTGTAGTTGAGGTCTCGTCGAAGTGAACATGGGGATGATCGTGGGATGCTCCGCATCATCTCCCCTCCCTTGGGAAAGATCCGACCTCGGATCAAAAACCTCATCGCCATGGAAACGGTAGTCGTGAACGGACTTGTAGTTGGACGAAGTTGAGGTCATGTCGCAATCCAAGTACTCCAAGGTGTCTCCGGTATGTGGTACATGCAAAATGAGCAAACACAAAGTACACTTGGAAATACGATGGTTAGCGCACACAAAATGTCCATCATGTAAGAATGAGTCCGTGTGACAAGGAACATGAAGCTTAGCAAGATGATATAGTATGAGATGTAAAGCATTCATGTGATCAAATGCATTTCTGGTGCGCACAAAGGTGTTGTGAATGTGATCAATGCAACCATTGTGCAAAATGATGTCATAGTGTGATGGTTTATCAAGAGCATGAACATGGCAATGGATGATCAATATGTGTATGTTATCATGCAATTGATGGAGGACAAGATGATCATGATGTATGAATATGCCATCAAGAAAGATCACAACAAATTTGCTACGGAAATGCACAAGCTCATATATCATGGATGACATGGGAATACAAAATGCAACAAGGCAATCATAATGTGAGTCAATCCATGGGCAAGATGCAAATTTGTTATGGGAATGATATGTCCATGGAGCATGGCATGTGAGCACACAATCAACAAATATGAAGGTTTTGGTGCAATGTGTCAAAGGGGTTTTGACATACCAATGCTCGATGTCGTGGCAAGAGTGGTAGACCGTTGGTGAATCCATAGGGTCCATCTTTAATGTCGGTCCTCCATCCTGTAGATGTATCATGTAGACAACAAGAAGGAAACAACAATGAAAGTATGGCCCATCCAATATGCATATGTGAGGATGGCTCACAAAGAAGGAATTCACCTTTAGGAGATTCTCGCGTATGTTGGTGTTGCACATCATGTATGCCTTCGCATGACCAAGTTGTCGCATGACGACACCGCCTTGTGAATCCTTCAAAATGAAAGAGCACGACAAACACTCGGAAAAACAAATGAGGTTAGCGGAAATGCAAAACCTATCATTCGAGTGGTAAGATACCCAACAAGTGTATTCAACATGCTTATCATAAGAAAGGACAAGGTAAAGTGGCATGACATGTAAGCATATGATGCGATAACAACCAAAGGCATTAGGTTCAAACAAGCAAGTATGCATCACAAGTATGGTGTCCAAGTCTCCAAGATTAACAAACATAGCATTGTTGTACTCAATACAAGTGATGAGAGATGCAACTATTGGAGACAAATGACAATGATCAAGATATATCATGTGAGTGGCATGAACATATATGACATCAACCCAAGAAAGCAAGTAAGAGTGGAACATGGGTGATGCAACAAAGCAAGCAATCATAGTGATCAAGTCAAGCAAGCTAGTATTGCGTGGATGCAACATACTAGAAGTAATCATGGCAATCATGGCATGTGTGCAAATAGGAAGCATGAATAATGCACATGGCATATCACAAGCATGAAAGCAAGATATGAGCAAATTAGGATTAATGTATTGGCGAGAGGCCATATGTAAATAGCGATGGGACATCATGACTCTCCCAACACAACAAGCATCAATAGCGTGGGGCACAAAGAAATCATGGTAGTAGCTACAAGTATCTCCACCAAGCATGCAAATACACATAGAAGTAGCATAATGGTGAATCATGTGTAAAGGCAAGCAAGGGTCACAATTGCATGGCAAAGTCATAGCAAGAGGTATAACATGCAAAGTGAACACGATAGTATGGGCATAATGTGATAAGTGGCAAATAGCCCATAGCCGCGTGAGAGCCAAGTAAAAGAGATGCGCGTAGTGGTTGCGCGAAGAGAATGGTGGTAAGGACAATCCATGGAATCCCAAGTCATCGTTGCTCTCAAGAGCTCGTTTTGTCAACTCATGGGATTGTGAGGTTGACAAATGTTCATGAGTACCTACACAAAACAAAGACAAAGGGAAAATTGTGTGTGGGTGGTATATGTACACATCATCCATCATGATGCGCACGTGCATGTGTTGGTTAGCACAAAATAGCCAATGCTCAAATAAATGAGATGCGTGATATAGAAACATGTCATCCATCAAGAGAGGTTTGTTGTTATGTATAGCATAATGGAGACTCAAATTGCGTAATGCATCATGACAAGTAGGTAGAGCATTGTTATTCATGTAATGCATATGGTGCACACAATCATGGTAATCATGCAAGGTATGGAATGCATCAAGATCTCCTAGTATGTATGAGGAAATTATGGGGGTCTCCTCATGAGCATTAACGGAAACATCACATGGAGAATATTGACAACATCCAAAACAATGCATATCCGGAGCAATGTGATCATGGCATGGTATATTAGATGAATTGCGCAAATCATGTAAAGGAAGCATGTCAATATCATCGCAAGAGAAACACAAGCCAATGACCATCATCTTGTCATCTATGCCACAAGTGCAAATGGGATTTACTTTAATTTGGCATGCATAGTTACTATGTTGAGATTGAAAAGATGCAATATGGGAGATCTCACTCATAGCATATGACAAGTTTAAAGGATTCTCAAACATGATGTGACTAAAAGTATTTTCACATGATATCCTATGGAGCATGGCATCACAACTAGGAAACTCAACATGCTCATCATCATATTCATCATAAATAGGTAAGTCAAGACATGATGAGTTCGCACTAGCATGAAGCATGGGAATAGGTGTGTCAACATCATGCAAGCAATCATTCTCAAGATAGTCCACTAGTGGGACGAGAGAAGCGCCGTCACCTATGTTACCTTTGGAGTTCCACTCATGTGGTGTAGGTGAGGTTTTCAAGATCTGATTGTTTTCATCTTTCTCTTGATGGAACCATGTGGGTGGTGCATCGTCTTCCACCATGGCCATCACTTTGTCCATTGGAGGGATGGACTCATCGAGGGTAGGCATGTCCGCTTGTAGGAGACCTAGCACCAAAGAAAACACACTCGGAGTAGAGGTTAAGTCGTTAGAAATCATAGTGGCCTCACATGCCCTATCAACTACCTCACTCACTAAGTGGTGTGGCTCACTCACTCCCTCATGGATGCTCTCACTCGTATGGTTGGTGGAGTCACTCAAATGGCTCTCAACCTCACATAGGAGAAGTGTCATGCTCTCATGTGTGGGGCTAGTGGTGGGCACACTCATCCTCTCAAGGGAAATGCTCTCAAGCTCACATATGGTGGAGTCACTCGTATCACTCATGTGGTGGTGGCTCTCCTCACATGGAAATTGGGGCATCTCGTCATATGTCGGTGTCGGAGAGATGTGGGTGCAAACGTCTCCATGCTCAACTCCAATCGTCTCCTCATCCATAACGCCTCCAAAGATGAATGCCGTAGGAGGTGGCAAATCATCACTCTCCTCCGAGATCAAAGAGGACTCATGTGCGCTCGCGTAGCTTGACTCGGAGTAGTAGTCATATTTGGGCGCCGTCTTCATGTTGTTGAAGAGGTTCATGCTCGTCGCCTTGGTCGAAGGGGATGGCCCTTGCTCGACCTTCTTGTCGCCGTCTTGATGTGGGGAGCTTCCGAAGATGGAAGTGTCGCCCTCGCTCGTAGGTGGTCGGCTTGTAATTGGAGATGTCGATGTAAGCGAACTCACAGAAAGTAGGCGAAGATGCCGTACGTCCAAAGGGGAAGATGCCTTGATAGCACTTGGCGAAGATGCTGAAGTGGTGGTTGTAGCCGTAGCTTCGTCTTGGGTATGCTTGTCTCGCGGTCTTCTTATGTTCTCTTGAAGCTTGAGCTTGGCGTGAAGTAGAGCGTCTTTGGACTTGTAGGTATGCGCTTGTCGAGCATCTTCATGATGATGATGTCGTTGTCGTTCTTGAGCTCTTGGTAGATGTCGTTCGTCGTCATCATGCACATGAAGCTTGGAGGTGACTTGCCCTTCATGATGATGTCGATGGTCGCCATGGTGGTGTGGACGTGGAAAACTTGCACTTGCATCATGTTTGCGCTCCGAAGACTTGTGACTTGAACATCGCCGCCGAGAGGCTGACGAAGAAGACTTGTAATCGACCACCAAGTGTCGGAGCTCCGCCATTTGTTTGTTGAAGGAGTCGCACAAGTCGTCGAAGGAAGCCATTGTCCTTGTGTCAGAGTGTCGTAGTTCGATGGCGATGTTTCCCAAGCACTCTTGCATTTCTCGTTGTAGTCCGATGGTTTTCGCGTGGATGTCCTTGTTCGTGCCGTCGATGTCGAAGACCGGAGATGAAATGCCTTGCCTATCCATCACAAGATGCTAGCAAGTATGAGTGGGAGAAAGAGAAGAACTATACCAAATGTACCTTGACCGATGTTGAAGATGGATCAATGATCACTCAAATGTGGAACAAGGAAATAGCACAATTGGTACCAATTCTTGTCGGTTTCTCACACCTACACAAGTAAAGCTTATGGTGGAGCTCGGTGAGGATAGTGGCACAAAAATTTGATGCAAAATGTTAGCAAGAGTCAATAAAGTTGAAAAAGATTCACAAATTCGCAAGTGAAACAAGTAGACCAATAGCAATATGGGTGGCACACGGAAACACACACATGGATAGATAGATGGGGCCGTGCAACCAAGGAATGAGCCAAAATGTGGAATCCACGAAAATGCTCATGTTGCACAACACTAGAGAGACGCTAGCGCGATTGCACAATAGGCGGATACGAACTTGTGCACAACCTACTAAGCAAAATGCAACGACTTCTATCCCAAGTATGCTATATGTATGGTATTCCGGTGGTATGATCCAAAATGATCGAGTATGACAATCTTAATGTAGTATGATGCTATGGTTCTTGCTTAAAAGCTCTTTGCGTATCTTTTTCTTTGTGCTTAAAAGCTTGTTTGGCTCTTTCTCTTTTGAGCTCTTTTCTCATGCAAAACTTCACGAACCAAGATAGCAATTGAGTATATGCGATGACAACCTTGTGTCACACGAGATTAAACCAAGATATGCACCACGGTGATATGGTATGTATGCTATGGGAAGTATGATCACTAATGTGCACAAGTCACGTTGCCGGCACTACTCAAATGGCTAGTCTCGATAGGTAGGTGACGCAAAAATGGGCTAGGGGTTAACAATGCAATTGCAGGGGAATATACAATGATGTCGTCGAAGTTACCGTCCGTGTCGATGATGAGAGGTGGTGCTCTTGATGTAGACCCGTTCCTAATTAGCCGAAACACCTTAGGAAACGGAAAAACCACGACTCAAAATCTCAAGGACAAATGTCAAATGGTGGTGGCGGCAATGCCGTGGTGGTTGCGGAAGTGGAATGATGGGCTATACACGATGTCAGAGTTGAAGTCACGGTCCCTAAGTAGCCGAAACACCTTAGGAGACACGAGCCACAACTCAAACAAGCTCACACAAAATTGGGTTAAGTTTCGTTGGCTATGTATAGTGGACTAAGCTATGCGGGAGTGGTGGTGGTGGTTGATGAAGAAGCAACGGTCCCTAAGTAGCCTAAACACCTTAGGAGACTCAAATCACTACTCAAGCAACCACAAATGCTATGGTGGACAAAATGATTTAGGTTGCGGAAAACTATGGTGGCTATGCGGATGATATGGTGGAGGGCCTATACAAACTTGCCAAATTTGACAAAATTTGATGGAGTCAAATGAATATGGTGGTATTTTTCTGGTCTGGGGAATGTCAAGAGCTTCGAAACGAGCTAAAGAACGTCCAAATCGGAGTTCGTATGAATTAGTTATGGACAAAACATAAATCAGCCGCATTGAAAATCTGGAGGTACCAGACGTCCGGAAAAGCTCGGAAATCCGGTATTTTCTTCTGTATAGGTGGTTCCGGTCGTCCGGTGAGTTCCGGACGTCCGGTGCTTCGTGAGGGTCCGGACGTCCGGTAAAACGCCGGTCGTCCGGTGGGTCGGGGTCAACGCGAGATTTGAGTTCCGGGACGCGATTTTGGGCGGAAGTGGATGATTTTGGGGTCAAAATTGACGGATTTTGTGGAGGAAAGATGGGGAAACTTGGGGAAATGCTAGATCCACTTGAAACCAAGCAAATCCATGGATCAAAATCAACAAAACGTCATCAAACCAACAGATCACAAAAAATTTTGGGGCTATTTTTGGTGGGGAATTTTCGAAATTGGGGAAGAACACAACAAAAAAGCTAGAAAACGGTGGAGGGGGCTCCAAATTCGTGAGAAACCGTGGCTCATGATACCATAATGATGTAGGGTGGAACCCTAGATGGCCGATCTTTCACGAAATGGAGGGGATCCCCATGAAGAACACGAAGAACACGAGAGGGAACACGAGGGGAAACACGAGAGATTCACTCAAACCAACAAGAACAAGTCACACATATGCTAGATCCTCGAAACACAAAGAGATACAAGATCCATGATCAACAAGGGACGATACAAAGGGTAACCGATTCTTCTCCGTGAGGAGGTCTTGGGGTATCCCGCGGGATCTTCTCCGTGAAGGAGGTCTTGAATCCGTGTGGATCTTCTCCGTGGAGGGGCCGCAGTCACTCACAAGGAGATGAACTACTAGATGAGCAAAGCTCTAGGTATCAAATGAGCTATCACTAAGCTAACCCTCACTAGGAGGAGGTGGAGGAGTATATATAGTCTAGGGCCACGAAGGGGTAAGTGGGAGAGGGATACATGGGCCTCTGGCCCGATAGCTGTGCGCAGACAGCATGTAGCGGACGTCCGACGGCTACCGGACGTCCGGTGGCTCGCGAGGTTCTGGACGTCCGGAAGTCTTCGGACTTCCGCTATTTTCCTTCTGTGATCGCTGTTACGGACGTCCGGTGGTTGCCGGTCGTCCGGTCGCTTGGGACGCGCCGGTCGTCCGGTGAAGGCCGGACGTCCGGAGCCTGTAGCTTTTGCAGCAGCTTCTCTTGATCCTTGTACTTGGTGTCCTCGCCATCTTGTCCAATGCTCCTAGCTGTTCCATGGCCTCCCTCTTGGTTCCTGGTCATGCCTAGCACATATATTTGAGGTAGTAGCCATGTCTCACATGTAGAAAGTGGAGGTTCGGAGAGGAGCGAGTTAACCTTGTGTCCAATTGTGTGTAGTTGAGGTCTCGTCGAAGTGAACATGGGGATGATCGTGGGATGCTCCGCATCAGCTGTCATACTCAAGGGGATGGCAAAACAAAAGAGGGAAATAATTGCCACAACTGGGACTTGATCCCAGGATCTCTCGGGTGAAAGATGTAGCGCTAGCCACCAGGCTAGGTGTGGTGCTTGTGACACAATTGAGCTCGGCCTGAGGTAAACAGGGTAGGAGTAGATATCGGGAGAGGCGAGAAACGCAAAATAAAAACTGCAGCTGTGGGGATTTGATCCCTGTTCGCCCGGGTACACAAAGGTGGCGCTAGCCAGCTGCACTGAAATACGTTTCTGATGAAAGGGCAGACTAGTTCCTAACTGGACAAGCAGATCGAGCGATCCTGACAGAAAAGAACAAAAATAACGGGGGCCGCTGGGATTTGAACCCCAGATCCCTTGGGTGGAGGTTTGCTACGCCGACCACCTCAGCTACTTCTCTGCTTGTGTAACACATGAGAGCCAATGTCTCTTAACCAAAGAAAGAAATGGACGAGCTCTGGAGCCATGGCTCACGGTGGTTGCCGGTGACGCAGACGAGCACAACAGCGGCAACCGCGGCTGAAAAGGGCCGGCGGGGGTGCGGAAGACGGTGACGGAGCAGCTACAGGGTGCGCGCGTGCAGCAGCTCGAGCTTGAGCTCGCGCTCGACTCGGGCGCGCATGGCTCGGCGAGCAATGGCAACAGCGAAGACAGAATACAACGCAAAGGATTATGGGGGAGGAGAAGATCTTCACCATGGGGGTGCTGCTGGAGTCGATCGGGCTCGACGGTGACCAAAGACGGTGGGAGGACGCGCTGACGAAGACGCAGAGGAGGGAGTAGGCGAAGACGACGCGCTTCAGGAAGAAGTTGAAGCAGGTGAAGATGATGGCGATGTAGGGGATGGAGTCCTCATGCTCGACTTGGCGTCTGAATGGAACCGGGGGCGCGTTGCGGGGCTCACGGACGTCGAGGAGGAGGTCGAGGTAGCATCTACGCAGGAGGGGAGCTCGGCCATGGCAATCGGGTGCAGCGGGAGGAGGGACACGACGGGGTCCTCCGGGCTGGCGGTGCGGTGGAGGAAGGAGGAGGTAGGGGGAAACCCTAAGGCAAGGCGGAGGCGGCTTTATGCGAGGGACACGGGCGTCGTGGTAAGCCACAGTGGCCATGTGCTCTGCTTGCTGCGTTTTTTACTGTGAGCGGGAGAAAGAACGAGAGGAGGAAGAAAGCAGAGGAGGGAGACGCTGGCAGGTGGGGCCCGGATGGGTGTCCAGCGTGGAGTTACTAGCGAAAGGTGGAGGCTCAGCGGGGATCGGCCCTGGTGGAGGCCCTCTGGTAGGTTGCGACCCAGGTGGAGGTAAGCCTACTCCTCATTGTAAACTCTGTTTTGTAAATTTAGCAGATTAGAAAAGAAAAGGTAAAGCCTAGGGATATTAGAGAAGAGTTCTTGAGATTGGGAAATATATCTAGAACTCCGGAATTATGAGAGATTTCAATAAATTGTCCTGGCATTATTTAAAAACAAAAAAACAATCCAAGTTTGAATTTAATTCCAACTTGAAGCATTTTTGAATCTGTCCAGAACAATTTCAAAAAGGATGAGAATTTGAGAAGAGGCATAAGACATGAGCTTGGTAGAGAAGAAAAAATGGTGAACATTAAATAGAGGCAGGAAAAACAAATACCCCAATAAAATGGAAAAAAGGAAGAAAGGGAAGAAGATGATCATGTAATGGTTATGGGTGTCGAAGATAAAGTTGGAAGAGAGACAATGCAGGGGTTGATCACACATACACACAAGCACACAACTAAAACCACCAACAAGTAAGGATATGCATTAGTATCACTGGCAATGCAATAGTAACAATGATGCAAGAAACATAATATACGACAATGCACTCAACATGATCATGGCATGGATTGGTATGCCTTGAGATAAGGATGCATAAGAATTGGTCAATGGGAGAAGGAGAAGATCACACAAGATCACACCAAATTAAATATGCCACAAACAAGCAATGGTGAATATGATGCAAGAAGCAACCATATGGCAATGACATTCATCATGATCATGGCAACAACATAGTGAAAATAAATATGCAAAACAATTATGATAATGCAGCAAACACAATAAACACAACACAACAACTAAAATGAAAGGAAGGCATCTGGAGCATCAGTGTCGAGGCATCACAGCGGCAGACGGGGTCCTGGAGGCGCTCGGGCAGAGGTGGGGAAGGCCATGGCGCTGGAGCCTTGTCGGTTCTCGCGCACGACGCACAAGCAGGAGGCGGAGATCGCCGGAGCTGGCGGTGGCAGAGCTTGATGTGGTGGCCGGAGATTGAGGCAGCCTAGGGGACGAGGGAGCTCCGGGCGGTGACTCGAAGCAGAGGAGGACCGACAGGCGGCGGAGCATGAAGACGAATGGGATGCAGAGGAGGCTGCGGAAGTCGAGGACGGCTGGGATCTCATTCCTGAAGGCGTTCGGTGCAGGGGAGGTGGCGCGTGGGGCCTGCTGGTGTTGGTGTTGCTGGTCACCGGCGGCAGGGCTCACCGGAGCTCCGGAGATGAGGCGCTCGGGTGCCGTTCACTGCTGCACGGGGACAGGAGTACATGTGCGATAGGAGGAGCATGGGAGGAGAGGTGGAGGCCCTGCGAGGATTGGATCGGGTCGCTGCATCTGGATCGGGGATTAGCAGAGGAGAGCCTGGTTGGTGGGTTTGGATGGGGGAGGATCCCGAGGAAGCAGGTGGAGTGGTGGTGGTGATGAGGAGGGATGGGACAAGATGCCTAGATTCTAGGGTTAGACTGATATTTATGTAGCAGTCGGATTAGCTTAGGGGTTATCTGGACCCTCCGATCGAAATTAAACGGTCCAAGAAAATTAGGTTAGAAGGTTCAAATGAGAAAACAGAGATGTTTTAGGGATGTTTGGGAATGATCGGGACACATCGGTAATGACAGAGTGGATCGGGTTCGGGCAGGTTTCGTACGTGCGTGATGGGGTCTGTGCGCTGTGAAGAGATGTTAGGCGGTCACGGATAACTGCGTGGTTGGACCGAGAAGAGAGAGAAGAAGCAGCCCGTCATAGGACTCCGGAACACCGACAACGTCCGACGCTTTACCGGCTATAGTGCCGCTATATGTTTAACGGTTGGGCTATCAAACGAACTCCGAATGCGACGAAATTTGACAGGCGGTCTGTCTACACTATAATAAGACCACACGCCAACTTACCTCCCATTCAGAGAACATTTTCCGGCCACTTATAAAATAAATATCCGGAGGTGCCGCGTGCGCGTGCGAGTGTGTCTGGGCTCAGAACGGGCAACGGAGAGGACATGGCAACTACGGACGGATGCAATTTTTGAAAACATGCCGATGAAATGCACATGATGACATGGCAAAGTGCAACACGCAAGAAAATGACATGGCAACGACGATGAATAACTGGCTGACACCTGGTGCATCGGTCTCGGGGCGTCACACTCATTGTTGTGATGACGCTTTCCATTGCTCTGCTTTCGGCTGGATCCCTGACCGTTTTGGGGAAGGAGGCACTTCCTCGTGTCAACAATCCGCCTGTACATCTCATAGCTCATGTACACCTCCTTGGCCACGTACAGGACATGAGCTTTGTCAAGTTTCTCCATCCAGGCTGAGTGCCAGGCACGCTTTTCCTTGTGGCAGGAATCCTTCATGTCTTTGTAGTAGGGGTCCATGATGGCCTCGGCGAGGTGAACCAGTGAGCCCTTCTCATGCTTTTTGCTACCCCAGATCTTGTATTGGTCCTGGATGTCGACAAGATTACGACAGGAGATGCCCGAATTCTTGAGCACCTTTACATCGTTGGTGATGTCCACTGTAGCGAACATGTAGTGGGGGCTGTTGACAAACCTGGCAAAATGCTCGCAAGGCCTTGTGGCCAGGCACTAGTGGTCGACCAAGACGTGATTTCTCACGCACATCTAGGCGACAGTGACCTTGGGAGGAGACCCGGCACGAGCGCGGGTGTACTTGAGGTCGAACCCGACCACCTTGTACATCTCCTCAGCAAGCAACAACTCCATGGTGTGGATGGAGTTCTCCACCCAGACCGAGTTGTTGGTGTACACCACCGTGAGCTCCGTGAACCTTCTATGGGTGTCCACCATGACATGCATGGTGAACTGGTAGTCATCATCGCCAGCCGCTCGGAGCGCCATTAGAGCCGCGCAGCATACCCTCTAAGAATTTGTCGTGCTGGGTGTGCTTCTTGCAATACCGGGGCACAATCGAAAGGTTGAAGGGACACAAGGGTTAAATGACCGCTGTAATAAATGGGGGTCGGCCGGCATGTAATCGTCATGTCTTGTCACCACGTTCATAGCGGAGGATTCCAGTGCACATTTGAGCACCCCACACGTGTTTTGTTTGACCATGCGTGGGCTTGAAGAGGCGCCTAATGTATCATTGGTGAGCATGTTCCCATGCAACCGTGTAGTTTACCGTGCGCAACCGCGCAAGCTTCCCGCCAGGTTAGTTTGGCCACGCGTCGGCTAGAAGAGGGGTAAATCGTGGGCGTTTATTCGCAAAAAAACTTTGCAAAAACAAAGTGTGTGGAATGACTTAGACCATAAGTTTACCTGTGGGTGATGAGGTCAAAGTTACACAGAAAGGTAATGATGAACACTCGAGTGCGATAATTAATTCTGCGCACTACAGGGCACACGGTTGAAGAAACCAACCATGTGCAATAATGTCGAAGATCGCAGTCGAGTAAGCTATACATATCGTTTGCGATGAGATCAACATGGGAAACACATTCGAGAATGGTTTAATAAAATCTAAGTCCATTGCATATTAAGGTCAAAATAGTACTACCAATATACAAGTATCGTATGATGCCATTTCAACGATTGTACCACAAAAGCCCGAAATATTACAAGGTTCAAATTCTAGAGTTATATGGCTCAAATTCGAAGATTACAAGGTTCAAACTCATATTAGAAATGATATTCAGCTCATGCAGGTGCAAACGCCCACGCTGATCAGCTGAACATGAATACAGTAGAGGCTCAAACTGATATTACCACTTGTAAGGCTTGTTTCGAAACCTCATCATTTCTGCACAGGGATCAACCACTGACAAGTCATGTATTGGTTTCACATAATGACCTCGGGTTATTCTGTCAACTGAACTTCCAAAATGAAATTCAGCTTCTTCAGAGCCTTTTCCATTCTGCCGCAACCATCGATGATGATCAACAAACCATTCATTTTTGCGAAATAAATGTAGGGCAAACCTCATTACCTTCAACACTCTTGCTCTGACAACAAATAACCTGGCGAATATAATCTCTGGTATGGTCCCTCAGTAGGAGTTCAAAGTAATTTCTGGGAGATGCAGATCTAGGCATTCGATGTGATTGTTATATTGTATCACATTATCCACCATGGGCCTAACCTTATCTACAAAAGAAGAGAACGTATTCGTGCCTACATGCAGTTTTGAACACTACTACATGCCTATTTGGTTTCAAGGATTTGTAAAATACACTAACGTGCCAGCTTTGATCTGACATGATTAACATGGTCATTTGATTACAATCTAGAAAAATGTAGCCTTCTTCACAATAGGTTGGAGTGGATGAAAATTTCCCTAACAAAACTAGTACACAAAGGAGAAATGCTTATGGATTTTAACCATATGAATCAAGCAACAAATATGAAAAAAAATCATGTATGTACTGAAATCCTCCAAAATTCCTTCAGAAATCATAGTAAATTATCATTGTAAACTTGGTAAAAGGTGCCAAAAATTGAACTCCCTTATGGTTATAACATTTAACAGGAAAGGGACATCACCTCGATATATAGCTTCTCGAGGCACGGAAAGCATCTCAGAAAACTGACACCTTGGTCGAGGTTGGGGCCGATAGATTCTAGTGCCAAGACATTCACTGCATGCGGATTCACGGTCAAGCTTGTCGGAATCATTTTCTGGATGATAGACGAGCATACATCTTAAAAATTAGAAATAATGTTAATTTGAAGGAGAGGTAGAGGGCGACTGTTGTACCTAAATGGGCGTGGATCCAATAACAAGTTTGGAGTATTTGACAGACGAGTAGCCCACCATTGTCAATTTTGGCGGAGAGATGACATTGATTCTTGTTGGAACTTGTTGATCAACTACAAGTAATCTCTCAAGTGAAGGTGTGTCCTAAATGACCATACTGTGATACACCTTTTGTGATCTCTTGTTGCAGCACCAGCAACACACATAAATAGTCCCGGGAGTCATGGAGGTGATGTGGAAGCTACTCAACCCATTGATCGCCTAAAGATGAAGGTACTCGAGTGCAGTACAGCCGCAGAGCAGGCGCTCCATGTCATCCTTTGGGATGCATACGATGAAGAGATCTAGGTGCTTCAGTCGTGGTAGAGCAGGCGTGATATTAAGGGGGGTGGGGGAATGCCAGTTCATGAACCTGGCGAGGCGCAGTGTGGGCGCGAGGCGGAGCGCGGACGTTGGCAGCGAGCGCATATGCCCATCATTAAAGCTGAGCTCCTCGAGATGATCTAGGGTGGGGGATCGGAACCACTCATCAAGCTTGGCTCGGTCCTTGCTGTTGGAATAGAACTTGCCCGTAATAAGGCCTTTGATTGGGCCATGGTGACTGCTAAGGATCTGGGACAATGCGTCCAAGATTTTGCGATAGCCATGGCAGAGCTTGTGGGTGTCGATGAGGTCGAGAGGGGTAGAGTGCCATAGGGGGCGCCACCACCAAGAAAGGATGGTTTTCCGCACCCCATATTTGATTGGGAGGAGGGAGATGATGACTATCAACATATCATCGGGGAGTGTCGTGGAATTGTCACGGAAGATGTCCTAGTGTGAGGATTTATTCGTGAGGCCAACACATCTATGTGGTAGCTTGAGAGGGGTTGAGCGGAATCGAGAGACGCAACACAAGACAAGGATTTAGACAGCTTCGGGCCCCGGGAAACATCATCCGGTAACAACCCTACATGCTGTTTGTGGCTAGGTCTCATTATCATCACGAGAGACTCGCCGGTAAACCGGCTCTTTGTGTCTATCCCTAAAGAATATCGAGCTTCTAACTTGTGAGAACTTGTCCCTATTGGGGAGCCCGGCCCCTCCTTATATATGTTGAAGGGGTGGATTACATGACTAGTCCTAGTAGGATTAGGATTACTCTATTACAAGTGGAGTCCTAGTCTTGCTTCCTTTGTAAGGGAATATTCCTTATGCCTTTCCTCGTAAACCGGCCCACCATTAACAGAAACCGGCCTTCTGGGCTTTGGGGCTTGTCATTCGTCCGCCGCCCGCCGGGTTACCAGTGAGTCATAATGTTCAGGCAGGTTACTTGTAAACCGTCTGGCCAGGGCGGGTCGCCAGTGAATCGCCAAGTGTAAACTGGGTCTCAAGTAAACCGCCAAGTCCGGCCGAGTTATATTTCCGGCCGGGTCATACCGCACGGTATATCCCCGACATTGCCCCCCAGTTTAGCTTGGATTTATCCATGGTAAACTTATGCTGCAAAATAAACACAAGAACAAATTTGACAGATTGTGCTCCGGGTTAAGAATTCTTGTAAACCGGCACCTGACCATCCTTAAGTCCTTGTCCTTTCCTTCTTCTAGAAAATCTGGGTCAACGGACTAGCTTCATAATCAACTTGCTTGCGGAAGATATTTTGTAAATAAAGAATCCATTTGAATCAGCCTTCAATGCTCTGATTTGACAAAAATATTGGTCTTCAAATATTCAACTGATATTCAGCCGGTTTGAAAATGTAGAACTTGCCAGTTTTTGATTGCCAAAATTGTCGGGTTATAAAAATTGATTATCCCGGGTCATGACTATTTATAGACACCGGGTTATGATTGTTGCCAACGCAGAGTCACACAATTAACCTTCCTGATTTGCCTGAAACTAAGAATTTGAAGATGTTCCTCCTTTATATGCATATTACCTGTAGCCCCCAAGTCTTAAGAGGAGAACATAGTGATAGCTTAAGACTTGTTTCAATATAAATGTTGCAACCTTGAAGAAATCCAGAATGTTCATCCCAGTCACTAGTAAAAACTGAATACTCCATATTATGTAGCCCCCAAGTGTCGGGTTGTCATGCTTGCGGCAACCTAGGACTTGTAATTGCTTGATGCTCAACAACTTCAACCAGTGTAGCCCCCAAGGGCCGGGTCATTATGCAATAATGAGCAGGGACTTTGTAAATGTAATCATGCAGATTTGAGCAGTGATGTGTAGCCCCCAAGGGCTGGCTCATTAAGGTAATACTGAGCTGGGACTTGATATATACTTCAATGAAAATACATTGAACCCACGTCCACAAGGTTAAGAGCCTTGTGCTTTACCAACTGAGTAGTGGACCTTTCAATATAATGAATTAAGACTCGTGTACCTTGAATTGTTGACAGGAGCATTTGATAGCCCCCAAGGGCCGGCTCATTATAGTGTGATGAGTCGGGTCTTCAATAAGGCCAATAAAAATGAGTTTGCATTAGCCCCCAAGTGTCATGGTGCATGCTGGCAGTAACATGAGACTTGCATACTTGAATAATGTAGCTCCCAAGTGCCGGGTCATAAGCCTGCAGCGACTTAGGACTATTCCTTTCATTGTAAGATGAATCATATCCATTGATAAAATAATAGCCATTGCACTAAAGCGACTTTGAAAACCTCAATCATAATATTGGTTATTGATAACCATGATAAAAATCCAGCCATGTTGGCTATTTAAAATTTGAACAATATAACCTGGTTTGAAAACCGGTTCTAGTGATATTTGATTACACTTTTGGTTTTACCAAGCCAGTGTAGTAAGGGTGATAACCCAAAATTTGAACACTGGTAATTATCATAGATTGCCTGTTTATAAACAAAACCAGGCCGAGTTAATGGACACCGGTCATTATCTTATCTCATACTGGCGACTTATAGTCGAAAGCCAGGCTGGGTTAATAAACACCGGTCATTATCTTATCTCATACTAGCGACTTATAGTCGAAAGCCAGGCCGGGTTAATAAACACCGGTCATTATCTTATCTCATACTGGCGACTTTTAGTCAAAAGCCAAGACGGGTTAATAAACACCGCTTATCATAAAAAGTGTTGTAAACCTCAACAAAAGAGAAAAACTTGTCAAATAAAATCATGCGAGGCTTTTTATGGGCTGTCAGGCCTAAAATCGATGCTTTTAATGGGCTGCCAGGCCACTGAGGTAAACCATTTTACAAAGCCTTTTAAGATGGACCTCACATTAACCAATCGTCGTTTTAACTTTGACAAGTTCATGGTCTGAATAAGATTGACTTGCTAAACGTTCGGCGGGTCATACCAGGATTACCTAGGCGGAGTGACTTACTTGATGAAGGCGGGTTAACCCGGGGTTTTAGGTGAATACACCTGGCTTCCAAGCCTGGCTTGATAGCCAATTACAAGGGTCTTTAAAACTCTTTGTTGCTGTGCAAAAAGAGCCCCCAGGTAACATTTTGAGCTGTGCTCAGTGGGTGCCTATGTTTGAGTTGTGCTGTGCAACAAACTCTCTTTGGCCCCTTATGATAATGTTGGCTTGATAGATGGATTACCGAAGTAACCAGAGCTGTGCTCTTATGATAATATTGGCCTGATAGCCGGATCAATGAGTAATCAGAACTCCGCTTTATAAACAGAAGCCCCCATGTGATACATTTCTGAGCTGTGCTCGCCGGGTGCCTATGTTTGAGTTGTGCTGTGCAACAAATCTCTTTGGTCCCTTTATTTTTTCCTGAAAACTTGAACTTTGCGAGAGATTTTTCTTCTTGAACCGGATGTTTAAACCGGATATTGAAAGTTTAAAAGTTTTGTGGGAGACATATTTCCCTTGAACCGGATCTTTAAACCGGAATCTTCATTTTTAGTCGGAATTTTTCTGACGGCCCTTAAACTCGAACTTGCGAGAGATTTAATTCTTTTTGAACCATAGATTCTTAAACCGGATTTGAGTGCTTCAGAGCTTTGTAGGAGATAGATTTCCTTTGAACCGGATTGTAAACCAGATATTTGAGAGCTTCAGTAAGACTGATGTCCTTTGACCCGGATTTTAAACCGGATTCCTTTCTGATGACCCGGAAACTTCTTCATTGAGCCGGGATTTTGTAATTGTCATATACTTTTTAAGCCAGAAATTTTCCGACGGCCTTTAAATTTTCATCAATATAGAAATTGCCTCTGGGACTGGGTTATCTTGCCCTCCATCATCCTGGGGTTCTTAAATTTGCTGAAACTGGCAAGATTTGCTGAGTCATGTCATCGTAGCCCCCGTCTTAAGACGACTCGAGGAGTTGGCTTGAGACTCTCCATATTTGACGATAGCATAAGGTGTATATCATTGGTGTTGATAGCGCGATGTGAATCCACAGAAGATTGAGGTGACTGTGGCGGTTTATAAATGATCCCGTTTGAGCCGTGTCAGCAACTCAGCCAATGGTTCCTTCCAACTGGCGATTTGAAGTTAACCAAACTGTAGTGGCGGCGACTTGTGCGCCTGCCCATTGAGCCACCCAGTGCAGACGGCGGTTGATAGTATATGATAATTTGCCTCCATTTTGTTGAAAGAAAACCGGGCTACCCAAGCAGTTACTGACTTTATACTCAATAAACAGCTCATGCAGATAGGTGCGGCCTGGTGTGTTGATGTAGACCAGACCGTGAGAGACAGATGGTAAAGATGACCACATCATCAGAGGCAGCTCGGACAGATGAATCGGCCGCATCATTGTAAGCCGGTGTGGACGGGCGAGTTAACCACATCATGTTAATGTAAACTGGTCTACAGAATGGTGGCCTGCAGATATATTCACCGAGCTTGATGGTGTGGTCAGATGCTAGCGCATTATAATGGTGGTGCGAGCTATACATCCATGACACGGCCATAGCTTTTGCTATGAACAATTGCTCCTGCATAAATAATATCACAAGCGAGAGTAATTTGTTCTTTTAAAGAATAGAAAATGTATCAATAAAAATTGATTGGACAGATTTCACCTTGATATGTTAGGCCATAAATTATCCACCGCGGAGTTGATGATCACCACGGGCGAGTCGGCCGCGGGAGCAGACGAATGAACAGGCCGCGGCGTTATAAGCTGGTGTAGACGAGCGAGTCAATCGCATGTGTGGTAAGCCGCCCGGACGGGCGAGTTGATGTAGATTGGATTACGGGGACAGTGGTCTGTGCGTGCCGTCTGGGCCGTGTGGCACGGACAGACGCTAGTGTAGGATCATGCTGGCGCGCTCCGTATCCGATGTATGACGCCACATTTGTAATTAATAATTACCCTGCGCAAAAAATATTACCTGCAGAGCGACCTAAAGTATATTAAAAATAACTAAGAAGGATGGCACCTGGCATTTTTGTCAGACAAACGCCGATGCTAATGTTGGACATAGTAAGACAAAAAGATAGCAGATGCTTGGTTGATCTGATGATGTGCGCTCCCTTCAGTCCTTTTTCATTCTGGTGACTTGATCCTTTTTGTTTTCTTTCCTCTCATGAGTACACAGTCATAGTAGTATTGGAATCGTTCGTGCATGTATGTTGATTTTTCCTTCTGGCCGGCTTGTCCACAGTGGAACACTTGCATTGATGCTTTTGAGTATGTCTGATTTCTCCAAACCTCACATTCTTCAGTTGTATCTTCAGTTTGCAACGTTGATCCGTGAGGGTGTCCCTCTGGCAGCAGAAACGAATGACTTTGGCACGAGCGCGGCTATTGACCACAACGGCAGAAGCAAGACCGACCCAAGGCCGCGGTGATGGAAGCAGCAGCTGTGGCGAGGCGGCAAGGTCGTGGTAGAGGTAGGGGTGGAACCGGCTTAGTGCAGAAGCGGAGCCAGCGCGGGCAGGTCACGTGCCGCTGGCGAGCGAGCGGGGAGAGCCGGGTCATAAGGCGGAGGCGCTGTTGATCACAGCGATGGCGGCGATTGCTACGACGAGGTGATGCGGCCACGACGTCAGGTACAGCGGTCAGCATGCCTCGAGCCCATGGAATGAGGCAGAGGCATGGCGCATCGATGGAGGGGGGCCAAACACAGGCAAAGTACGCGGTGGCGAGGCGGAGTGAGAGTCAGGCGACCAGCCGGCCAGCGGCGACTCGGAGCGAGCTGGCGCGGCGCGAGGGCGACCGGAGCTACATCGACGGAGTAGTCCTCATCCGAAGTAGTTTAACTTATAGCAGCGGATCTAATTTATCTTTAGATATCCATCTGAAGGCATCTTTTTCTCCGCAAGAAGAGCTGCTGAACTTAAGAAAGAATGTGGAACACTCGCAGACAACGTGGCTCGTCCAGCGTATATTTATAATCCACCATGTTCTCATCAGTAGAGGCGGCTCATCCAGCAAAAGTAACCATACACGTACTATGGGAAGCTTTGACAGGGTCGCGGGGTGACTTGGCGATAGCCGCGAGGCAGGGCCACAACTACAGCGTGGCCGGCTCGGAGACTCGTTTCTCAGGTGCGGCTGTGCTGGCGTGACAGAAGGCTCGATGACTGATGAAAGGCTGCATCAGCAGAGGTGAAGACGGCCGGAGGTTACAACGATGAAGGTGACTTGGAAATAACATAAGGTGGAGGCTTGAGGCCGGCTTAGCGCAACCATGCAGCTTGGTGATCGGCGGCACAACACATCGGTGGCGGAAGCGACTCGCATTCTTTGGCGATTTGCGGCCAAGACCGAGGCGGAAAACGAAACTCTCTAGGCAGCTCGGAAAGCACATGTTCGTGAGGGCGGCTTAGCGACGGCGGCTTGGAAGTGGAGGCCCTAGGCCGTCTTGCGAAAGAGAAGACGATAGCAAGACCGAGGCAAAGCCGGGGGCACGGTAGTCCGGGTTGAGCCCGGAGGAGGAGGAGGGACACGACGACATAGGCATGGCCGGGTCAAGACTGCGGCGATCGATGCTTAGAGCTGGGTCGACGCACAGGGCGCGAGGAGACGGAGACTTGGCCGGGGCGGCTCGAGGAGACCCTCGGCGGGTCGCAGCGCCAGCAGGGCACCGCCATAGTGAGTCGACGCATTTGTGTGTCAAGAGGCGCGGTGACGACGGGTGGAAACCTGAGGCGGCTTGGTCACCGCGAATCCGGGTCATTGCCGAGCGAGGCCGCGGAGACGTGTCGAGATCGAGTCCGTAACTTCCCATCATTGACTCCTCCTTGGATCCAGATCTGGAGATCAACCATAATGATTCCATCCTTCCGGGAGTTGCCTAACAAAGAATCCGATCATGACACAAGTAGATGTCGCCTCGGTTTGCACGATGGCCGTTGCAGCAGATATCAGTCGATCTTCGGATTCGATGGATCGTCTGGTCACATCCTTCCGCCGCACAGCACGCAATGGCGCAACCCTAATTTTCTCCCCAATTCTTCTTCATCTGATCAATCGCGAGCTTCTCGATCCTAAAAGTGTGCCCTCCAAGATCTCAACACCATCGTGCGCGGCCCCATGATGGGCGCCAACTGTCGTGGAATTGTCACGGCAAATGTCCTAGTGTGAGGACTTACTCGTGAGGCCAACACATCTATGTGGTAGCTTGAGAGGGGTTGAGCGGAACTGAGAGACGCGATACAAGACAAGGATTTAGACAGCTTCGGGCCCCGGGAAACATCATCCGGTAACAACCCAACATGTTGTTTGTGGCTAGGTCTCATTATCATCACGAGAGAGCCGCCAGTAAACCGGCTCTTTGTGTCTAGCCCTAAAGAATATCGAGCTTATAACTTGTGAGAACTAGTCCCTCTTAGGGAGCCCTGCCCCTCCTTATATATGTTGAAGGGGCGTATTACATGACTAGTCCTAGTAGGATTAGGATTACTCTATTACAAGTGGAGTCCTAGTCTTGCTTCCTTTGTAAGGGAATATTGCTTGTTCCTTTCCTCGTAAACCGGCCCACCATTAACATAAACCGGCCTTCTGGGCTTTGGGCCTTGTCATCCGTCTGCTGCCCGCCGGGTTACCAGTGAGTCATAATGTTCAGGCAGGTTACTTGTAAACTGTTTGGCCAGGGCGGGTCGCCAGTGAATCGCCAAGTGTAAACCGGATCTCAAGTAAACCACCAAGTCCGGCCGGGTTATATTTCCGGCTGGGTCATACCGCGAGGCCGCTTGTGGTTCTTGCTCGACCTGCCTCAGCTTGTTGGCAGCCTCGTTCTCCACCTCCGGAGTCTCTTCATCTTCGGCGCTTTCTGATAGAAGTGGGAGTACGTGGAATATGTAGTTAAAACAGGGGGTAAGTAGAAGTTAGTAGGGAGGAATAGAGTAAGAAAATGGAATAACAATTGGTTGCTTAAATACCACACAATTCCTTTGATATTGCTGGGTAAGTCACCATGCAGATACTTGAAAGGAACACTTATTACGAACAAAGTCTGGATGGATGATATCGTTGGGGAAGTTAGCATATATCTCATGACTAGGCTCTTTTGTGTGTAGTGCAATATTAGTGCCAACTTTCAATACATAAAACCTAGAAATTTCTTTCCAAAGGCTCGTGCTAAAATAGGAGTGACCACGTTCATCAAATCTTACAGAAGCAACGATTGTAAATCCCTGATTTGTGTTCAGTATGAAATCCTGACAGTCTTGAGTTATGTAAAGGGCAAGATTGTGTACTACACATGTTGTTGCATAGCAAAGGATGTACTGCATAAAATGGTAAGATTGTTAAAGAATATGGTAACACGCAAATAATGGGCGAAACTGAAAGGACAGTACAACATTTGAAATCAAAGGAATTTATTTTATAATTAAGCAGATAGTGTAACCATGATGTCACGGAAATATGAGAGTAATCGAAAGAACAATACATCATTAATTTGCCTAATATGGAAAGAATAGAAAGATATCCCCTTTAACATATATGCTGCTTGTGGCACCTTTTATCCAAATGTATCAATATATAGTATATGTTCAGGAACGTAGGCCATGCCAACCAAGCTAGGGTGAGAATGAACATACTATGCGCATCCTGAAGTCATCTGGTACGGTGAGATGGAACTCCACGGATGTCTAGCCGAGGCCGCAAAGTCCTGATGTGTCTGTGCACTGTACACTCTATGAGTGAAAAGGAAACCCTCAAATCAACTCGAAGAAAAATGAATTCATGGTGATTTCGGCCATGTGATTAAAAGAGGCAAATGAACTGGGATAAGAGATGAGAGAATATCTCAGTAAATTAGTTACCTTGTTGTCCATGAGAAGAAACCCTCAATACCGCAGATTCCGCATTCGGGCGGAGCTGGGTCGATGGCGAGCAGCGTCGAGAAAGTCGATGGCGATAGGCGGCAACAAGCGGAAGTGGTGAAATGCGGTGGGGTTTGCCGGCAGCCCAACGGCGGCGACATGCGTCGACCTAAGTGGTTGCCGTGGCGATAGGCGGTGCCATGCAGAGTCGCGGAGGGGCTTGTGCGGGTCTGAATGGGGAGCAGAGGGTGTGGCGGGCAGGGTGATTGTTTTGTGACGTGGGGATGGTGAGGGTTTTTCTTTTTCCTTTTTGAATTGGGCGGTGAGGGTTTTCTATCCCATAAAGCGTTCCCGAGGCAATGGTTTGCTAGAGCCAAATGTGTGTGATTCACGTAACAGGGAAAATAAAAGTCATTGCACATGGTTCGAATCTAGGAAATTAACAATGTTTCTGGGTGGTTCCACTTTTCCTTAGTTGGTTGAATTTGAAAATTTTGCCCATGCTAAACATTCACCATATTATGCATAATATTCCATCAGCCAAACTGATTGCATCCATAACCTACATTTAGACATAAGTAAACATAGATATAATTAACCATACTTTAGCATAGATAATAAGCTTACACAAGCATAGTTAAACCATATATAGTTTAACCATCACATTTATAATTAAGACACTACATAGCCAACATAGTTCAATCCCACATCTCATCTGCCAGCACGGTCATGAAGCTTCTCCAGGTACTCAGTGTACGCGGCGTGCACCACCCTGCGTGAATACTTCTGCCTGAACGAGCCAATCGCTCGTCCTATTGCATGTGTCAAAACACTTTCATACGCCTCATGAAGCTTTTGGTTGCAAAATAGGCATCCAAAGCCCCTATTCCAGGTCCTAATACGCCTATTATGAATTCTCGCATAAAGCTCCCTGAGATTTTGCCTCTCGTACCTCCTCTGGCCATCTTCATCCCCACTGTCGACATCGTCAGACATCACCTATACATATAGTAAAAAATGTGGCGTCAAACTTGGAATACAAACTAATCTCTAGCAAACATTTGGCAGTAGCCAAAATTTGGCATCAAATCAATTTTTACATGTTGTAAAGTAGGATTAGGAATTTATGGATTTTGTTGCTATTTTGTAAGACATATCCATATATTATGGTTCGATTTTTAAGCACAATCATCTATGTACAGACCAATCTTGAAAAAATGGCACAAACACATATATATATAGGATATTCAAAATCAATTGTGAAGACCTAGCTGGGAATTATTAACACAAACACAAACCCTAGTATGATTATTAGTAGAAATCATTTGTACAGACGAAACAACTAATCACTTATCATTTGTACCATTCAAACAATCAATACACTACACAGATCTAACGAAACTTACTCAGATTTCATGGATAGAGTGAACATAACTATAGGATTTCTATTTCAAAAAGGGGGAGACGCGATTAACCAGAGAAACCCTAGGATATATTTGACACAAATGGGTATAGATGAGTAACCGGTTGTCCGTCGTCTTCGGAGTCGTCACCGGAGTGGTCGCCGGAGTTGACACCGGAGTCATCGGCGGAGTTGGTGTGGACCTCCGTCTCCGGCCATGGAAGCACGACGCCGTCGACGACGTCAAGGTCCAGCGAGACTTCGTCAGCGGCGACATCAACCTCTATCTCCATCTTCACGTCATGCTCCGGCGCTTCAGCGGCATCCTCATATACTGAACGCGGTGAGGACTGAGAGCGGCGCCGAGGATGCAGGCAGTGAGAGAGAGAGGATTGTGTGTGTAGCGAGGATGGGGGGGTGCATCCACCTATTATATGACTAGCGGCTCGGCCGTACCATTAATATGGAGTCGTGGGAGAGACGCGGTTGGTGGTCAAACGACTGGCCTGCCTCCCGGTGAGCCCGCGCATCGAACTGCTGGCACGCCTACCGTCGTTTCACACAGCTACTCGCACGCCTCCATGTGACACTTTGCAGCAAGCATGCCTCCCGTCAATTCACACACCTGCACGCATGCCTCTAGGTCTGCCCGTGTGGCGGACTGGTCGCATGTGTCCCGTCAACTCATGCCTACTCGCACTCGTCCCGTATATTGTTCTTCTATTTTCATGATTAATACTGCTGCTTTATTGCTTAACCATAGGATGTCACATATCCATTGTTGGTCTAACGCCCACTAATCGAATAAATAATCCGTTTGCAATGCCGGTTCCCAATTATTATTAATCTCCCGTTTGTAAGAAGATAAAGATTCCATCAAAACTTGTCTCAATTTGACAAACAAGTACAATACCACATTCTATTGATGTCCATATGAAAACATGATAAGTTTCATGAATTTTAACTAAGTTTTGGATTTACTAGATTTTAAAAATCAAGATTCTCAATGTTTGAAATTTCTTGCATGGGGACTAAACATGCACCCAGTGACACACATATGTTTTCCCAATCCATTTTGGTGCACTGTCACGTGTGCATGTAGCTCAAATTTGTTTTTTTGCACATTATACCCCTAGAAAATCAAACAATGTACTAAAACGTCTTAGTGATCATTGTTTATTTTTCAAAATTTAATACGTCCCTCCTTTGGTCACATATGTTCACTTCGGAAACATGTAACATGCCTCGTAGTTGCGGTGTATGTGCGGTGTGTGTGTGTGTGGGGGGGGGGGTCTGGCAGTACACTACGAGTCATGAGCCACCGTGTGGGATATATTGGCCGTTTTGAGAGGCAGGTGCCACATCAGAGTCATGAATTCGGTATTTAAAACATTAGACAACCGTTTCACGCATACATGTCTGGGCCACATGCAGTCAGTGGTTATCCTATAGAAAACTCACTCGCGTGTGACGCTTTTTATGGGCCCACGAGGTCATCGTCCATCACTTTAACCCACAGCCAGACATGTTAATTTAACCAGCAAGGTTGATTATTTTTCGTTTGTGTTACGGTAGGAGTATATAGTATGCGTCGAAGAGGTGGGAGGGGACCATCATATATACTACGTACGTGTCCATGAACATGCCTCACTCAGTGCGGGGACTTCTCGGTTTTGAGGCACATGCCACATCAAAGTTGTGCATTGGCAATTCAAACATCACACAACACCTCTTTGGGCCGCATGCATGCAGGCGGTGGTTATCCTAGAACACTCACGTGTGACGCTTCCATCTGTGGGCCCGCGAGGTCATCGTCCATGTATACACCGACCTACATCAGGAGAGGTTAATTAATTTGACCATCAAGGAGGATTTTTTGGTTTGTATTATGGTAGGAGCATATAGTACGCATCGAAGAGGGGGAGGGGACCATCATATACTACGCTTCTTGAACCTCACTCTGTGTGGGGACTTTATGGTTTTCGAGGCATGTGCCACATCAAAGTTGTACATTTTGGGTATTCAAATTTCACAAGCACACACACCTCTCCATACATATGTTTGGCCCACATGCAAAGTGATGTCTACTACGCAACCTTCTTCTTGTAGACTCGTGTTGGGCCTCCAAGCGCAGCGTTTTGTAGGACAGTAGCAAATTTCCCTCAAGTGGATGACCTAAGGTTTATCAATCCGTGGGAGGCGTAGAATGAAGATAGTCTCTCTCAAACAACCCTATAACCAAATAACAAAGAGTCTCTTGTGTCCCCAAGACATCCAATACAATGGTAAATTGCATAGGTGCACTAGTTCGGCGAAGATATGGTGATACAAGTGTAATATGGATAGTAGATGTAGGTTTTTGTAATATGAAAATATAAAAACATCAAGGTAGCAAGTAGTAAAAGCAAGCAAAAATGGTATTGCAATGCTTGATAACAAGGCCTAGGGTTCATGCTTTCACTAGTGCAAGTTCTCTCAACAATGATAACATAATTGGATCATATAACAATCCCTGAACATGCAACGAAGAATCACTCCAAAGTTCGTATCGTGGAGAATATAAGATGAAATTGCTTGTAGGGTACGAAACCACCTCAAAGTTATTCTTTTCGATCACTCTATTTGGCTATTCCTATAAGTGTCACAAACAACCCTAGAGTTCGTACTAAAGTAACACCACATGGCACACATCAACGAACCCTATTGTCACCTAGATAATCCAATGTCACCACAAGTATCCGTGGATCAATTATATGATATTCATCACACAATTTCAGATTCATAATATTCAATCCAACACAAATAACTTAAAGAACACCCCAAGATTTCTATTAGAGAGCGGAATATGAAAAATGCGTACCAACCCCTATGCATAGATTACCCCAATGTATCCACAGGAATCCGCAAGTTGATAACCAAAACATACATCAAGTGGATCAATAGAACATCCCATTGTCACTACGGATATCCCATCGCTAGACATACATCAAGTGCTCTCACATCCAAAGATTCAATTCGAGATAACAAAACCTCAAAGGAAAAGATTCGTTTCATCACAAGGTAGAGAGGGAAGAACACCATAAGATCCTACTATAATATCAAACCTCGCAGTTCATCAAGATCATGCCAAATCAAGAACACGTGAGAGCGAGATAAAACACAGTGTCGGTACAACAAACCCTGGGTCTGTTGCCCTAACTGTGCACATGCACGAGGACAAGATTAAGGCACCAAACAGGGTCAGAGTACAAGAAACCAAGGGGTTCAAGGAACCAACAAGCAGATCAGAGAAGCAAGATATCGCCAGGCGAAGGGCCTCCCTTGCTGGGCAGGCGAGCCAGGCAAGGGGCGAGGCCACCCCGAGAAGAGAAACAACCAAGGCATCTCGGCAGAGCCTGCCGGGACACGTGAAGGCATCTCGGCATAGCTGATCATCTGTCAAAGTGTGCTGCGTAGAAGCTTCTTGTGGAACCAAGAACTTTTATTCTCCATCTCACACAACCCTCCGTATCCCCGGCAACAATAGCCCAGAAGAGGAGAAAGTTGGACACCGGTAAGCCTCTCCCGGCAGAGCTGTACGCTCCAGGCAGAGACCCTGCCGGAAAAAACTCCTCACAGCCTATCAGACCACCCCCTCCAGCCGGGTCCATGAACCCCGCGAATGAGGCTGGTGCTCTCGCAGCAGAGGAGGTTCCACTAGTCCTCGTTGTCGAGCCCCAGGCTCCAACTTGGGAAAGGCACATTCTCCACTGCCTCCAAACCGGAGAGCTTCCCGACAATCAAGATGAAGATGAGAAAGTAGCTCGAAGGTCCAGTATGTACCAGTTTGTCAATGACACTCTATAAATAAGAAGACCCAATGGTGTGAAATTGAAGTGTACCTGCTGGGAAGCAGGAAAGGAACTGCTGGCTGAAATACACAAAGGCATGTGCGGCTCCCACATTGGATCAAGGGCATTAGTTGGGAGAGCATTCTGGCAAGGATTCTATTGGCCCACAGCCCTCCAAGATGCGGTCGAGCTCGTCACGAAATGTGTAGCCTGCCAGTTCCATTCCAGGAAAACCCACCTGCCTGCCCAAGCACTTCGGACAATCCCTCTCTCATGGTTGTTTTCGGTCTGGGGGCTCAATATCGTTGGTCCTTTCCCCTGAGCTGCTGGGGGCTTTGAATTCTTGTTCGTTGCCATCGACAAGTTTACAAAGTGGCCGGAAGTAGCTGCCGTGAGAAAGGTGACTGCTCAGTCTGCTATCAAGTTCTTGAAAGATCAGGTGTGTCGTTTTGGAGTTCCGGCAAGGATAATTACCGACAACGGCACCTAGTTCACGAGTCGCGGCTTCATGCAATATGTTCATGCCCTCGGATGCAAGATCTCATTCGCCTCTGTGGCACACCCCCGGAGCAATGGACATGCTGAGAGGGCGAATGCTGAATTGCCGCGTGCACTCAAAACAAGAACCTTTGATATGCTGCTGAAGCATGACTGGCGGTGGATCGAGGAGCTGCCGGTAGTTCTCTGGTCCCTCAGAACGACACCAAATGGAGCTACTGGGTAGACTCCCTTCTCCCTGGTCTACGGGGCAGAAGCAGTTATCTCCATATAACTCATTTGTGGGTCGCCTTGAGTGCTTGCCTACGATGAAGTAGCGCAAGTATAGCACCGGCGTGACTACGCTGTGCTACTCGAGGAGAACCGTCTCCGGGCTGCTACGCGTGCTGCACGCTATCAGCAAGCCCTACATCGCTATCATAGCCGCAGGGTTGATGCCCGATGTTTGGAGGAAGGTGACCTTGTCCTTGGGCACGTTCAGTCAGCCAAGGGTACACACAAGTGATCACCGAAATGGGAAGGCCCTTACCGAGTAGTACGAGGCACCAGACCTGGCGCAGTTTGTCTGGAGACCGGAGATGGCATTAAATTGCAAAACTCATGGAATATTGAGCATCTCCGTAAGTTCTAGCCGTAAGGCGCGGCTGTCGGGCCCAGCCCAACAGCCGCCCATTGTACAGGCCTTGCCTCGGTTGCATGTAACCCCTTGTGCAAGCCAAGGCGATGACCCCGTGCAAGAGAAAAATAAAGAAGCACTGCAAAGGGGGGCCCCCAACCAAGATGGCATGCATGCATAAGCATTCCAAGATCACTAGTTAAACATTTCATGAGCATTTGCATATGCAAATAGATAGGATTTCATCCTACATTCATTCTCATCTACATGAAGCTGCAGGTTCCTGCCGTGAACTTGGCTTCAACAAGGAGTTGAGAAGACTACCCGGCATTGCAATCCTCGGCAAGCCCAACAGGTAAGTTCTACCTCCTGTCCATTAGTGTTTCGTAAGCTATAACTTGTCCATAAGAAAACCTCACCACTTTCTTGAAGATTGGGTGCTCCCATCCTAGACTCGAACGCTGCTTCAGTTAGGATGGTTGTAGTAGCCCTTGGTGAAGAGAAGTTGGCGGGGGGATGGCCCCTTTGTCTGTTCCCCGATAGATAGGATTCTCCGGCAGAAAAAGGGTGCCGGCAAGGTAGCTTGTCGGGAAAACTCGTTTATTTACATTAAAGAGGCATCTCACCTCTGCATGGACATACACATGCACGGGTCCCCGGCAAGTTTCATCTTTTTCATTAACATCCCGATACAAGTACAAGCATTACAAAACACAAACATGGACTCGAGGATTTCATTATTTGAATTAAAGTTTGGCAAGTGCCTACAAATTTATGACTGAAAAAAGATAAGTGCCCCGTGATGCCTTCGCTCCCGTCCATCTCCTACAGGATAAGGTCGAAGAAGCCGGAGGTGGGCACAACTGGGATTCGGCGCCTCCCCAGGATCAGGATGGCACCACTCCCCGGCTAGGAAGAAGGAACCAGAGGGCAGGGACAGATGGTGGCGTTGCTGAAAGCTCCCAGCGGGAGTATCGGAGTCATCGACAAACACGACTCATCGAAACGGTCACCTTCATTCTTGACGCGTCATGGGTTGCCGCCGCCTTCAGCGCCACCAACACTCGAAGCCCCTTTTGGGGCAAGGGGCTCAGGTACCATGCTCTCCGAGCAGTTCTCCAGAGAGCATGGTCTTCCCTAGGAGCCCTGGCGTTAGAAGACACTTCACTTCCCGGAGACGCGTACGAAGCAAAAAGCCATCCCACGTGGCAAAAGCCGACACCTGGGAGGAGTCGGATTCGCCCCTACTAGCGACGAATCCCTCCCATAACTCCTCTCCGGTGCTGTGAAGGGAAGAAAAATAGGGAGCAACCGACTACCACGCATGTGGCTCGCCTTGAGGCTCGGCGTGGTGTTGTTCACGTCCCCACCCACAGAAGCCAGAACCACGCGCGGCCCGACGGAAAGCACGGCGGAGTCACCACCCCCGGCGTTGTTGCCATGCCGCACGAGTCCCCCTTTCGAGTCTAGGAGAAACTTCAAGATAGAGCCTGGGGCACGGCCCCAGGCTCTCTTTCCTAACATAACCAGCAAGAGTAGAAGGCAGAAGAGGAAGAATGCGAGGATGGGTGACTCTGTCCTCCTCCACCCCTCCTTTTATAGGCAGGCTGAGGAGGGGAGCCACTCCCTCAACAGGCGACCATCGTCCTCCTCTGACAATTCAAGATGACTGGGCCCTCGCCTTGACGCTCTCGCATGCCACGCGCCTCCGTTACCTTCCCCGCGAGATGCATGCATCATACGTGGCTAAAGTATATGGGCGTGGTGGGAGGAGTGAATTGGCATTTTCTACCCCGCTCGTTGAAGTCATTCACGGGCCATTAATGGAGCGGCCCCACAACTGTTGGCTCTACACGACGCGCGGGGAAACTGGAAACTAGCCCGGATTCAAGACTCATGAAGAAGCAAAAATAAGACCTCAAGAAGCCAGCCTCTTCAGCAACCCCGCCTTCGCGCTTGTTAGGCCCTACCCAGACGATGCTCGGCAGCGTGTTCGAGGCAGGCTCGAGGGCTTCTGCCAGTACAACAAACCCTGGGTCTGTTGCCCTGACTCTGCAGAGGCACGGGGACAAGATTGAGGCACCAACCAGAGTCAGAGTACAAGAAACCAAGAGATTCAAGGAACCAACACGCAGATCAGAGAGACCAAGGCCAAGCCAGAGAAGCAAGATATCACCAGGAGAAGGGCCTCCCTTGCTGGGCAGGCGAGCCCAGCAATGGGCGAGGCTAGGGGTGGATTAACGAGCGGCTCGGCTTGTTAAGCTCTTACTTGTTAAGCTCGTGCTCGTTAAGGCTCGGCTCATTAAGCTCGTTAAGATTAATAAGCAAAAAACCCTTCTCGGCTCGGATCATTTGAAGATCGTTAAGATCGTGAGTGCTCACGAGTGCTTGTTAACAGCTTATAATGTGTTACGATATACAAGATGAATGTCTAGGTGTGTTTTCAAGATGAAATATGGTGACTACAAAAAATGTAGTAGTTTGGTGCCTCATATGTCGATTCGGTTGAATAGATGGGCTCAGATGCTACAAAAAGTTTGTCACATAAGATGAAAATATGTGTTGTGTTGTTAGTAACGAGCTTAACGAGCTACTCGTAAAACTCGTTAGCTCACTTGTTAAGCTCGTTAAGCTTAACAAGCTGAAATCAATGATTGGCTCGGTTCATTAAGAAGCGAGCTGCGAGCTTAATGAGCCGAACTATCGAGCGCTCATTAAGCTCGCGAGCTACGAGTTTTTGGTCTAGACCAAGGTGAGGCCACCCCAAGAAGAAAAACAACCAAGGCGTCTCAGCATAGCCTGCCGAGACACGCGAAGGCTAATACCGTCTCACCGACCGCTCCTCCACGACTCACGTCGTCGATCAGTGCGGCGTCAAGCCGCAAGTGACTGAGTGGCAGCCATTAGCCACATGGCGGCCTCTCCCTACAGGAAAAACCTGCAGATGACACCCGTCCTGCAATGTGTCAAGCAAGCAGGCGTGGAGCTGGCAAGATAGCCCGACAAGCCTTGCCGGGAAACTAGTGATGTGACACTAATCGACACATTTAATGCGCACTGTCATCCCGCAGAGTTAGGTATGATAGCACAGTTGCTATCATATCAGTGCATAATGACTACTTTGCCACTGTGGTGACCCCTTAATCTATAAAAGGAGGACCATGGCAACCGTAGAGGTGTTAGAAGATTGGATAACTCATACACCCATACGCGCGTAGTCGCTGCTGCCCTGAGGCAACCCTTGCCGGGCAAGTGTACTACACTCCACCACCTCATTTCCATCATCAATCAACCAAAGCAGGTGTAGGGTCTTACGCCACCATGGTGGCCCAAACCTGGGTAAAAAATCCCGCGTGACCTATGCTGTGTTGTCCCACGCTTGTCTGCTCTTTGTGCAACGCGACGTCCCCCCGCCGAACCAGCAAGGGACCTCCTGGTCCCATAGGTGGCCGTGGTTTACCCCGACACATAGCTACGGCTACAAACCCTCAGCCCCAAGGGTGGACTACTCCCTCCACATCATGGTAGCCACCGGGATGATGAAGATGGCCTCCGGTGACGATTTCCCCCTTCGGCCGGGTGCCGAAACAAGGCCCCGATTGGTTTTTCGTGGCTACAGAGGCTTGCGGTGGCAGAAATTCTGACCTAGAGTGCTTCTCGAAGGTTTGGGTATTTATATAATTTTTGGCGTCGGTCTCACGTCAGGGGGATGCTCGAGGGGCCGACAAGCCAGGGGGGCGCCCTAGGCTTGTGGACCCCTCGTTCACTCCCTGGCGCAACTCCCGTGCTTCAGGGGTCTCTTTTGGTCCACACAAAATCACCATAAATTTTCAGCCCATTTCGAGAACTTTTATTTCTGCACAAAAAACGACACCACGGTAGTTCTGCTGAAAACATCGTTAGTCCGGGTTAGTTCTAATCAAATCATACCAATACCATATAAAATTGTTGCAAACATGGCATGAATACTTCATAAATTATAGATACATTGGAGACGTATCAACATCCCCCAGCTTAATTCCTGGTCGTCTTTGAGTAGGTAAATGATAAAAGAAATAATTTATGAAGTGTGAATGCTACCTAACATATTTATCAATGTAATCATCTTTGTTGTGGCATGAATGTTCATATCCATAAGATTCAAAACAAAAGTTTAATATTGACATAAAAACAATAATACTTCAAGTATACTAATAAAGCAATCGTGTCTTATGAAAATAACATGGACAAAGAAAGTTATCCCTACAAAATCATATAGGATGGATATGCTCCATCTTGATCACACAAAGTATTTCATCATGCACAACCCCAATGTAAGTCAAGCAATTGTTTCATACTTTTAGTGTTCTCTAACCTTTTCAACTTTCACGCAATACATGAGCGTGAGCCATGGATATAGCACTATAGGTGTGATGCCCCTGATTTGACCGTACACTAATCATGCACGCAAATGTGTACGACCAAGATCAGCGTCTCACGGGTAGATATCACAATACAACTCTCAACACAAATTAAAGATCATACAAGCTTCATATTACAAGCCACGGGCCTCGATCATAAATGAGTCAGCAGAAGCAACAATATATGAGTACAGACATAAGTTAAACAAGGTGCCATAAGATGGCTAGCACAAACATGGATACAGATCGAAGAGGCGCAAGCCTCCTGCCTGGGATCCTCCAAATCTACTCATGGTCATCGTCAGACTCCACGTAGTAGTAGCCTCTAGCGGGGTAGTAGTAGTCGTCAGCAGCGACATTTGGCTCTTGGGCTCCACCATCTAGTTACATCATCCGAGAAGAAGGGACAAAGGGGAAAAGGGGGAGCAAAGCAACCGTGAGTACTCATCCAAAGTACTCGCAAGCAAGGATCTACACTACATATATATTGTGTCAGGGATATGACTAGCAGGTATAAACCGGCTAGGGAGATCCGGATTACAGTAATGTAGCTATGTTGTTATAAGTTCAGTAGAGGTTATTGCCCATGAAGGCTTAGGGCCCATGTGTAAGGTTTACGGTTTATAAACCATCCTATCATGTAACTTGGAGTACAAGGAAGAAAGAGTGGAGACCGAGGCAGACACGATTATGAGCACGCCTCGGGACTCTGTAAACCGGACCGGGCGTTGCCTCCTATATAAAGGAACGGCCCGGCGACGGTTCAAGGACAGGCAACAATCCGTCGAGAGACAGGTAAGCAATCTGCTCCCTGTTCATCGACGCCCAAGCAATACCAAACCAAACTATACGTAGGCTTTTACCTTCATCAAAGGGGCCGAACTAGTATAAACCCTCTGTGTCCTTTGTGTGCTTTTAACCTCTTCAAGCTAACCCACGCGATGGCTCCACACCAAAGTCCTCTAAACCGGACATCTGCCGTGCTAATTCCACGACACATTGGTATATGTATAAGGGGTAATATCTGTGGGCTAAACTATAGAATGCCAGAATATGAGGGGGGAAGCTAGGCCTATCGAAGACTACACTTCTCGCAAGCTCCATCTTGCAGTAGTAGAAGAGAGCAGCTGGAATGTTTCGGGGGGGGGGGGGGATGAACCCCGGGCAGGCAATGGAGGCCGGATCCTTTTCGAAACCAACAGGGCCAGCATCGCCCCGCAATCCACCTCGGACTTGGCCGGGTCACTCAATCCGGCCAAAGTTCGTGATCCAGCAAGACTCTCCAGTTTGGCCAAGACCCGCAATCCGGCAAGACCCTCCAGTCCGGTGCGCCAAGACTTCTTCAACAAGCTAGACCGGCCCGTGGCGTGTTCCCCAATCCAGCCACGGGTCAGCTCCCGTCCCATCTCAACCGTATGATGGGACGAGACACACCTACCGATGACCTAGGCAACAGTGCCTCGCCCATGCCCCTAGTCAGCCGGGGTGTGGTAACAGTGTAATCATCACAACCCATGACGCCGGCAGATGGTGACATAACGAAGCACACCGTACCAGACCCAGCTCAGCCAATCCTTGGCGACTGATGAGACGGCACACAGTGCCCCCCATACCTGGCGGGCCCCGCGCCCGGAGAACCCGGTGAGCCCTGTACCTCATGGGTCCCAGCACCGGCTTCCCGGATGATGACAATCTGGCCCCACGGTCGTGTAATATTACCATTGTACCCCTGGGGGGGTTGGCCTATATAAAACCCCCCAGAGCCCCCATGCACGGAGGCGACGAGAACTAGAGAATATGATAGACACACATCTCGGGAGAAGCAGCCTGAGCCTATCTTCCTCCTTCCTCCCTACAGCTCAAGGAGCAACCCTGGACTGGTAAAACAACAATCACCTCGGCAGGATTAACGGTATTATCTCCCCGGAGAGCCCTGAACCTGGGTATTTCTTGCGTCCCGCGCTCGCTCATGCCAACCCCGCTTCTGGAGTCCACCAGTGCCCTCGAGCCGCCTCCTATCTTTAGCCATCCCTTGGCATCTGCTGTGCGCCCACCATGACAGTTGGCGCCCACCGTGGGGCTTCTCGGGGTCCTGGCTGGGAGCATGCTTCAGACGGGGCCCTGCTCCTACTCCGACGAGCTCGTCGTGCTGGCGGACGACGTCACCGATGCCCTCGCCGCCTCCTTCGCCGCGCTACGCATCTCCGATGCGCCGGCGGCCGATGAGTACCCTAGCGAGGTACTTGACTTCTCCGACTCCCCCGTCACTCCCGACGACAGCACTCCCGACGGAGCGATGGACCTCTGTGTAGACGTTTTCGTCACCGACACCGGTGCCACCTCTTCGTCGAGCGCAGCGAGGAAGGCCGCCGAGGCTGAGGCCGCGGCGGAACGGGCCGTACAGCCCGACCCGCTGCGCGCCGCTATCCAGCACCTCCGCGTGCCCATCGGCACTGACATCGACGCCTCCAACATTGCCGCTCGACGGGGATCGCTAACACCTGTTGGACCTCACGCAGTCACTCGCCACGACGGAGCGCTGCCTCACATCCGCTCAGATGGAGCGCGACGTCGCCTACGGTTTCACGCCTGGTGCCGCCGAGCCAAGCCGTGTCACGGACGTGCGGACTCGGGGCGGCGCGATCGGACACGCCCTCGGTGCCCTCCCTCCCACCTATGAAACTCCAGTGAAGAACATGCGCGCTGCTCAGGCGGCCACGGTCGGCATGGAGCAGCTCGCAGGTGAAGAACTGCGGGAGCGCCTCAAGAGGGTGAGCGACCTCCTCCCGCGACCAACGCGCAACAGGACCGCCTCATACGACTAGCCAAGCCAGCCGGGTCCGGCTCCGCCCGCGTCGTTGGAGCCGGCGACGACCAGCACTCGGCGTCCTCCCCGCCCGGCGAGGCGCACTCCGGCCGCACCCAGACCCGGTGCAACCCCGCCCCAACAACCGTTGGCGGTTTAGGCTACGAGTCGCCTTTCGAAGCCCAGCGCCGGCTCAACCCGGCTCCCCAGCCGACCCGGCAGCAGACTGCAGTCGACCCTGGTCCCCGTGTGTCAGGACCCCGATCCTAAGTCACACAGGTCTAGCCTGTAACACGTCATATCACTTTGCGGCCTCACGCACGGTATCCCCACGGGTGCCACCTTACCTGGCCCGGGACCATTTGCGCATTTTGGCACACTATATGATAGTGTCGCTAGCATCCATATGACAGAGAACCCGGGCCGACATGACTAGTTATAAACCAAAAGTGGCACTAAATTACAGAGACATGCATACATGACACAGCAACGAACGTGTCGCTCATCAACGTATGAACCCAAGTCGTAGCAAGCTACAAGGACTTAAAGGAACAACGCGTGACATTTCCCCTAAGGGACAGACACAGGGACGAAGAAGGACACATGTCGGCCAGCCTAAGTGTTCCGGAGCAGTAGCAATCTACCAAGGCTCAGTGGAAGCACTAGGAGACATTTCCCTGTAAGATAGGCTACCAAGGGTAAACAACTAGGTGTCGGATCCCACACATAGCAATACACATTACACGTACGCATAACATGCAAGTATGTGTTGTACAACATGGCATCACAACTTAACTCAACAACTCATATAGATAAAGGCCCAGAAGAGCCATCATAGCATTTATTACAAACAGAGGTCACATGACCCAACATACAGAGCATACAGGCAACGGAAGCATAACATGTCTGAGTACAGACAACTACAAATGAAAAAGGTTGAAAAGCCTGACTATCTACAAGACCCTCCCAAGGGTACAAGATCGTAGCTGAGGTAACAAGCTAAATGTCGAAGTCCACGCGGAACCACTAGCGAGACTGAAGTCTCTCTGCAAAAACATAAATTAAGCAAACGTGAGTACAAAGGTACTCAGCAAGACTTACATCAGAACTAGCTACATATGCATTAGTATCAACAAGGGGTGGTGGAGTTTGACTGCAGCAAGCCAGCTTTGACTCAGTGGCTATCCTAAACTACGACTACAAGTAACTCTTTTGAGGTGGCGCACACGAGTCCACATATTCACCAATCAATACACCACTATGGATCCGCTCCCGTCTCCCTACGAGAAGGCCATCCATAGCACTCACGCTTATCTTGCGTGTTTTAGAGTATCCACTTTCACTTGTCTATGAACTGTTATAGGCAACCCAGAAGTCCATTACCGCGGACACGGCTATTCGAATAGATCATATATATAACCCTGCAGGGGTGTACTTCTTCACACACGCTCTCGCCACTTACCGCCATGTACATGTCATGTATCTCGGCAACCTTCAAGCGGAAGCCTGGCGAGGGTGTCGGCCACGACCTGACTAACCACACAAGTCTCTCGTCCAGGTTTATCGCCTATTTGGGTTCCATCCGTGGGGAGATCCGGCCGGGGTGTCGCTCATGGCCCCAAACGATGTGTACAGGGTTTCCGCATCACCAAACGGGCGATCGGTACACTGTGCCACGTACCTGCCGCGTCACAGCCCACCCCGAGGGTCAGTGCTATGCACGACCTCCAGTAAACTATAAACACCAGAAACTAGTTGCAACTCCTGGACAGAGATCATGTTGATTAATAAGTCGAGAGAGTCAATTAAGGATCCCAATGTGTGGTAGTAGCTGTTTCATGGATCAACCAACACAGAACTCAGTTCCTGAGGACGGCTTCAATGAGACAACCCACCATGTACTCCTACATGGCCTCTCATCGCTACCTTTACCAAATCATGTTCACACACTTAGCTCTCGACAGTAAGACATGTTCACCACATTCCAATTCATCCCCGATGAATTAGACCTGACACAACTCTAAGCAATAGCAGGCATAACCAGAAAGCATGAATGAGTAGGCACAACATGGCTCAAACAACTCCTACTCATACTAGTGGGTTTCAACTATTTACTGTGGCAATGACAGGTCATGCAATGGAAAGGGGTTCAACTACCGCAGCAGGTAACAGTTGAAGCGTTGTTGTCCTAATGCAGTAAAAGAGAGCAAGAGCGAGAGAGTGAGATTGTATCGGAATGCTCAATGGGGTTTTGCTTGCCTGGCACTTCTGAAGATAACATTGGCTCTTCATCGGTGTCATCGATCACATCGTCGGAACACGTCTACTGAAAGGGAACAACACCGGCAACAGAGAAAGAAACACAATCAATGCAATGCACAATATGATGCATGATCATGACATGGCATTATGTTATGATTTGAGCTAATGCAACTAGCAACACAATTAAATGAAGTTGGTTTGAACCCAAGATTCAAATTCAAACTCCATATGTGATTATTTAAATGCCATTTAATTGATTTGACCTGATCAACAGGTTTAACTTGTCAAACATGCATGAAAATGCCATAAACAGATTCCTTGGATTTTTCTGATCATTTTTCATATATAAATTATTTTCATCTGAGCTACGGTTGATTTTATATGATTTTTAGAAGTTTAAAGCATTTTCTGAAATTTCTAAACCTTTCTGATTTATTTTAATTCCAGAAAAGCTTTACCGCGTCAGCACTGCGTCATCATGACGTCAGCAAGTCAACAGGGGCTGGTCCAGTCAAACCTGACCAGTGAGTCCCACTGGTCAGTCTCTCAGCACTAACTAAAAGTTTAAAACTAAATTAAACAGACACGGGGCCCACATGTCAGTGTCTAATTAAGTTAATAACATCAATTAGCACTTAACAAAAACCCTAAGCTAATTTTGTCACAGGCCGGCCCCACAGGTCAGTGACTCAGGGGGAGTCAAACCCCTGGTCAGCCAGGTCAAACTGGCCGGCGGCTCACCGCCGGCGACAGCGAGCACGGCGGAGGGGCTCGGGATTTGGCTACGGTCGACCAAATCGACCACTGTTTGGTCCTGCGCGTAGCTGAGGCTCGTGTGCATCCAGTAGAGCAAGCGGGAGGGGCTGGGGTGGCCGGAAAGTGGCCGGCGACGAGGTTCTGCGGCGGCAGCAGGTCGGGCTTGCGCGGGCGCGGCGGTGCAGCACGAGAGGAAGCTAGCTGAGGTGCGTTTTAGGTTCGTAGCGACGCCAGGAGCATGTACGCGAGCTCGGACGCGAGGTTTCTCCTCCGCAACGACGGCGACGACATGGACGCCGGTGATGGGTTCACGGCCATGGCTGTGAGCGAGGCTAGCGAGTGGGAACGAGAGAGGGAGAAGAGAGGTTCGACGCGGGAGCTCACAGAGATTCCAGCGGAGCAAACGACGTGGACGGGGAGGCTCTGGACGACGCGAATTGATGACGACGATCTCCGGCGGCCGGAGCTTCAAGATAAGGTCGGGGAAGACGCTAAGAGGCTCCCGAGCTCGCGTGCGTGGGCGTGTAGATCCACGGGTCCATGGCGGAGCTCGTAGACACGTCGAGGGGACAAGGGGGTGACGATGGCTGCGGCTACGGCCGTCGGTGCGCTCCGGCTCTCGCGGGCGAGCTCGGAGAAGGAAGCTAGCGGAGGGGAGGGGAGGAGTGGAAGGCCAGAGCGGTCGAGGGAAGGTGCGTGGCGTCGTTTGGGACATCCAGGGCGACGAGGGGGCAGGCAGGCAGGCTGGGGGTGGCCGGCGCGTGGCTGCGGGCGCCGGGCACACGCCCTTGTCCTTCTAGCGAGAGGAGGAGGATGACTGGCACTGGGCCAGCGCAGTGCTGGGCCGGCCCGTGGGTTTCCAGGTGAGCGCCAGGTAAGTCTCTAACCTTTCTAATTTGTTTTCTTTTCTATTTTTGTTATTTTGTTTTGATTTAGTTTATAGCCCAAATCATTTTAATAAATCCTCAAATAATTGTGGGCATTAAATAAATTATTACAGGGGCCCTCAATTATTTTCAGAATTGTTGGAGCATTTAAAAATATTTAAAATATTTAAATGCCCCAATTTAAATACAATATGGGTTATTCAAAAATCCAGAATGGTCCTAGAAATATGTGCAACATTTTTGGCAGAGGTTTTTAATCAATCCAAAAATGATGGACTTTTCCAAGGGGCATTTTGGGTTCATTGAAAAAGATTTTAATTTGACCCTAGTTAAATTCATTTAGTGCTAGGGTTTGAACATCCCCATTTCCAGTTTCTGAGAAAATAAACATGATGCACATGAAGACCAAGCAAGGTAGGCAAGGGCTGGTCTAGGGCTGTGACAACTCACCCCCACTAAACAAGAATCTCGTCCCGAGATTCGAGCATAGGGTAAGAAATCAGAGGGGACACTAACTAACACAATCTTCATGATCCAAGTGTCCTTCATATGGATGTTGATTGCTTGCATCATGTTGATCCTGGCATCCTTGCTTTCGATATCTTTGTCCAAGACAGTGACGATGAAGGAAACTCCACAGTAGTTGATCTTGTGAAAGATCGGGCAACTCAAGATCAGCTTTTGGAGTGAGACGTTGAAACATCTCTTGAGCTGAGACACCGAGTACACCTCTAGGGGAATGGAGTGAAGCAAATGATGAAGGTTCACTTAGTGGCAATAATTCCACACCTAAGGACATGGTGATCGAGGTCACCAGACGGGGCACCTAAGTGAAGGTGACTCATAGAGTTATTCCCTTAAGTGGCAAAAAGAATTACTTTTGATATAGAGATCATTGAAACTCTCTATACCAGCCGGAGGCAAATCACATCCGATCGTTTGACGGAGTTCGAAAGATTGACATTCTACATCTAGAATGGATGATGTGGACTGCCTTGTAAAAGACAATGCCAAGGTTGATTTTACTTATCATCGGAAATGGATGGGACCCATGGTAGGACCACTTTTGAAGATAATCCTGAACAACAGATGCTGAGAATGGCAACCCATGGAAAATTGGCACATTGGCGATGCAAGCTGGGAACAAAATGCAAATGCCGGGAATGATTCTGATAACTGGGAAGAATCCCAATAGTAGAGAGTAAATCTAGTCTTTGAGGGTTTATAACATAACCAAGAGCACTAGGAGCAATCCCGGTTAGTTCCAGTGATAACACCTAGTGCTTGTGTATGCTCTCAAGAACTTGAGCATTCCCATAATCATCAAGGTTTTACCAATATCCGTGTCAAGGATCCTGGCAACACAACATACGACCAGGATGTATAGCGATGGACGATGCAGATGCAAAGGAAGATAACACTTTCTCAGATTTCACCTTAGCGGAGTCAAGGGGCAAAATCTGGATGATCGACCGAGAGACATTTAGCACTCCGCTTCTAATGTTCTCCTTGATGTGCTAGCGCAACCCATTTATTAAAATGGTTTGGTACCTAGAACATCAAGTAAAAGGCCGGACTTCAGGAGCACAACAATCCATAAGGAACAACTAGGAAGTAATTCCTACAAAGTCCTTGTGGGGAGGTGGCCAACTTCTTCATCAAGATTCTACAACAATAGGTCTTCCGGCTGGGTGGGTTGGCCACGACATCCACTTTACAGATTATCGAGAGACCAACATTATAGCTCTTGGAAAATGCTCCAACCATCATATCTGCCTGAGATTCAGTTCTGGTTGGTGTCAGAATATTCCAGACTCATCGAGTCTAGAAAAAAGATGAAAGTTTGCAACACAAATCGACGAGACGGCGTTGCGAGATTCTCAGGAATGAACTACGATAGCAGCTCCAAAACATGAGCTGGTTCTGCTACAAAACCTGTGAACACGTTGTCCCAGACAAGCTTGACCACATAGTAGTCTTATGATAAAATACTACCGAGTTTCAGGTTAGGAATCATCATTGAGGATAACGAAGTCTTGTGCATGTCCGTCCGGTCCTTCGGGATTAGCGCATGAACTTCTTTTCTTTGAACAATTCAATCAGTGGCTTGGTGTGCTAGGGATACATATAGAGTGAAGGTTGCAAGTCTTCAAACCACAGAATACTTCGCACGTATGCATGACTGACTTGGGATGATTCCAGAGGAAGCAAAACTAACTTTCTCGAGCTCATGGCGGCAACTTGCACCTAATGCATGTGAACTAGGAGAAAGTCACTTCTTGCACCAACATATACCTCATGAACGGGACACGAAGGCAATGCTTACAAAGTTTCCAACACTAGCTTAATGTCCTACAAAATCATGGAGGAGATAAGTATGTTTGTTGATGGGCTCAACAATAATCCATCCAGATTTCCATGGAGATGGAATTCCATAATTATGTGAACAAGTGATAGTATTGGTCAGACCTAGAAGATATAATGGTGTATGCTCGAGGGATCAACCACGAGTAAGACAACATTACGAACATCGTTGGTTCTGATTTGATTTGATGATAGCCCATACTCAAATCAAAGTTTTGATATGACAATAGGTCCAATAACTGATCACAGGGACTAATTGATGAAGATGTCATCTATCTTCAACACACACACAAAAGATATCCCTTGGAAGGAACTAAGTCAGACAAGCTTTTATCTTCCAACTCTCCAAGTTGTTGTTTAGCTTAACCAACTAGTTCAGGGTATCCAATACAGATTCTCTGAGAAGGGGTGGTTTACAAGAAAACCACTTGATCACGAACTCAAAATAGCGGTCAGGGAACAACCTGGTAATACTTCCGAGAAGATATTCGGAAAATCACGATCCACCGATATGTTACTAAGCTCGAGAACAATCTTGCTTTTCAAGGCAAGACGATATGATCAAATGAGCAAGGACTTGAATAATCCTAACTCATTGGTCAAGGAGTGCACCAGGAAAGATGGACTAGTAGCACGATCGATCTTAGAATGGTGATTTGGTAACCAATACACTAAGAATGAGATTATCGTCCATTTGCTACCAAGCAACGAAGTTGCTAGGAGTATTGATTTCACACATCACAATTTACTTGTCGGTATTCCAGTTACAATAACACGGAGACCGAGGAATGAGCGATAATGGCGAGAAGTATCACTGTATCAAGAGTTCATAGGAGGTTGTGCAATTCCCATGACATTCTTGACATAAGGATGGTAATACTCCAGGATAGAACATATTAAAAGCTGGATTAGCATTCTTCACTTGCGAAGTACAACTTCTTTGACCCAATCCTGGATATGGATAAGGTACTGGAGTTTGTTTCTCCTAGTCATTCCAGAATAGAATGGCTTGACGGACCACAAGAGTAAAAGGCATCGATGAACACAAGTGCACGACTACTCCTGACTATCAATTGATAAACGAGGATCGGAATATAACTAAAGGGGGACAACTCGGGGAACATATGTGTCACACCCTGCATTTTGTAACATGTTATTTGTATCTTTGAAGCATGAAAATTTGGACCAGCAAATTTTTTTAGCATCATTTGGCTTTTATTTGGAATTGAGTTTTCTTCATGTGCTTTTTCTTGTGCTCATTAAAGTCAACTATGATCTCTTGTAGATTTCATCTCCATACCCAAAACTTCTGCCCAATGATCATTCCAAGTGTTATATAAAAGTATAGTATTTTCTTACAAAATTAATTTGGCCAAAAAGTATTTTATAAATTTAGTTTTCCAAAAACCCCTGAATTGAGATTTGCACTTCAAGTACTTGATTTAGGGTGAGAAAATTATTTCAAAAGGTTTATTTGAGACCTAGTAGTCATAGGACTCCCAGAAACCACAAAGGTATAATTTTAAAAGTTATTTTCCTATTTTATTTAAAAGCTTTTTCTTAAGGCCAGAAATGGTCTTTAATAGGGGAAAATTATTTTACTATTTCAAAAATATTTGCCAAAATTCAGAGAGACTCAGAGGACATATATTGTCCATATATAAGAGTTTCAACACTTGGTCATGTTCAAAATAATGGGCTAAACCCTCTAAAACCCTTTCTGGATATTTCAAGCTTTTGAAATATTTACAAAGGGAATATTCTCCAAAAATTCCAGGGAAATTTTGTCATGTCATATATGACATATTTGATGATCTTGCCAAGTCCCATGCCTTGGGAAGCAAGAAAACATCCTCAAACCCCTTCATAACCATTCTGTCCATATTAGAAGTTTGATCAACTTTACATTGCCAAACTTGTCCAAATGCTCTCAAACTTGGTGCACATGCTAGAATGACCTAATAAGGCATCTAGACCAAATGGCACAAGAATTTGAATAGAGCAACTTGATCAGATCACCTCAAAACCCTTTCTGTTCAAATGCAAATTTGAACAACTTTACATTACCAACTTTTTATCTGGAGCTTCAAACTTTGTGGGCATGATCAATACCCCAAATGATGATGCTACACCAAGTGGTGCATCAAGGGGAGATGATTAGCTTGACTCAATCAAGATGAAACTGTTTCTGTTGATTTCTAGGGTTCACCAAAGTTACATTGGCTAGTTTCTTCAAATGGGCCCAAACTTGGTGAAGCACCTTATTTTCTCATGTCTTTCAACCCTGTTAAGTGCCATGTCAAGTGGAGTTCATTTACTTGCCCAAACACTTATCAAACAACTTCTGCAGAATTGCTAAAACCTCCAACTTGATCACTTTTACTTTTCTCCATGGCCTCAACTTCTTACCACTTGATCATTGAATTACTAGCTACCACCAGTAACTTCCCCAGCACCCCAGCTCCATGATTGAAGGGTGAAAGCCCTGTTTTACCTTGCTGTACAGCAAGCTTTCACCATTTCACCAACATCTCCACTCTCTCTCAGCACCTCCAGGGCATCCAAGGCCTCAGGCCAATTCTTTACTTCCCCCCTGACCCTCTAGACACTGCTGGACACGTTGGGTTTGACCAAGACGGCGAGAGCGCGGCGATGCCAGCCAAACGCGCGCTCTAGAGCACGCAACAGTGCAGACAAGCATTGTAGCTTCGGCCAATCGGCCTCCCCCGACAGCCTCGGGCCTCCCCCTCGCGCCAGTCGAGGCCCCTCGATGTCCGCGACCTCCCCGGCGTTGTCCCCCCTCCTCCTGCGCCCTCCAGTGGCCGTCGTCGCACGCGCGCTGGCCGCCCGCGGCGGCCACTCCTCTGCCTCGCACGCGCGCACGCTCCTGACGCTCCCCCGCTTCTCTTTCTCCCTCAGCTGGACGTGGAGATCGTCCAGGAACTCCACGGACCCATTCCCTTGGCCTCCTGTGCGCTGTAGCCTCGAGCCGGAGCTCGCCGGCGCACTGGACCACGGGTCTCCGTCGAGCTCCTATAAATAGCCCCTCCCGAGCCTCTCCAAGAGCATCAGCAGCTCCACCACACTCCACTGAGTCCCCCAGCATCATCCACTCCTCCCCAGGATGTCCCAGTGCTCGGGATCGACCGGAGCTCCGCCGCGTCGGGCCGCCGGTGATCCCGCAGTACGGGCCTTCCCCGCTCTTCTTCTTGCCCGATTTAGAACCGCCAAGCCACACTGACCATTTCCCCCTTGTTTCCCCTCTCCGTGGCAGTCGGAAACGACCAGAACCACGACCCTCCGACGAGCTTCCGCCGTCCCACCTCTCCGGCGGTGAACCGGACCTCCCCGCCGTGCCGCACCACCACCCCTGCATCCGCGACACGACGCTGGTCACGTTCCTGCCCTCCGTTGCCGTCGCCGTGGCCGGGAACCTCGCCGGTGAGCTCGCCGTCGCCGTGGACGTGGGGTTAGAGATGACAGGCGGGCCCCGCCTGTCATCCCCTCACCTCTCTCCCCCTCCTCTGTGCCACTGACCCACGGGCCCCGCCCGTCAGGTTTAAAAAACCTGACGTGCGCGCGCAGGCTCCTGTGCGGCTGGGCCGATCCGTCTGGGCCGTGCACTGTGGCCTTCTCTGGCCGAGTGCACAGGACGCTTTTTCCTTTTTCTTTTCTGTAAATGTTTTAAACATTTCTACATAAAAGAATAATGATCCAAATTAAATAATTCCAACTCCTAAAATCTTGTAATATTCCAACCTATTTAATGGTACCACTTTCACTCAAATCCATGAAATTTTTCTGTTCTGTTCAAATTTAAATTCAAATTTGGGCAGTAATACTCCTGTTCAAAAATCAGTAAAATTCCATTCTGTTACTCCAAAACTCCAACTAAGATTTTTCCCCACCTTAGAAATCCCTCTAGTATTTTACAAAAATGAGTTGACATTTTTCTGAGCACTTTGATTTTTCTGTTTTGTTTGTATTCTTATTTTCCCGTGGTTATTATGCGACGTATAGATCCCGTATTTGACGAAGTTGCTGTGGAAGAAGAAGGAGAAGGATTTGAAGACCTTGAAGACCAAGCCAATCCAGGCAAGCAGCCCTTTGACCATGATACACTTGTTCTCGGAACCCGTTTGTTTCCGATGCATGATGATAGGGTTTCGATGGTGACCTAGATGAACCACCACATGATGCATGCTTTATTAATGATCTCACTATGTGCTAGATGTCATGCAAATAGTTGGTCATGATGCTTATATGATGCATGTGTGATTTGAACCCTCGTAGTTGAAATCTTTGCATGAACCCATCGGGTGCCCCTAATGCCCGAGGGTGATGATGTGTTAGGTCATCACTTGAGAAAGAAGTGATGTGCCGGTATTATCTTGTGCATAGTGGAATGATGGATTAGATTTATGTGTGACTACCGTCCCAACCAAACATGTGCAACCACACTACCCCTTATGGGACAGGGCTTTACTGATTACTTAGGTCGATACTAGCATGGTGCCCGCATTACTAGTGACGGGAAGACTTGAGGTCTTTCCCGGGACGGGGTCGTGCTTGGATAGACGGCCATAACTGTTTTTATAGGGCACCGGACACACCGTTGGTCCCTTCGGGTACGCGTGACATTGAAATTAGGGCAAGTCCCGTGATCTATTGTTTGTACCCGAGGGCCGTGTACCAACGAGTGGACTCTATGTTAGTGTCATCTAAGGAAAGGTAATGACCGGGTGCTTACCCCGGGTACTTGAGGTACCGCGGGTCGTGGATGACACGGAAGTTCCCCGGATCTTGTGGGTAAAGTGCGCAACCTCTGCAGAGTGTAAAACTATACGAATAGCCGTGTCCACGGTCATGGACAGTTGGGTGGTGCTACTTAAACTATGTCCAGAATTTTACTTCATCGATGAAAGTATGTGGGTGATAAGTCAAGGATGGTGACTTGACTCGATGAGTTGAATCATATTCATGTTGATATCGGTAACCTGTCTTCAAGGTTACGCGAGGATTATTGATGCATAAACTTGATGGTAGAATATTTGTTCTAGCCTTGCTAGATTGATCATTATTATTCAATTGCACCGTTACTGTACCACATCATGGGTTGCTTGCGAGTACATTCAAAGTACTCATTGGCTTGCCACTGGTTATTTAATTGGCCAGGCATGGAAGAACAGGAATATGAGGAAGAGTTCTTTGGAGACGAACATGCGAACTAGGACGCTATCCCAGTCAGAATGCCTGTAGGGTTAAGGCAGATGGCATGGGTTCTACCCGTTTATCGAAGACTTCCGCTATTTGAGTTATTTGCTAATCAGCCCGTGAGGCTCTATATATGTAAGACTTGGCCATAATGGCCTTAATTCGTGTAAGACTATTTGTATGGATGTAAGACTCTTGTTATTTCAGCTTCTGTGTGTTCAGTGAGTATTGATCTCTGGGATCACTGTACACGTGCATTCGGTGATCTCGACTTCTAAGTCGGGGTCCCCACAGAGCTGGTATCAGAGCCATCCTGACTGTAGGAAGCCTTAGTTAGCACGGGCGTTAGTTAGTTGAGACCCCTTTTCAAAAACCTTCTGAACCTCTCTTCTTTTCTAAACCTGAGATTTCATCAGCTTATTAACCCCTCCTATTCCACCTTTGTAGATGGCCGCTGTTCCCGAAGAGCACCTGACCACTGGGTTTCCCTTACTTCTCGAGGATAGCCTCCAGGAGTGTCAGTTCCACCGAGCACCCATCCTCACCTACCTTGAGCATTGGGTGAACGATACTGAGGTGGAGTACCATGTGGAAGTGATCGTGAAGGCAAACGATCCTCCCACAAGTTGGTTCTTCGAGGGACCCTAGATGGCAACACTACCACTCGCTGTCGAGGCTGCTGCACTCAAGGCGTTAACCCGTCTCCGCGAGCTTCTTCCGGAGATGGCAGCCAAGATGACAACTCGCTTCTTACCTTACCGGAAGGAAGGTAACAAAGAAAGCAGCGCACTAGCCCCTCCACTGAAGGAAGGACTCTCGCTTCGGTTCCAGACCTACTTCAGTCTATGTGCCAACAGCCTGGCACAAGACTTGGCCTCAGAATCAATGAAGCTTCGAGAAGAACTTCACAAGACCAAGGCACTTCTTCGTCGAGCTCAAGAGAAGGCAAACAGGATCAAGAAGGAAGGAGCACCATCTGGACAATCCTCTATCGCATATCGAGGCGGAAGGCCCTCCGAGGATGTATCTTCCAAGGGTGAAGAACCACCTCGGCGACGCCGGATGACAGCAAGGGAATATCGCAAGCTTTTCCCCACACCACCGACGAAGCACCATCGTATCCAACTCCTCCACTCCCCCACTCCCTCAAGCGACAAGGGAGCCCAGACAGATGAAGACAAGGAGGAAGACCCAGAAGAGCCGGAATACGCGACCGAGCATTCCGCCGCTTAGGCATTATTCGCTACTCGGATATGCCAGTTGTAACCTCTACGGTAGGATAGGTCGTGTAACCCCTATGCGCAGTCGAGTCCTTGTATGGTTCATATGAAACCATTTAGTGTTTGCTTTTGTTGTGTCTGGATGTACATCGTATTCTTCCTTCGGGAATATGTAAATGACTACATCACCCATTTGGATTTTAATGGATGTGTTTTGGCCTTTCGGCCCTTGCATGATTTGATCTAGTGTCACACCCACCCCCTTACTAGGCACCCATCTATCTTTCTTTCCCTCTTCCGAGTCATGAGACCTTTTACCGCTCCAACAGGATGCCTGTTGTAACTCGTACTGGTACCTCTACCCAGCAGCCCGAAGCCGGAGCATCCTCTTAGCCAGAGGCAGGCCACGACCAAACCAACGACCAAGCTCCACCACCACCTCCTCCAAGCATGGACATGGCTCAGCTTCTCCAAGCTTTCCGAGAGGAACGCCAAGCCAACACTGCAGCTCTCCAGCTGATTGCTCAAGCTGTCACCAACAACCGCCAGCCGGCGGGGAATGGCAATGGACGTTCCACGTTGGCAGAGTTCAAGAAGCATGCACCGCCAACCTTCATCGAGACTGCTGAACCCTTGGATGCAGATGACTGGGTCCGTTCCATTGAGGAAATTCTGGAACTAGTCGGATGCACCAAAGACCGCGAGAAGGTGGCTTATGCAGCCCACTGCCTCGGGGGAACTGCTAGAGCTTGGTGGGATGGATTCAAGGTTATGCACGCTGAACAAGACATCACTTGGGTTAACTTCAAGGCAGAATTCCGCAAGGCCCACATTCCTTCCGGAATCATGGCTATCAAAAAGCGTGAGTTCCGAGCCCTGAAGCAAGGAAGTGGCGCTGTCAAGGAGTACATGCAGAAGTTCAGTGTTCTGTCAAGGTATGCCCCTGAAGATGTCAGCTCTGATGCTGCCAAAAGGGAGCGCTTCATGGAAGGCCTTAATCAGACTCTGCAATACTCGCTTGTCGTGTGCGACTGTCCGTCTTTCCCTGACCTGGTGAACAAGGCACTCATGCTTGAAGACAAGCAGCGTGCTTTGGAAGACACTCGCAAGCGCAAGTTGGTCAGTAAGGGAAGTTCCAGCAACCAGAAGCCTCGCCCGTGGCAGTCAGCCCCGGCCAAGCCAACCTATCAGCAACCAAGAGCTCCTGCACCTCGTGCCAACCCTCAGCCTCAGCAGTATGCCAACCCCAGGCCAGCTTTCAACCCCAATACCAGTGGTGGCAACAAGAGCAACACTCCAAACCAAGTCACTTGCTTTGGATGTGGTCAGCCCGGACACATCTGAAGGGTGTGCCCCAACAAGAAGCCTGATGCCCCGCGCCCCAATGCGCAGAACCAGGGACAAGGCCGTGGAATGCCACCAAGGAACCCAGCTCCTCGCAATCCACCGAACTATGGGAAGGGGCGTGTGAATCACGTCACTGCTGAAGAAGCCCAGGAAGACCCGGACGTCGTGCTGGGTACGTTCCTTGTCAACTCAGCACCTGCAACTGTCTTGTTTGATTCTGGAGCAACGCATTCATTTGTCATTCAAAGATTTGCATTAAAAAGTGGCATGACCCCTACACCCCTGAATAACCCTATGGTGGTACAAACCCCCGGAGCCGAGATGAGAGCCAAGATAGGCTTTAAAGGAGTCAGTATTACCATTAACGGTGTAGACTTCCTAGCAGACCTTATCGTCCTGAGATCGCAAGGCTTGGATGTGATTCTAGGCATGAATTGGCTCAGCAAGCACCAAGGCTTGTTAGACTGTGCCAATCGGACAGTCACTGTGACCAATGACCAGGGAGTCGAAGTCAAGTTTGCTCCCAACTCCTCTTCCGCTCAAGCCGCTAAAGTCAACTATCTGTCTAAAGTTGGGCTAGATCAAGTACCGGTGGTATGTGAGTATCCTGATGTCTTTCCGGATGAACTACCGGGAATGCCCCCTGACCGTGACATTGAGTTCATCATCGAGCTCGTGCCCGGAGCAGGACCCATCTATAAGAAGCCTTATAGAATGGGGACGGAAGAATTAGCCGAGTTGAAGAAGCAGCTAGAAGAGCAGCTAAGGAAGGGATTTATCCGCCCAAGTGCCTCCCCTTGTGGATCTCCTGTTCTGTTTGTGGCCAAGAGGGACGGTACCATCCGCTTATGCATTGACTATCGTTCCCTCAATGAAGTTACAATCAAGAACAAGTACCCACTTCCCAAGATCGAAGATCTGTTTGATCAGCTCAGCGGAGCCAAGGTATTCTCCAAGATCGACCTCAGATCTGGGTATTACCAGCTGAAGATCAGACCCCAAGATATTCCGAAGACGACATTCGTAACCAGATATGGCCTGTACGAGTGCACGGTCATGTCTTTTGGGTTAACCAATGCCCCAGCTTACTTCATGTATCTCATGAATAAAGTCTTCATGGAATATTTGGACAAGTTTGTTGTTGTCTTCATTGATGACATTCTTGTGTTCTCGAAGTCGGAGGAAGAGCACGAGCAGCATCTGAGAATGGTCCTAGACAAGCTTCGTGAGCACCAACTGTATGCCAAATTCAGCAAGTGTGAGTTCTGGCTGCATAAAGTTGGATTCTTAGGTCATGTCTTGACCGAGGAAGGATTATCTGTTGATCCTGCAAAAATCGAAGCTGTGACCCAATGGCAATCTCCAACGACCGTCAAGGAAGTCAGAAGCTTCCTCGGACTAGCGGGCTATTACCGCAAGTTCGTGGAAGGATTCTCTAGCATTGCACGACCAATGACTCAGCTCCTCAAGAAGGACAAGAAGTTCGAGTGGACGCCAAAATGCGAAGAGAGCTTCCAAGAGCTCAAGAAGAGATTGACCACCGCCCCAGTTCTGGCAACACCGGATATTCACAAGGAGTTCGTGATAAATTGTGATGCCTCTCGAACCGGATTGGGAAGCGTTCTGATGCAAGAAGGCCGCGCCATAGCATACCTCTCCAGGTAGCTATGACCCCATGAGGAGAACTACGCTACTCACGATCTTGAGCTAGCGGCAGTTGTTCATGCCTTGAAGACATGGCGGCATTACCTCCTAGGGAAACGGTGTGAGATTTACACAGACCACAAAAGTCTGAAGTATATTTTCACCCAAAAGGAATTGAACATGAGGCAGCGGAGATGGTTGGAACTCATCAAAGACTATGACCTCAGTGTTCAGTATCACCCTGGGAAGGCTAATGTGGTGGCCGATGCCTTAAGCAGGAAGGCTTGCTCTTTGAATGCCGTTATTCAAGAAAGGCAGCCAGCCTTGTTTAAGGAGATCGAACAATTCAGTTTGGAATTGGTCACCCCTGGATTTCTGGATCATTTGGAAGTCAGACCGACCCTGATGGACGACGTCAAGAAGGCTCAAGATGGACACGCCAGCATTGAAGGCATCAAGAAGAAGATGAAGCTAGGCAAGGCCCCAGGATTCTCCGAAGACGAGCACGGGATTGTTTGGTACAAAGGTCGTCTCTGCGTACCAAACAACACCGAGCTGAAGACGCTGATTCTACAAGAAGCCCACGACACTTTGTATTCCATCCACCCCGGAGGAACCAAGATGTACCAAGACTTGAAGGCACGATTCTGGTGGCACGGTATGAAGAGAGAGATTGCAACCTATGTTGCAAAGTGTGATGTGTGCCAAAGGGTCAAGGCTGAATATCAGCGACCTGCTGGATTGCTTCAACCACTCAAGGTTCCTGAGTGGAAGTGGGATAAAGTCGGAATGGACTTCATCACTGGATTACCAAGGTCGAATAGAGGACATGACTCTATCTGGGTCATAGTCGATCATTTGACCAAGGTGGCCCATTTCATTCCTGTCAAGACCACTTATGATGGCAACCGGCTGGCAGCTCTCTACATCGACCGAATCGTAAGTCTTCACGGCATTCCCAAGGAGATTGTGTAAGATCGAGGAACCTAGTTCACCTCAAGGTTCTGGAAGAAGTTCCAAGAAGCCTTGGGAACCAAGTTGACTTTCAGCACAGCTTTCCACCCACAGACCGGAGGTCAAACAGAGCGAGTCAATCAGATTCTCGAAGACATTCTCCGAGCCTGTGTCCTGGCATATGGAGCCAAGTGGGAAGACTGTCTCCCTTTTGCCGAGTTCTCCTATAACAACAGTTACCAGTCAAGCCTTCAGATGGCACCATTTGAGGTGTTGTACGGACGCAGATGTCGCACACCCCTCAACTGGTCAGAGACTGGAGAAGGACTAGTCTTTGGACAGGATAATCTCCGCGCAGCAGAAGAGCAAGTCCAACTAGTCAGAGTGCGATTAAAGGCAGCCAAGTCAAGGCAGAAGAGTTATGCTGACACTCACCGTCGGAACATGAGTTTCCATGTCGGGGACCATGTGTACCTGCGGGTAACTCCTCTGAAGGGAACCAAGCGTTTCCACGTCAAAGGGAAGCTCGCACCAAGGTTCATTGGACCCTTTGAGATCACTGCACGACGAGGAGAAGTGGCTTATCAGTTGGAACTACCACCTGAGCTATCCGATGTGCACAATGTATTCCATGTGTCACAACTCCGGAAATGTCTCCAAGTTCCAGACAAGCCCAATCTCTACAAGGATGTGGATCACCAAGCCATTGATCTGCAGCCTGATTTGACCTACCGCGAGAAGCCCATTCGTATTCTGGACGAAGCAGAACGACGTACGCGAAGCCGTACCATCAAGTACTTCAAGGTCCAGTGGAGCAACCACACCGAAGCAGAAGCAACCTGGGAACGAGAAGACTATCTTAGATCTGAGTTTCCCGACCTCTTTTAAGCCCTAGTTTAGGAATCTCGGGGACGAGATTCTTGTAAGGGGGATAGGTCTGTCACACCCTGCATTTTGTAACATGTTATTTGTATCTTTGAAGCATGAAAATTTGGACCAGCAAATTTTTTTAGCATCATTTGGCTTTTATTTGGAATTGAGTTTTCTTCATGTGCTTTTTCTTGTGCTCATTAAAGTCAACTATGATCTCTTGTAGATTTCATCTCCATACCCAAAACTTCTGCCCAATGATCATGCCAAGTGTTATATAACAGTATAGTATTTTCTTACAAAATTAATTTGGCCAAAAAGTATTTTATAAATTTAGTTTTCCAAAAACCCCTGAATTGAGATTTGCACTGCAAGTACTTGATTTAGGGTGAGAAAATTATTTCAAAAGGTTTATTTGAGACCTAGTAGTCGTAGGACTCCCAGAAACCACAAAGGTATAATTTTAAATGTTATTTTCCTATTTTATTTAAAAGCTTTTTCTTAAGTCCAGAAATGGTCTTTAATAGGGGAAAATTATTTAACTATTTCAAAAATATTTGCCAAAATTCAGAGAGACTCAGAGGACTTATATTGTCCATATATAAGAGTTTCAACACTTGGTCATGTTCAAAATAATGGGCTAAACCCTCTAAAACCCTTTCTGGATATTTCAAGCTTTTGAAATATTTACAAAGGGAATATTCTCCAAAAATTCCAGGGAAATTCTGTCATGTCATATATGACATATTTGATGATCTTGCCAAGTCCCATGCCTTGGGAAGCAAGAAAACATCCTCAAACCCCTTCATAACCATTCTGTCCATATTTGAAGTTTGAGCAACTTTACATTGCCAAACTTGTCCAAATGCTCTCAAACTTGGTGCACATGCTAGAATGACCTAATAAGGCATCTAGACCAAATGGCACAAGAATTTGAATAGAGCAACTTGATCAGATCACCTCAAAACCCTTTCTGTTCAAATGCAAATTTGAACAACTTTACATTACCAACTTTTTATCTGGAGCTTCAAACTTTGTGGGCATGATCAATACCCCAAATGATGATGCTACACCAAGTGGTGCATCAAGGGGAGATGATTAGCTTGACTCAATCAAGATGAAACTGTTTCTGTTGATTTCTAGGGTTCACCAAAGTTACATTGGTTAGTTTCTTCAAATGGGCCCAAACTTGGTGAAGCACCTTATTTTCTCATGTCTTTCAACCCTGTTAAGTGCCATGTCAAGTGGAGTTCATTTACTTGCCCAAACACTGATCAAACACCTTCTGCAGAATTGCTAAAACCTCCAACTTGATCACTTTTACTTTTCTCCATGGCCTCAACTTCTTACCACTTGATCATTGAATTACTAGCTACCACCAGTAACTTCCCCAGCACCCCAGCTCCATGATTGAAGGGTGAAAGCCCTGTTTTACCTTGCTGTACAGCAAGCTTTCACCATTTCACCAACATCTCCACTCTCTCTCAGCACCTCCAGGGCATCCAAGGCCTCAGGCCAATTCTTTACTTCCCCCTGACCCTCTAGACACTGTTGGACACGTTGGGTTTGACCAGAACGGCGAGAGCGCGGCGATGCCAGCCAAACGCGCACTCTGGAGCATGCAACAGTGCAGACAAGCACTGTAGCTTCGGCCAATCGGCCTCCCCCGACAGCCTCGGGCCTCCCCCTCACGCCAGTCGAGGCCCCTCGACGTCCGCGACCTCCCCGGTGCTGTCCCTCCTCCTCCTGCGCCCTCCAGTGGCCGTCGTCGCACGCGCGCTGGCCGCCCGCGGCGGCCACTCCTCTGCCTCGCACGCGCGCACGCTCCTGACGCTCCCCCGCTTCTCTTTCTCCCTCAGCTGGACGTGGAGATCGTCCAGGAACTCCACGGACCCATTCCCTTGGCCTCCCGTGCGCTGTAGCCTCGAGCCGGAGCTCGCCGGCACACTGGACCACGGGTCTCCGTCGAGCTCCTATAAATAGCCCCTCCCGAGCCTCTCCAACAGCATCAGCAGCTCCACCACACTCCACTGAGTACCCCAGCATCATCCACTCCTCCCCAGGACGTCCCAGTGCTCGGGATCGACCGGAGCTCCGCCGCGTCGGGCCGCCGGTGATCCCGCAGTACGGGCCTTCCCCGCTCTTCTTCTTGCCCGATCTAGAACCGCCAAGCCACACTGACCATTTCCCCCTTGTTTCCCCTCTCTGTGGCAGTCGGAAACGACCAGAACCACGACCCTCCGACGAGCTTCCGCCGTCCCACCTCGCCGCCGGTGAACCGGACCTCCCCGCCGTGCCGCACCACCACCCCTGCATCCGCGACACGACGCTGGTCACGTTCCTACCCTCCGTTGCCGTCGCCGTGGCCGGGAACCTCGCCGGTGAGCTGGCCGTCGCCGTGGCCGTGGGGTTAGAGATGACAGGCGGGCCCCGCCTGTCATCCCCTCACCTCTCTCCCCCTCCTCTGTGCCACTGACCCACGGGCCCCGCCCGTCAGGTTTAAAAAACCTGACGTCCGCGCGCAGGCTCCCGTGCGGCTGGGCCGATCCGTCTGGGCCGTGCACTGTGGCCTTCTCTGGCCCAGTGCACAGGACGCTTTTTCCTTTTTCTTTTCTGTAAATGTTTTAAACATTTCTACAGAAAAGAATAATGATCCAAATTAAATAATTCCAACTCCTAAAATCTTGTAATATTCCAACCTATTTAATGGTACCACTTTCACTCAAATCCATGAAACTTTTCTGTTCTGTTCAAATTTAAATTCAAATTTGGGCAGTAATACTCCTGTTCAAAAATCAGTAAAATTCCATTCTGTTACTCCAAAACTCCAACCAAGATTTTTCCCCACCTTAGAAATCCCTCTAGTATTTTACAAAAATGAGTTGACATTTTCTGAGCACTTTGATTTTTCTATTTTGTTTGTATTCTTATTTTCCCGTGGTTATTATGCGACGTATAGATCCCGTATTTGACGAAGTTGCTGTGGAAGAAGAAGGAGAAGGATTTGAAGACCTTGAAGACCAAGCCAATCCAGGCAAGCAGCCCTTTGACCATGATACACTTGTTCTCGGAACCCGTTTGTTTCCGATGCATGATGATAGGGTTTCGATGGTGACCTAGATGAACCACCACATGATGCATGCTTTATTAATGATCTCACTATGTGCTAGATGTCATGCAAATAGTTGGTCATGATGCTTATATGATGCATGTGTGATTTGAACCCTCGTAGTTGAAATCTTTGCATGAACCCATCGGGTGCCCCTAATGCCCGAGGGTGATGATGTGTTAGGTCATCACTTGAGAAAGAAGTGATGTGCCGTTATTATCTTGTGCATAGTGGAATGATGGATTAGATTTATGTGTGACTACCGTCCCAACCAAACATGTGCAACCACACTACTTCTTATGGGACGGGGCTTTACTGATTACTTAGGTCGATACTAGCATGGTGCCCGCATTACTAGTGACAGGAAGACTTGAGGTCTTTCTCGGGACGGGGTCGTGCTTGGATAGACGGCCATGACTGTTTTTACAGTGCACCGGACACACCGTTGGTCCCTTCGGGTACGCGTGACATTGAAATTAGGGCAAGTCCCGTGATCTATTGTTTGTACCCGAGGGCCGTGTACCAACGAGTGGACTCTATGTTAGTGTCGTCTAAGGAAAGGTAATGACCGGGTGCTTACCCCGGGTACTTGAGGTACCGCGGGTCGTGGATGACACGAAAGTTCCCCGGATCTTGTGGGTAAAGTGCGCAACCTCTGCAGAGTGTAAAACTATTCGAATAGCCGTGTCCACGGTCATGGACAGTTGGGTGGTGCTACTTAAACTATGTCCAGAATTTTACTTCATCGGTGAAAGTATGTGGGTGATAAGTCAAGGATGGTGACTTGACTCGATGAGTTGAATCATATTCATGTTGATATCGGTAACCTGTCTTCAAGGTTACGCGAGGATTATTGATGCATAAACTTGATGGTAGAATATTTGTTCTAGCCTTGCTAGATTTATCATTATTATTCAATTGCACCGTTACTGTACCACATCATGGGTTGCTTGCGAGTACATTCAAAGTACTCATTGGCTTGCCACTGGTTATTTAATTGGCCAGGCATGGAAGAACAGGAATATGAGGAAGAGTTCTTTGGAGACGAACATGCGAACTAGGACGCTATCCCAGTCAGAATGCCTGTAGGGTTAAGGCAGATGGCATGGGTTCTACCCGTTTATCGAAGACTTCCGCTATTTGAGTTATTTGCTAATCAGCCCGTGAGGCTCTATCTATGTAAGACTTGGCCATAATGGCCTTAATTCGTGTAAGACTATTTGTATGGATGTAAGACTCTTGTTATTTCAGCTTCTGTGTGTTCAGTGAGTATTGATCTCTGGGATCACTGTACACGTGCATTCGGTGATCTCGATTTCTAAGTCGGGGTCCCCACAATATGATTGTCTGAGTTGTAGATGCATAGGTTAGTATGTCGAACGAGTTCCACATATTTCTTCCGGATAACCCATGCAGAAGGATAGAATTGGCAGAGCCACAATATGAATGGAGTACTACTCAAGAGCACTCGGGTTGTGATCTTTTGGTTCAGAAGAACTTCTGCCATGATGGTTCATGGTATTTGGAAGAAGGATATACCACGGACCTCGAGGACTATCACAAGGTTACTAATATCCTAAAGGGACGAGCAAATACTAACAACATGAAGTAGGTAGAAAGAATCTTGGGTTCAAGAACCCAGGAGTAGAATGCCTACTAACTAAATGGCATCACGGGATGCTTTTGAGAATGACGGCCAGAATCATCACACTGAGAATATAAAGCATTGCTAGATTACTGGGTGATCCTCTAAGACACCTAGGGTCATAATAATAACTCCAACATATCTGTCGAGGTAACAGAGTACCTCAACACACTGACTAGTGTGCTTAGTCTGGCCCAAAGGTGCATCGGAACATGAAGGAAAAGTTTGCAAATGCATCAGATTATTTAGAAACCTGGAATGACTCGGACAGCATAACAGCTGCAAATGCTCAAAAATACTTTTGAGACTCATGCACAAAGATAGCATAACCACTCAACATCATAATGTCAAGGTTCTGAGACCAACAGTTTATCAACAGAAGTAGTAGGAACTGAACTGAGGTTTGAATCCACCATTAACGTGATCCTGATAAATAGAATGAGAATCCTAGTTTCTTAACCCCGTAGAAAAGAAGAGGATGACTCAGATCAGAAGGTCATAAGGTAGAGGAGTAAAAAGAGCCTTATGTTCCATTCCACAATCAATTCCCTTACATAACTAAAGAATTTCTAGACACGACTTCGACCAGTTTGGCTTGCTAATCCTACAGGCAGTCAGGCTCTGATACCAAAGCTGTCAGGACCCCGAAACTAAGTCACATAGGTCTAGCCTGTAACACGACATATCACTTTGCGGCCTCACGCACGGTATCCCCACGGGTGCCACCTTACCTGGCCCGGGACCGTTTGTGCATTTTGGCACATGTATATGATAGTGTCGCTAGCATCCATATGACAGAGAACCCGGGCCGACATGACTAGTTATAAACCAAAAGTGGCACTAAATTACAGAGACAGGCATACATGACCCAGCAATGAACGTGTCGGTCATCAACGTATGAACCCAAGTCGTAGCAAGATACAAGGACTTAAAGGAACAACGCGTGACATTCCCCTAAGGGACAGACACAGGAACGAAGAAGGACACATGCCGGCCAGCCAAAGTGTTCCGGAGCAGTAGCAAGCTACCAAGGCTCAGTGGAAGCACTAGGAGACATTTCCCAGTAAGATAGGCTACCAAGGGTAAACAACTAGGTGTCGGATCCCACACATAGCAATACACATTACACGTACGCATAACATGCAAGTATGTGTTGTACAACATGGCATCACAACTTAACTCAACAACTCATATAGATAAAGGCCCAGAAGAGCCATCATATCATTTATTACAAACAGAGGTCACATGACCCATCATACAGAGCATACAGGCAACGGAAGCATAACATGTCTGAGTACAGACAACTACAAATGAAAAAGGCTGAAAAGCCTGACTATCTACAAGACCCTCCCAAGGGTACAATATCGTAGCTGAGGTAACAAGCTAAATGTCGAAGTCCACGCGGAACCACTAGCGAGACTGAAGTCTCTCTGCAAAAACATAAATTAAGCAAACGTGAGTACAAAGGTACTCAGCAAGACTTACATCAGAACTAGCTACATATGCATTAGTATCAACAAGGGGTGGTGGAGTTTGACTGCAGCAAGCCAGCTTTGACTCGGTGGCTATCCTAAACTACGACTGCAAGTAACTCTTTTGAGGTGGCGCACACGAGTCCACATATTCACCAATCAATACACCACTATGGATCCGCTCCCGTCTCCCTACGAGAAGGCCATCCATAGCACTCACACTTATCTTGCGTGTTTTAGAGTATCCACTTTCACTTGTCTATGAACTGTTATAGGCAACCCAGAAGTCCATTACCACGGACACGGCTATTCGAATAGATCATATATATAACCCTGCAGGGGTGTACTTCTTCACACACGCTCTCGCCACTTACCGCCATGTACATGTTATGTATCTCGGCAACCTTCAAGCGGAAGCCTGGCGAGGGTCGGCCATGACCTGACTAACCACACAAGTCTCTCGTCCAGGTTTATCGCCTATTTGGGTTCCATCCGTGGGGAGATCCGGCCGGGGTGTCGCTCATGGCCCCAAACGATGTGTACAGGGTTTCCGCATCACCAAACGGGCGATCGGTACACCGTGCCACGTACCTGCCGCGTCACAGCCCACCCCGAGGGTCAGCGCTGTGCACGACCTCCAGTAAACTATAAACACCAGAAACTAGTTGCAACTCCTGGACAGAGATCATGTTGATTAATAAGTCGAGAGAGTTAATTAAGGATCCCAATGTGTGGTAGTAGCTGTTTCATGGATCAACCAACACAGAACTCAGTTCTTGAGGACGGCTTCAATGAGATAACCCACCATGTACTCCTACATGGCCTCTCATCGCTACCTTTACCAAATCATGTTCACACACTTAGCTCTCGACAATAAGACTTGTTCACCACATTCCAATTCATCCCCGATGAATCAGACCTGACACAACTCTAAGCAATAGCAGGCATAACCGGAAAGCATGAATGAGTAGGCACAACATGGCTCAAACAACTCCTACTCATACTAGTGGGTTTCAACTATTTACTGTGGCAATGACAGGTCATGCAATGGAAAGGGGTTCAACTACCGCAGCAGGTAACAGTTGAAGCATTGTTGTCCTAATGCAGTAAAAGAGAGCAAGAGCGAGAGTGTGGGATTGCATCGGAACGCTCAATGGGGTTTTGCTTGCCTGGCACTTCTGAAGATAACATTGGCTCTTCATCGGTGTCATCGATCACATCGTCGGAACACGTCTACTGAAAGGGAACAACACCGGCAACAGAGAAAGAAACACAATCAATGCAATGCACAATATGATGCATGATCATGACATGGCATTATGTTATGATTTGAGCTAATGCAACTAGCAACACAATTAAATGAAGTTGGTTTGAACCCAAGATTCAAATTCAAACTCCATATGTGATTATTTAAATGCCATTTAATTGATTTGACCTGATCAGCAGGTTTAACTTGTTCAAACATGCATGAAAATGCCATAAACAGATTCCTTGGATTTTTCTGATCATTTTTCATATATAAATTATTTTCATCTGAGCTACGGTTGATTTTATATGATTTTTAGAAGTTTAAAGCATTTTCTGGAATTTCTAAACCTTTCTGATTTATTTTAATTCCAGAAAAGCTTTACTGCGTCAGCACTGCGTCATCATGACATCAGCAAGTCAACAGGGGCTGGTCCAGTCAAACCTGACCAGTGGGTCCCACTGGTCAGTCTCTCAGCACTAACTAAAAGTTTAAAACTAAACTAAACACACACGGGGCCCACATGTCAGTGTCTAATTAAGTTAATAACAACAATTAGCACTTAACAAAAAGCCTAAGCTAATTTTGTCATAGGCCGGCCCCACAGGTCAGTGACTCAGGGGGAGTCAAACCCCTGGTCAGCCAGGTCAAACTGGTCGGCGGCTCGCCGCCGGCGACAGCGAGCACGGCGGAGGGGCTCGGGATTTGGCTACGGTCGACCAAATCGACCACCGTTTGGTCCTGCGCGTAGCTGAGGCTCGTGTGCATCCAGTAGAGCAAGCGGGAGGGGCTGGGGTGGCCGGAAAGTGGCCGGCGACGAGGTTTTGCGGCCGCAGCAAGTCGGGCTTGCGCGGGCGCGGCGGTGTGCTAGGCTTCTCGCCCCTCGTTGGTTACCCCAAGTGGAAGGTGTGAGATGTAGTGTTGCGGAAGTTTTTCCCTTGGCAAAGATACCAATGATCGAATCCCAGAGACTCCTAGGTTCAACAAGAAGGTGTCAACTGCTATGGCGCCAGATATTAGCAATCAACGTGGACCTGCACACAGATACAAATAACTTTGCTCCCAACGAGTATAGAGAGGTTGTCAATCCCTCCGGCCTTGTAGTTCACAAAGGATTAAACGCAAGTGATAGTAGTGATAGATATAATTGCAATAGTAAATAATAGCGAAAAGTAAATAGCGGATGTGATCAATGATGGTAATATGGACCGGAGTCTCATGATGTTCACTAGTGATGTCTCTCTCCCAAAAGACAATAAAACAGCTATGTGAGGTAAACGAATTACAGCTGGGCAATTGACAGGACCATGTGCGCAAACCAATGCTGACTGCATTGCAAGAAAGGTTGAGGTTCAAATCATGGGCGGTACGCCAAAGTAAGTAGACCGAAATCCATCAATATCTACTACTAATCATCCACCTTGAGATATCTATCCAGAACATCTCGTCGGTATTAAGTTGCGAGTCCCACCCATAGTGTAAACTCAATGCAACAGAAAACTGCATTAAAAGAACTTTGCGTAAAGTAAACAATCCTTGCACCCGCGGGCACAAGCACCGTTGTTTTCCCCCTTGTGGCAACATCACATCCCCTAGACTCATGTTTCTGTCACTCAAACTAGTCATCGAGGGGCATGAACCCACAATCAAGCATAACGTTCCCTCTTGGAGTCACTACCTATTACTTGGCCAAAGCAATAAATAACAACGGAGAACATGCAAGAATTACTTACGAACATAAATATAAAAGAGGTAGATCAAATATATTACTCAAGCACAATCTGAACATAATCTCATAATCCATCGGATCCCAGCAAACTCATCATAGCAAAAGCATAAGGATTACATATGTGCCTCGATCATGTAGGGCAACTCACGAGGGCTAATTAGTGAAGCACAAGAATGGGAGGAGAACATCACATAGCTACTGGTCATGGACTCATGGTCCAAGGGAGACTACTCACAACTCATCCGGGAGGCATCCATGGTGGTGGAGAGGCTCCCGGTGGTGATCCTCCCCTCCGGCAGGGTGCCGGGAAGAGTTCTCCTAGTGCTCCCGATCTTGGAAGCGGCGGCGGCGGCGGAACAGAGATGAGATCGCGAAAAAGAGTTCCTCCCTCGAGGGTTTCGGGAGACGATTTAAATATATGCCAAAGGGGGGGCATCGGAGGAGCCTCGGGGGGCCCAGGCGCCCCCCCGGCGCGGCCCAGGGGGGTGTCACATCCCTAGATCAACCCCTGTGGTCCTTGCCTGATCATCATGTCATCATGTTTATTTTCAAAGGAAACTTGAAATGGGGATTGTTCAAACCCTAGCACTTCAAATTCCAAATAGGTCTAGTCAAAAAAATTGCATTCAATGTTTCCAAAATGTTCCTAATATTTGTTGGATACTTTTGGCAAGGCTTTTGCAGCAAACCAAAAATAATGGACATTTCTGTGGAATATTTTGGGCATGGAATTTAATTTATTATTGTATTTGAATTTGGAACTATATTCATAATATATAGAATATATTTTCAAATAACTTTGAAATATTTTATGTGCTTTTGGAAAAGTCCATCTAGCAACATAAAATTGTCCAGAGGAGTTTTTGGCATTTTTTGAAATTGTTTTAATTTCAAAATAGTGGCAAAAGAAAATAAAACAAAGAAAGAAAAATAGAAAACAGAAACAGAAATAAGAGAGAGAGAAGAACTCACCTGGGCCTTACCTGGCAGAAGAGGCCCAGCCCACCAGGGGCTGTGTGGTCTTCTTTCTCCTGCCAGGAGGACAAGCAGGTGCGTGGCGACAGCGCACGCCCGCGGCCTCCACCTCCTCCCTGCCTGCTTCCCACCTCGATGCCCTGGACGAACGCCACGACACCCCTAGAACCCCCTCGACCTTCCCTCTCACTCGCTACTCTCTCCTCCCTCCTCTGTCTCTCTCTCACGCGGCGACCGAACGAAGCCGTCGCCGCCGGCGAGCACCACCGTGACCACAACCCTCCCCACGCCCCCGCAAAGTGTCCACGAGCTTCGCCTCGTCCCTCTCTTCCTCCTCGCCAAGCCGCCCGACGCCGGAAGCCCCGAAACGCCGCCGTCTTTGTCTTCTTCAACCTTCGGCCGCCGTCGACCTCATCGTCGATTCGCTACGTCCGGCGCCTCCCCAAGCCCCCTGAGACCCCCGTCGACCCCGCTGTGAGCTCCTCCGCCGTTTCCCCCTGTCCCCGTGGCCTGCAACTCGCCGTAGCCATCGCCCCCTTCCTTACCGTCGCCAGCCGCCGCTGAGCTTGTCGCCGTCGTAGCCACAGACGCGCAAGCTCGGAACCGAGCATGTCACAGTGCTCACCGAGCCCCCAGGAACCGAACGCAACCACCAGCTCACTTCCCTGAGCCCCGCAGCACCTACCCCGTCGGTGCCCGAACTCCGGCGCCGCCGCGAGCTCGTTTCCGATGAGCTCCGCCCACCCCAGCTCCTCCCACTTGCGGGGATGGATGCGGGAGAGCACGGGCTCCCTCCTGGTGCCCTCAGCGTGCCCAGCCGCAGCCTGCAGCGCCGCCCCGATCAACTCCGGCGACCCTCCGCCGTGTTCTATGGTCGCCGGTGTTAAGCCGCCGATGTGGCTCACTTAGTTAGCACTAATGACCCCGCTAATCACCCTCACAGCCACTGACAGTGGGCCCTAGCCCTGGTCAAACCCCAATCAGCGCTGGTTTTGACCGGAATCAGTCCATGTGTCACTGACGTGTGGACCCCACACGTTAGGTTTGACCCTGGCCGGTCAGTTGACCTGCTGACCTCAGCCTGACGCAGTGCTGACGCAATAAATGTTTTTTGGGTTTTTAAATAAATCAGAAATGATTTATTTATTTCGGAAAATAGCCAAAATTTCTAAAAATCATATAAAATCAACCGTAGCTCAGATGAAAATAATTTATATATGAAAATTGATCATAAAAATCCAAGGAATCTGTTTATGGCATTTTCATGCATGTTTGAATAACTTACAGCCACTGTTTAGGACAATTTGAATAAATGGCATTTGAATAATCACATATGGAGTTTGAATTTGAACCTATGGTTCAAACCAACTTCATTAATTGTGTTGCTAGTTGCTTTATCTCAACCAACAGCATATTGCCATGTCACATTCATGCATCATATTGTTGCATTGCATTGATTGTGTTCTTTCTCTGTTTGCCGGTTTTGTTCTCTCTCAGTAGACGACGTTCCGACGATGAGTTCGATGACACCGATGAAGAGCTATTAACATCTTTAGAAGTGCCAGGCAAGCAGAACCCCCTTGTTCATTCCGATACAATCCCACTCTCTCGCTCCTGCTCTCTTTTACTGCATTAGGACAACAACGATTGAACTGCTTTTGCTGCGGTAGTTGAACCCCTTTCCTCTGCATGACCTGTCATTGCCACAGTAAATAGTTGAAACCCACTAGCATGAGTAGGAATTGTTTGAGCCATGTTGTGCCTACTCATTCATGCTTTCTGGTTATGCCTGCTATTGCTTAGAGTTGTGTCAGGTCTGATTCATCGGGGATGAATTGGAATGTGGTGAACATGCCCTACTGTTGAGAGCTAAGTGTGTGAACACGATTTGGTAAAGGTAGCGGTGAGAGGCCATGTAGGAGTACATGGTGGGTTGTCTCACTGGAACCGTCCTTAAGAACTGAGTTCTGTGTAAGTTGTCCAATGACATAGCTACTACCACGCATTGGAATGCTTAAGTGCCCCTCTCGACTTATTAATCAACTCGATCTCTGTCCAGGAGTTGCAACTAGTTTCTGGTGTTTGTAGGTAGTGCTAGTAGTCTACCAAGTGGCACCCGGTACAGGTGGGCTTGGGACAGACTAGGTGCAGTGGCCCGGTGTACCAAGTGGCACCCGGTTGGTGGGCTTGGGAACCCTGTACACATCATTTGGGGCCGTGAGCGACACCCCTGCCGGATCGCCCCACGGATGGAACCCGAATAGGCGATAAACCTGGACGAGAGACTTGTGTGGTTAGTCAGGTCGTGGCCGACACCCTCGCCAGGCTTCCGCTTGAAGGTTGCCGAGATACACGACGTGTACATGGAGGTAAGTGGCGAGAGCGTGTGTGAAGAAGTACACCCCTGCAGGGTTAACATGATCTATTCGAATAGCCGGGTCCGCGGATATGGACTTCTTGGATGCTTACGTGGTACATAGACAATCGAAAGTGGATACTCTAAAATACTCAAGACAAGTGTGAGTACTATGGATGGCCTTCTCGTAGGGAGACGGGAGCGGATCCATAGTGGTGTATTGATTGGTGAATATGTGGACTCGTGTGCGCCACCTCAAAAGAGTTACTTGCAGTCGTAGTTCAGGATAGCCACGAGTCAAAGCTGGCTTGCTGCAGTCAAACTCCACTACCCCCTTGTTGATACTGTTGCATATGTAGTTAGTTCTGATGTAAGTCTTGCTGAGTACCTTTGTACTCACATTTGCTTAATTTATGTTTTTGCAGAGAGACTTCAGTCTCGCTAGTGGTTCCGCGTGGACTACGACGTTTAGCTTGTTACCTCAGCTACGATCTTGTACCCTTGGGAGGGTCTAGTAGTTAGTCAGGCTTCTCAGCCTTTTTCTTTTGTAGTTGTCTGTACTCAGACATGTTATGCTTCTGTTGCCTGTATGCTCTGTAGGTTGGGTCATGTGACCTCTGATTGTAATAAATGCTATGATGGCTCTTCTGGGCCTTTATCTATATGATTTGTTGAGTTATGTTGTGATGCCATGTTGTACAACACATACTTGCATGTTATGCGTACGTGTAATGTGTATTGCTATGTGTGGGATCCGACACCTAGTTGTTTACCTTTGGTAGCCTATCTTACAGGGAAATGTCTCCTAGTGCTTCCACTGAGCCTTGGTAGCTTGCTACTGCTCCGGAACACTTAGGCTGGCCGGCATGTGTCCTTCTTCGTTCCTGTGTCTGTCCCTTAGGGGAAATGTCACGCGTTGCTCCTTTAAGTCCTTGTAGCTTGCTACGGCTTGGGTTCATACGTTGATGACCGACACGTTCGTTGCTGGGTCATGTACGCCTGTCTCTGTAATTTAGTGCCACTTTTGGTTTATAACTGGTCATGTCGGCCCGGGTTCTCTGTCATATGGATGCTAGCGACACTATCATATACGTGTGCCAAAATGTGCAAACGGTCCCGGGCCAGGTAAGGTGGCACCCGTGGGGATACCGTGCGTGAGGCCGCAAAGTGATATGATGTGTTACAGGCTAGACCTGTGTGACTTAGGATCGGGGTCCCGACAGCTTTGGTATCAGAGCCTGACTGCCTGTAGGATTAGCAAGCCAGACTGGTCGAAGTCGTGTCTAGAAACTCTTTAGTTATATAAGGGAATTGATTGTGGAAGGGAACGTAAGGCTCTTTTTACTCCTTAACCCTATGACCTTCTGATCTGAGTCACCTTCTTCTATTCTACGGGGATTAAGAACTAGGACTCTCATTCTATTTATTAGGATCACGTTAATGTGGTTTCAACCCTCAGTTCAGTTCCTACTACTTCTGTTGCTCAACTGTTGGTCTCAGAACCTTGACATGATGATGTTAAGTGGATATGCTACCCTTTTTGCTTGGATCCCAAAAGTATTTTCGAGCATTTGCAGCCGTTATGCTGTCCGAGTCATCCCAGGTTTCTAAATAGTCTAATGCATTTGCAAATCATTCCTATATGTTCCTAATGTCCTTTTAGGCCAGATTAACCACACTAGTCGGTGTGTTGAGGCACTCTGTTACCTCGACATATATGTTGGACTTATTATTATGACCCTAAGTATCTTAGAAGATCACCCAGTAATCCAGCAATGTTTTATATTCCAGTGTGATGATTCTGGCCATCATTCTCGAAAGCATCCCGTGATGCCATTTAGTTAGTAGGCATCCTACTCCTGGGTTCTTGAACCCAAGATTCATTTTACCTACATCATGTTGGTAAGGGTTTGCTCGTCCCTTTAGGTTATTAGTAACCTTGTGATAGTCCTCGAGGTCCGTGGTATATCGTTCTTCCAATACCATGAACCCTCCTTGGCAGACGTTCTCCCGAACCAAAAGATCACAACCAGAGTGCTCTTGACGAGTTCTCTATTCCACATTGTGACTCTGCCAGTCCTACCTTTCTGCATGGGTTATCCGGAAGAAATATGTTGAACTAGTTCGACATGCTAGTCTATGCATCTACAACTCGGAAAGTTATATGTTCCTTGAGTTGTCCCTTTTTAGCTGTATTCTGACCTTCGTCTATCAATTGATATCAGGAGTACTCGTGCATTCGTGTTCGTCGATGCCTTTTATTCTTGTGGTCCGTCAAGCCATTCTAGTCTGGAATGACTAGGAGAAACAAACTCCAGTACCTCATCCATTCCTAGGATTGGGTCAAAGAAGTTGTACTCCGCAGATCAAAATGACAATCCGGTTTTTGTTCTGTCCTACCTTGGAGTATTACCATCTTTATATCAAGAATGTCATGGGAATTGCACCACCTCCTATGAATTTTGATAAGGTGATACTTCTCGCCATCATCGTTCATTCCTCGGTCTCCGTGTTGTTGTAACCGGAATACTGGCAAGTGAATTGTGATGTGTGAAATCAATACCCCTAGCAATCTCGTTGCTTGGTGGTTAAAGGACAACAATTTCATTCTTAGTGCGTTGGTTACTAAATCACCATTCTAAGATTGATCGTGCTACCTAGTCCATTTTCTGGTGCACTCTTTGAGCAATGAGTTAGGATTGCATAAATTGCCTCACTCTTGTGATCATATCATCTTGCCCTGAAAAGCAAGATTTTTTGCGAGCTTAGTAACATATTGGTGGTTCGTGATTTTCCGAATATCTTCTCGGAAGTATTACCGGGTTGTTCCCTGACTGTTATGTTGAGCTCGTGATCAAGTTGGTACTCTTGTAAACCAACCTTTCTCCAAGAATCTGTGTTGGATACCCTGAACTAGTTGGTTAAGCTAAACAACAACTTGGAGAGTTGGAAGATAAAAGCTTAATCCACATAGCTCACTTCAAGGGATATCTTGAGTATGTATTGAAGATAGATGATATCTTCATCGACTGATCTCCGTGATCATTTGTGAATCTATTGTCTTGTCCAAACTTTGATTTGAGAGTGGGCTATCGTTAAGTCAAATCAGAACCAACGATATTCATAATGTTGTCTTACTCGTGGTTGATCCCTCGAGCATACACCATTATATCTTCTGGGTCTGACCAATACTATCACTTGTTCACATATTTATGGAATTCCATCTCCATGGAAACCTGGATAAATTGTTGTTGAGCCCATCAGCAACACTGCTATCTTCTCCATGATTTTGTAGAACATTAAGCTAGTGTTGGAAACTTTGTAAGCATTGCCTTCGTGTCCCGTTCATGAGGTATATGCTGGATGAGTGAAGAGACTTTCCCTAATTCATGTGTAATTGATGTAAGTTGCCACCGTGAGTTCGAGAAAGTTAGTTTTGCTTCCTCTGGAATCATCCCAAGTCAGTCATGCATACGTGCGAAGTATTCTGTGGTTTGGAGACTTGCAACCTTCACTCTATATGTATTCCTAGCACACCAAGCCACTGATAGATTTGTTCAAGGAGAAGAAGTTCCTTCTTAAGAATCATGACTTATGTTAGGACTTCGATATCCTTGATGATGGTTCCCACCTGAACCCGGTAGTGTTTTATCATAAGACTACTACGTGGTCATGTTTGTCCTGGACAACGTGATCACAAGTTTGTAGCAGAACTAGCTCATGTTTTGGAGCTAGCTATCGTAGTTCACTCCTGAGAATCTCGCAACGCCGTCTCGTCGATTTGTGTTGCAGACTCTCATTTTTCTTTCTAGACTCGATGAGTCTGGAATATCCTGGCCCCAGCCAGAACTGGATCTCAGGCAGTTATGATGGTTGGAGAATTTCCCAAGAACTATAATATTGGTCTCTCGATAACCGGCAAAATGGAGGTCATGGCCAACCCATCCAGCCGGAAGACCTATTGTTGTAGAATCTTGAATTGAAGAAGTTGGCCACCTCCCCATAAGGATTTCGTAGGATTTACCCCCTAGTTGTTCCTTATGGATTTTTGTGCTCCTGAAGTCCGACCTTTTACCTGACGTTCTAGGTACCAAACCATTTTAATAAATGGGTTGCGCTAGCACATCAAGGAGAACATTAGAAGCGGAGTGCTAAATGTCTCTTGGTCGATCATCCAGATTTTGCCCTTGACTCCGCTAAGGTGAAATCTGAGAAAGTGTTATCTTCCTTTGCATCTGCATTGTCCATCGTTATTCATCATGGTAGTATGTGGTGTTGCCAGGATCCTTGACTCGGATATTGCTAAAACCTTAATGAATATCGGAATGCTCAAGCTCTTGAGAGCACGTACAAGCACTAGGTGTTATCACCGGTACTAACCGGGATTGCTCATAGTGTTCTTGGTTATGTTAAAACCTCTCAAAGAGTATATTTACCCTCTACTGTTGGGATTTATCCCAGTTACCAAAATCACTCCCAGCATTTGCATTTTTGTTTCCAGCTTGCACCATCAATGCGCCATTTTACCATGGGTTCCATCCATTTCCGATGATAAGCAAAATCATCCCTTGAGTTGTCTTCAACAAGGTAGTTCACATCATCCATTCAGGCCCGAGAATGTTATTCTTTCGTACTCCGTCAAACAATCGTTTGTGATTGCCTTAGGCTGGTATAGGGAATTTCAATGATCTCTATATCAAAAGTAATTATTTTTGCCACTAAAGGGAATAATTCCATGTGTCACCTTCTCTAAGGTGCCCCGTCTGGTAACCCTCGACCACCATCTTCTTAGGTGTAGAATTTTGTCTACCAAGTGAACCTTCATCATTTGTTTCACTCCATCCTCCTGGATGTGTGTCTCGTGTCTCAGCTCAAGAGATGCTTCAATGTCTCACTCCCTTGAGTTGATCTTGAGTTCATCGATCTTCGGGAAAATCGATTTCTACAGAGTATGTCTCCGTTATCATATGGTTGGATGAAGATCTCAAGCAAGGATGACAAGATCATTATGATGCAATAAATCAACATCACCGAGAAGGAAAATTGGATCGTGAAGATTGTGCTAGCTTGTGTCCCCTCTGATTTCTTACCCTACGCTTGAATCTCGGGACGAGATTCTTGTTTTAGTGGGGGTGAGTTGTCACATCCCTAGATCAACCCCTGTGGTCCTTGCCTGATCATCATGTCATCATGTTTATTTTCAAAGGAAACTTGAAATGGGGATTGTTCAAACCCTAGCACTTCAAATTCCAAATAGGTCCAGTCAAAAAAATTGCATTCAATGTTTCCAAAATGTTCCTAATATTTGTTGGATATTTTTGGCAAGGCTTTTGCAGCAAACCAAAAATAATGGACATTTCTGTGGAATATTTTGGGCATGGAATTTAATTTATTATTGTATTTGAATTTGGAACTATATTCATAATATATAGAATATATTTTCAAATAACTTTGAAATATTTTATGTGCTTTTGGAAAAGTCCATCTAGCAACATAAAATTGTCCAGAGGAGTTTTTGGCATTGTTTGAAATTGTTTTAATTTCAAAATAGTGGCAAAAGAAAATAAAACAAAAAAAGAAAAATAGAAAACAGAAACAGAAATAAGAGAGAGAGAAGAACTCACCTGGGCCTTACCTGGCAGAAGAGGCCCAGCCCACCAGGGGTTGTGTGGTCTTCTTCCTCCTGCCAGGAGGACATGCAGGTGCGTGGCGACGGCGCACGCCCGCGGCCTCCACCTCCTCCCTGCCTGCTTCCCTCCCCGATGCCCTGGACGAACGCCACGACACCCCTGGAACCCCCTCGACCTCCCCCCTCACTCGCTACTCCCCTCCCTCCTCTGTCTCTCTCTCACGCGGCGACCGAACGAAGCCGTCGCCGCCGGCGAGCACCACCGTGACCACAGCCCTCCCCACGCCCCCGCAAAGTGTCCACGAGCTTCGCCTCCTCCCTCTCTTCCTCCTCGCCAAGCCGCCCGACGCCGGAAGCCCCGAAACGCCGCCGTCTTCGTCTTCTTCAACCTTCGGCCGCCGTCGACCTCGTCGTCGATTCGCTACGTCCGGCGCCTCCCCGAGCCTCCTGAGACCCCCGTCGACCCCGCTATGAGCTCCTCCACCGTTTCCCCTGTCCCCGTGGCCTGCAACTCGCCGTAGCCATCGCCCCCTTCCTTACCATCGCCAGCCGCCGCTGAGCTTGTCGCCGTCGTAGCCACAGACGCGCAAGCTCGGAACCGAGCATGTCACCGTGCTCACCGAGCCCCCAGGAACCGAACGCAACCACCAGCTCACTTCCCTGAGCCCCGCAGCACCTACCCCGTCGGTGCCCGAACTCCGGCGCCGCAGCGAGCTCGTTTCCGACGAGCTCCGGCCACCCCAGCTCCTCCCACTTGCGGGGATGGATGCGGGAGAGCACGGGCTCCCTCCTGGTGCCCTCAGCGTGCCCAGCCGCAGCCTGCAGCGCCGCCCCGATCAACTCCGGCGACCCTCCGCCGTGTTCTTTGGTCGCCGGCGTTAAGCCGCCGACGTGGCTCACTTAGTTAACACTAATGACCTCGCTAATCACCCTCACAGCCACTGACAGTGGGCCCTAGCCCTGGTCAAGCCCCAATCAGCGCCGATTTTGACCGGAATCAGTCCATGTGTCACTGACGTGTGGACCCCACACGTCAGGTTTGACCCTGGCCGGTCAGTTGACCTGCTGACCTCAGCCTGACGTAGTGCTGACGCAGTAAATGTTTTCTGGGTTTTTAAATAAATCAAAATTATTTATTTATTTCAGAAAATAGCCAAAACTTCTAAAAATCATATAAAATCAACCGTAGCTCAGATTAAAATAATTTATATATGAAAATTGATCAGAAAAATCCAAGGAATCTGTTTATGGCATTTTCATGCATGCTTGAATAACTTACAGCCACTGTTTAGGACAATTTGAATAAATGGCATTTGAATAATCACATATGGAGTTTGAATTTGAACCTTTGGTTCAAACCAACTTCATTTAATTGATTTGCTAGTTGCTTTAGCTCAACCAACAGCATATTGCCATGTCACATTCATGCATCATATTGTTGCATTGCATTGATTGTGTTCTTTCTCTGTTTGCCGGTTTTGTTCTCTCTCAGTAGACGATGTTCCGACGATGAGTTCGATGACACCGATGAAGAGCTATTAACATCTTCAGAAGTGCCAGGCAAGCAGAACCCCCTTGTTCATTCCGATACAATCCCACTCTCTCGCTCCTGCTCTCTTTTACTGCATTAGGACAACAACGATTGAACTGCTTTTGCTGCGGTAGTTGAACCCCTTTCCTCTGCATGACCTGTCATTGCCACAGTAAATAGTTGAAACCCACTAGCATGAGTAGGAATTGTTTGAGCCATGTTGTGCCTACTCATTCATGCTTTCGGTTATGCCTGCTATTGCTTAGAGTTGTGTCAGGTCTGATTCATCGGGGATGAATTGGAATGTGGTGAACATGCCCTACTGTTGAGAGCTAAGTGTGTGAACACGATTTGGTAAAGGTAGCGGTGAGAGGCCATGTAGGAGTACATGGTGGGTTGTCTCACTGGAACCGTCCTTAAGAACTGAGTTCTGTGTAAGTTGTCCAATGACATAGCTACTACCACGCATTGGAATGCTTAAGTGCCCCTCTCGACTTATTAATCAACTCGATCTCTGTCCAGGAGTTGCAACTAGTTTCTGGTGTTTGTAGGTAGTGCTAGTAGTCTACCAAGTGGCACCCGGTACAGGTGGGCTTGGGACAGACTAGGTGCAGTGGCCCGGTGTACCAAGTGGCCCCCGGTTGGTGGGCTTGGGAACCCTGCACACATCATTTGGGGCCGTGAGCGACACCCCGGCCGGATCTCCCCACGGATGGAACCCGAATAGGCGATAAACCTGGACGAGAGACTTGTGTGGTTAGTCAGGTCGTGGCCGACACCCTCGCCAGGCTTCCGCTTGAAGGTTGCCGAGATACACGACGTGTACATGGCGGTAAGTGGCGAGAGCGTGTGTGAAGAAGTACACCCCTGCTGGGTTAACATGATCTATTCGAATAGCCGGGTCCGCGGATATGGACTTCTTGGATGCTTACGTGGTACATAGACAATCGAAAGTGGATACTCTAAAATACTCAAGACAAGTGTGAGTACTATGGATGGCCTTCTCGTAGGGAGACGGGAGCGGATCCATAGTGGTGTATTGATTGGTGAATATGTGGACTCGTGTGCGCCACCTCAAAAGAGTTACTTGCAGTCGTAGTTCAGGATAGCCACGAGTCAAAGCTGGCTTGCTGCAGTCAAACTCCACTACCCACTTGTTGATACTGTTGCATATTGAAAGCACATTTGCTCCCTGGGTGGTTTTGGTAATTAATGACAACATACTTTGTGGTTGGACTAATGCTTTTATCAAGTATGTTTCAGGAAATTCAATCACGTGGGTATGGCAAAATGACTGTAGAAGTGGACCCCTCAAAATGCTAAGGCAAGCATTGGCAAAAGCTCAAGACTCCATTTTTGGTTTAGTGATCAAAGATCACATTGAGTCCATAGGAAAAGCCAATACTATTAAAAGGGGATGAGGTTGTGTTGATGATCTGGTTGCTCAAGTGCTTAGTGATATATCTCCTTCAACTATCAGCAACTTTCACTACTATACACACTCATAAGTAATCTCGGACAAACCGATTTTCCAAACTCAGTCCCACCGAGATGAACCACCTCAGCCATAAGCCAAACCCTAGAAAAATCGGTCATTCCGAGTTTGAGATCGGTCTCACCGAAACATGGACTGCCAAGCTTCTGTAACCTTCTGTCCTCAAATCGGAATAACCGAGATTGCATTTTCGGTCTCACCGAAATTGGCCAGCCCCTGTCTTGGCTCAAATCGGTCTCACCGAGATTGCATTTTCGGTCCCACCGAAACTGGCAAGTTCCTGTCTTTGATCAAATCGGACAAACCGAGATGGTATTTTCGGTCCCACCGAAAACCCCAACGTTCACTATATTTGAACTTTTGGTCTGACCGAGTTTCCACTTCGGTCTCACCGAGATTGCTCAATTATGTGTGTAACGGTTGGATTTTGTGTGGAGGCTATATATACCCCTCCACCCCCTCTTCATTCGTGGAGAGAGCCATCAGAAAGAACTACCACTCCTATCTTACACTTTCTGAGAAGAGAACTACCTACCCTTGTGTTGAGATCAAGTTGCTCCATTCCTACCATATGAAACTTGATTTCTAACCTTCCCAAGTTGCTTTCCACTCAATCCTTTCTTCCACCATAGCCAAATCAGTGAGGAGAGTTGAGTGTTGGGGAGATTATCATTTGAAGCACAAGAGCAAGGAGTTCATCATCATCTACAACATCTATTACCTTTTGGAGGGTGGTGCCTCCTAGATTGGTTAGGTGTCGCTTGGGAGCCTCCGTCATCGAGATGTGGAGTTGAACCAAGAAGTTTGTAAGGGCAAGGAGATCGCCTACTTCGTGAAGATCTACCCCGAGTAAGGCTAGCCCTCCGTGGGCGTAGGCCATGATGGAATAGACAAGGTTGCTTCTTCGTGGACCCTTCGTGGGTGGAGCCCTCCGTGGACTCGCGCAGCCGTTACCCTCCGTGGGTTGAAGTCTCCATCAACGTGGATGTACGATAGCACCACCTATCGGAACCACGGGAAAAATCATTGCGTCTCCAAATTGCGTTTGATCTTCTCCACCTCTCTTTACTACTTGTGCAATTTACTTTCCGCTGCCCATACTCTAGAATTGCATGTGTAGTGTGCTACTTGACTTGTGTGTTGTGCAAAATCTGCCAAAAACTGTTCTTGATAAAAGACAGAATTTTTATCTTGTCGAGTAGTCTAATCACCCCCCCTCTAGACACTCTCACCTTCTTCGATCCCTCAATTGGTATCAGAGCTTTGGTCTCCATTGCTTTGGTTTACACACCATTGGAGGAAGATGGATGTGTCTACGTTTGGGAGTGTTAGCCATAAAGTGCCTATTCTTAATGGAGAGTCATATAACTCATGGAGGTCTGAAATGCTTAGTATCTTTAAGATGTACAATTTGTGCAAATATGTTGAGACCCCCTATGTGCCTCCTTTTGACCCCTTGCACCCTACCATGGATGAAGAGCTTGATTTGCTTCGTAACCTTAGGACTGTAAATCTTATCATTAGAGGGTTACCCGATGACTTGCTTAAGCTTGTTACAAACTTTGAGTGTGCCTATGCTATATGGAAGTTCTTGGAAGAACTTTATCCGGACTACTCTATGAGAGGTCTTGATAAAATTCTATACAAGACTATTGAATTTGATAAGATGCACCCCAATGATCCCAACTTTGATAAATGCTTCTTTGAGCTTCGTGATCTTATGAAAAAGAAGGGTGATCCCGGTCTTATCAACGTTTTAATTAGAAATGCTCTTGCATTGCATTCCGAAGATTATTGTCACATTGATAAAACTAATGCAAGTACTTATCAAATTGACCTAGGTGTTGATGATGAACAATCTATGGGTCAATATGATGATGAGCATGAGCACGATGATGATTACTTCGATTCGGACGCCAAGCTAGACAAGGTCATGAAGAGTCTCAATCTCATGGCAAACCTGAGAGACTATATGTCCGGTGGAAAAGAGTGGATTCTTGATAGTGGATGCACCGACCACATGACCGGAGACAAAGACATGTTTCGAGAGATTGCAAAGAACGATGGTCCACGCAAGTATGTGACTTTTGGAGACAACTCCAAAGGTAAGGTACTTGGCCTTGGTAAGGTGGCCATATCTCATGATAGCTCTATTCAAAATGTCATGCTTGTAGAATCTCTTGGATACAATTTACTCTCCGTGTCTAGATTAGCTGACTTTGGATTCAATGTGCTATTCACCAAAATAGATTGCCAAGTCTTTCGTCGTGACAATCAAAACATGGCATTTACCGGTATCCGTAGAGGTGATCTATATATTGTTGATTTCACTAAGAAAGCCCAACCTAGAGCTTGTTTCATTGCTAAATCCTCTAAAGGTTGGTTATGGCATAGAAGGCTAGGACATGTTGGTATGCGTAATCTAGACAAGCTGATCAAAGGTGATCATATTCTTGGTGTTAAAGATGTTTTCTTTGACAAAGATAGACTTTGTAGTGCTTGTCAAGCAGGAAAACAAGTAGGTGGAAGTCATCCCGTGAAGAACATCATGACCACAAGGAGACCGCTTGAGCTTCTTCATATGGATCTCTTCGGTCCCAATGCTTACAAAAGCCTTGGTGGTAACTCCTTTGGTCTAGTTATAGTTGATGATTATTCCAGATTTACGTGGGTATTTTTCCTTGATGACAAATCGCAGGTTCAGAGAATCTTCAAGACCTTTGCCAAAAAGGCCCAAAATCAATTTGAGGTGAAGATCAAGAAAGTTCGGAGTGACAATGGAACGGAGTTCAAGAACGCCAATGTAGACTCTTTTCTCGATGAGGAAGGAATTCTACATGAGTTCTCAGCTACGTACACTCCTCAACAAAATGGAGTTGTTGAGAGGAAGAACCGAACGCTCATAGAGATGGCGAGAACGATGCTTTATGAATACAAGACACCGAAGCATTTTTGGGGAGAAGCGGTCGAGACAGCTTGTCATGCTATCAACAGGCTTTATCTTCATAAGCTCCTCGGCAAGACTTCATACGAGCTCCTCACCGGTAACAAACCCCAAGTGGGATACTTTCGTGTCTTTGGTTCAAAATGCTATATCCTTGATAAGCATCGTCGGTCTAAATTTGCTCCTAAATCTCATGAAGGATTTCTCCTTGGTTATGGATCAAACTCCCACACCTACCGTGTCTACAACAATTTCACCCGAAAGGTTGAAGAGACGGTAGACGTGAAGTTTGATGAATCTAACGGCTCGCAAGTAGAGCAAATGCCTATTGATGTAGGAGACAAGGACCCATCGGAAGCTATCCAAGATTTATCTATTGGAAAGATCCGTCCCATGGAAGTGAAGGAGAGTACCTCATCTACATATGTGGAGCCACCTACCTCACGGCGAGATGAACCTCAAGGCAACATGGAGGCCTCCACAAGTGGAACTCACCAAGATGAGGAAGTGCAACAAGAAGATCCACCACAACCTCCTTCTCCACCGCCTCAAGACAACACCAACAACAATGAAGAAGAAGAAGAAGAGGAAGATGAAGATGATGAGGAAGCTCAGCCACAACCTCAACAAAAGCTATCCCGAGTCCGAGCAAGAGTCAAGAAGAATCATCCCGTGGAACAAATGATGAACGACATCAACTCCGGGAGAATTACTCGCTCTAAAACTCGCTTAGCTAACTTTTGTGAGCATTACTCATTTATCTCTAGTACTGAACCTATGAAGGTAGAAGATGCACTTGAAGACCCGGATTGGGTGAACGCTATGCACGAAGAACTACACAACTTCGAGAGGAACAAGGTATGGACTTTGGTAGAGAAGCCCAAGGATGATCAAAACATCATTGGAACCAAATGGGTGTTTCGGAACAAGCAAGATGAAGATGGACAAGTCATCCGCAACAAGGCTCGTCTCGTAGCTCAAGGTTACACACAAGTCGAAGGTATGGACTATGGTGAGACCTATGCCCCCGTTGCTAGACTTGAGTCCATTCGCATTCTTCTTGCTTATGCCAATCACCATGATATTACTCTCTATCAAATGGATATCAAAAGTGCTTTCCTTAATGGTGAAATTGAGGAGGAAGTATTTGTAAAACAACCTCCCGGTTTTGTGAATCCCAAAAAGCCTAATCATGTTTACAAGTTGCATAAAGCCCTTTATGGTCTTAAACAAGCCCCTAGAGCTTGGTACAAATGCTTGACTAGCTTTCTTCTTGAAAAAGGGTTTGAGATTGGAAAGATAGACTCAACGCTGTTCACGAAAAGGGTTGACGGTGAACTATTTGTGTGCCAAGTATATGTTGATGATATTATCTTTGGTTCAACTAACCCCCATTTTAGCAAGAAGTTTGGACAGCTCATGTCGGAGAAGTATGAGATGTCCATGATGAGTGAACTCAAATTCTTCCTTGGGTTGCAAATCAAGCAATCTAAGGAGGGTACCTTTGTCTCACAAACAAAGTACACCAAGGATCTCTTCAAGAAGTTCAACATGCAAGAAAGCAAAGGTATGAGTACCCCCATGCCTACAAGTGGACACAATGACTTGACAAAAGATGGAGAACCTGTTGATCAAAGGGTTTACCGTTCTATGATTGGTTCTCTACTATATCTTTGTGCTTCTCGTCCTGACATAATGTTGAGTGTATGCATCTGTGCGCGATATCAAGCAGCCCCTAAAGAATGTCATCTTAAAGCTGTTAAAAGGATAGTGAGATACTTGATACACACACCAAACTTTGGCATTTGGTATCCTAAGAGGGCCTCTTTCGACCTTGTTGGCTATTCCGACTCGGACTATGCCGGTGACAAGGTTGATAGAAAGTCAACTTCGGGTACGTGTCAATTCCTTGGTCGATCCCTTGTATCTTGGTCCTCCAAGAAACAAAATTCAGTATCATTATCCACGGCCGAAGCAGAATATATTGCTGCTGGTTCGTGTTGTGCTCAATTGCTATGGATGACACAAACGCTTAAGGATTATGGGATACATGTGAGACATGTTCCCTTGCTTTGTGACAATGAGAGTGCAATTAAAATTGGACACAATCCAGTGCAACACTCTCGAACAAAGCATATTGAAGTTCGTCACCATTTTATTCGTGATCATATTGCCAAGGGTGACATTAATCTTAAGCATGTTCGTACTGACAAACAACTTGCTGATATCTTTACAAAACCTCTTGATGAGAAAGTGTTTTGTCGCTTAAGGAGTGAGTTGAACATCATTGATGCTTCAAACTTGGAGTGATAACTCCATTGATGCATGCAAGGCATGAGCCCTCTTGACTAATCCTTGATATTTCTCTTATGATGATGATCATATGTCTTGGACACATTTGCCTCCTTGTATTGCATCTAACTCCTTGCAGGTACTTGGATGATCTACATTCCACAAGATTACCACACACTCAAATCATGAGTAATCTTGTCATTGACCAAGTATCTAGCCCTTTGGGATGTTGAGTTCAAGGAACAAAATTCCACATATCCTTTTTGACATATTATACATCTTGTATTTCATTCTTGTCATCTTGGATATCCTTGAGTATTTCCTTGCTTGCCTAATCCAAGTAGGAAGATGAACTGTACAAGTAGAAACGACGCTCCAACTTCACATTCAATGAGCACCTACATCAAGTTTACCTACATGAGCAAAGCATCAACAAGCCCAAGGTATGTTCTTCACATCTTTAAGGAGCTTTGCTCAAAGTCATGAGTACAAGCAGCTTCATAAGATGTGGACACATCGAATGCTTAATCAAAAAATGGCAACCCCATTTTGAGCTTAAATGATGAGTATGACCTATGATCAAATGTCCTCATTTGACTCCTAAGTCAATATACTCAAACATAGGTGACCTTGTCGCCGACCTTTATCTAGATGAAGTACATATGTTTTGGAGTCTTTCTGTTTTCTCTTATGTTCTCTCATTGAGTTTTCTTTATAAACAAAAAAAACTTCATCTAGGAATTTTTTCATTTTTATTTCTTCTGTCTTTGTGAATATCCTTTTGGCTCTGATCAATTCCCTGAAAATCTTTTACAAATTCATTGCAAATCCTTTGAAACATTCCTCGCAAAGTGAGCTGAATTATTTCTGTATTTCTCTGGAATTAAACTCGGCGTCACCTATTTCAATATTTCGGTCTAACCGAAAAGGATCTATCCTAACTCAATTCGGTGTCACCGATTTATTTCTTCCAGGATATCAACTTCTGCAGCTCCACTCAATGTTTCTCTATGCATGTTCCTATTTGCCCTGTTGTGATTCTTAAGGATCCCACCTCTTTCTTTCCATCTTTCCTGCCCTACCTAGTTTGCTGTCCTTTTCGGCACTTGATGTCAAAGGGGGAGAAGACTTAGGGGGAGTAGGGGGAGAAGAGAAGACTTAGGGGAAGAAGAAAAGCAATCTTATCTTAAGGGGGGGAGAATCACATCAAAGCTTTGCAGTATTTTACATTTGGACATCATTCTCAATTGGCATCATTCTTTTGATTTTGCTCTTTCCATCAAACCCCTTGTTCTGAGAGAACTCAAAGGGAGAGGAATTTTCACAATTGATATTTTATGGAAAGCAAAATCTCTCAGAGTTCATTGAAAATCTTTTAGTTTCGGAGACATGTTTGCTGATTCAAGCTTGTGCTCAATATGAGACACCCCTTATACATGTCATCCCTGGCGTGGTACTCTTGATGTTCTTGCAGTTAGTTGAAGGAATACTCTTGTGTTATCTAACCTTGTTTTCCCAAGTTTATCCCTTCAGGTACAATGCCAAGGAACCTCAAGGTAAGTATATGCACCTTGCAGAATGTGCATGATGGTGACTTGCTTGTAAATACTTGTTTGCAAGAAATCACCATGCACATATGCATTATCACTCACTTCCCTTTCATCTGCTCTGATGCATATAGCCAAGCTGCATGTAGCACATCTTGCTTATCTCTCTTGTGTGCTTGTGGTAGTCCAAAACCAAAACTTATGAAAATCTTGCACACTTGTAGGGGGAGCCTGTGTACTACATGTTTGTCAAAGCTTTCGTGATAATTCTGTCCTTCTTTCAATAAGCTTTGATGTTTTGTTTAGTGTGATTTTAGTGTGTTGCCATCAATTACCAAAAAGGGGGAGATTGAAAGCACATTTGCTCCCTGGGTGGTTTTGGTAATTAATGACAACATACTTTGTGGTTGGACTAATGCTTTTATCAAGTATGTTTCAGGAAATTCAATCACATGGGTATGGCAAAATGACTGTAGAAGTGGACCCCTCAAAATGCTAAGGCAAGCATTGGCAAAAGCTCAAGACTCCATTTTTGGTTAAGTGATCAAAGATCACATTGAGTCCATAGGAAAAGCCAATACTATTAAAAGGGGATGAGGTTGTGTTGATGATCTGGTTGCTCAAGTGCTTAGTGATATATCTCCTTCAACTATCAGCAACTTTCACTACTATACACACTCATAAGTAATCTCGGACACACCGATTTTCCAAACTCAGTCCCACCGAGATGAACCACCTCAGCCATAAGCCAAACCCTAGAAAAATTGGTCATTCCGAGTTTGAGATCGGTCTCACCGAAACATGGACTGCCAAGCTTCTGTAACCTTCTGTCCTCAAATCGGAATAACCGAGATTGCATTTTCGGTCTCACCGAAATTGGCCAGCCCCTGTCTTGGCTCAAATCGGTCTCACCGAGATTGCATTTTCGGTCCCACCGAAACTGGCAAGTTCCTGTCTTTGATCAAATCGGACAAACCGAGATGGTATTTTCGTTCCCACCGAAAACGCCAACGTTCACTATATTTGAACTTTCGGTCTGACCGAGTTTCCACTTCGGTCTCACCGAGATTGCTCAATTATGTGTGTAACGGTTGGATTTTGTGTGGAGGCTATATATACCCCTCCACCCCCTCTTCATTCGTGGAGAGAGCCATCAGAAAGAACTACCACTCCTATCTTACACTTTCTGAGAAGAGAACTACCTACCCTTGTGTTGAGATCAAGTTGCTCCATTCCTACCATATGAAACTTGATTTCTAACCTTCCCAAGTTGCTTTCCACTCAATCCTTTCTTCCACCATAGCCAAATCAGTGAGGAGAGTTGAGTGTTGGGGAGATTATCATTTGAAGCACAAGAGCAAGGAGTTCATCATCATCTACAACATCTATTACCTTTTGGAGGGTGGTGCCTCCTAGATTGGTTAGGTGTCGCTTGGGAGCCTCCGTCATCGAGATGTGGAGTTGAACCAAGAAGTTTGTAAGGGCAAGGAGATCGCCTACTTCGTGAAGATCTACCCCGAGTAAGGCTAGCCCTCCGTGGGCGTAGGCCATGATGGAATAGACAAGGTTGCTTCTTCGTGGACCCTTCGTGGGTGGAGCCCTCCGTGGACTCGCGCAGCCGTTACCCTCCGTGGGTTGAAGTCTCCATCAACGTGGATGTACGATAGCACCACCTATCGGAACCACGGGAAAAATCATTGCGTCTCCAAATTGCGTTTGATCTTCTCCACCTCTCTTTACTACTTGTGCAATTTACTTTCCGCTGCCCATACTCTAGAATTGCATGTGTAGTGTGCTACTTGACTTGTGTGTTGTGCAAAATCTGCCAAAAACTGTTCTTGATAAAAGACAGAATTTTTATCTTGTCGAGTAGTCTAATCACCCCCCCTCTAGACACTCTCACCTTCTTCGATCCCTCACATATGTAGTTAGTTCTAATGTAAGTCTTGCTGAGTACCTTTGTACTCACGTTTGCTTAATTTATGTTTTTGTAGAGAGACTTCAGTCTCGCTAGTGGTTCCGCGTGGACTTCGACGTTTAGCTTGTTACCTCAGCTACGATCTTGTACCCTTGGGAGGGTCTAGTAGTTAGTCAGGCTTCTCAGCCTTTTTCTTTTGTAGTTGTCTGTACTCAGACATGTTATGCTTCCGTTGCCTGTATGCTCTGTAGGTTGGGCCATGTGACCTCTGATTGTAATAAATGCTATGATGGCTCTTCTGGGCCTTTATCTATATGAGTTGTTGAGTTATGTTGTGATGCCATGTTGTACAACACATACTTGCATGTTATGCGTACGTGTAATGTGTATTGCTATGTGTGGGATCCGACACCTAGTTGTTTACCTTTGGTAGCCTATCTTACAGGGAAATGTCTCCTAGTGCTTCCACTGAGCCTTGGTAGCTTGCTACTGCTCCGGAACACTTAGGCTGGCCGGCATGTGTCCTTCTTCGTTCCTGTGTCTGTACCTTAGGGGAAATGTCACGCGTTGCTCCTTTAAGTCCTTGTAGCTTGCTACGACTTGGGTTCATACGTTGATGACCGACACGTTCGTTGCTGGGTCATGTATGCCTGTCTCTGTAATTTAGTGCCACTTTTGGTTTATAACTGGTCATGTCGGCCCGGGTTCTCTGTCATATGATGCTAGCGACACTATCATATACGTGTGCCAAAATGCGCAAACGGTCCCGGGCCAGGTAAGGTGGCACCCGTGGGGATACCGTGCGTGAGGCCGCAAAGTGATATGATGTGTTACAGGCTAGACCTGTGTGACTTAGGATTGGGGTCCCGACAGGGGGGCGCGCCGCCAGGGCGCCTGGAGCCCTGGTGCCCTCCCCGGCTGTCCTTCAGGCGCACGGTAGTTTCTGGAACGCTGATTTTTTATATAATTTTTCTGGATTTTTCCTGGCAGTTCTCGTAATGTGAAAACCTGAAATACAAAAACAGCCAAAAACAGAAACTGGCACTGGGGTGCACTGAGTTAATAGGTTAGTCCAAATATGATCAAAAGTGTATGGAAGTGTATAAATATCATAGCAATATCACCCAAAAGAGGCATGGAGCAAGCAGAAATTATAGATACGTTTTGGACGTATCAACATCCCCAAGCTTAATTCCTGCTCGTCCTCGAGTAGGTAAATGATAACAAGAATAATTTCTGTGGTGACATGCTATTAACCATATAGGACTTTTTCATAGTCATATGACAAAAGCTTACTGAGACAATGAATCTATAGTAATTAAGTTGCCTCATGAGAAAATCACAAAGAACTGAAAGTTTTACAATATGATACTGAAACATCAAATAGATTTGCAATGAACATGATGTGCAAATATGATAAAGTGATATCTAGCTTGCCCCCTTTAGTGAAGCAAAACATAAATGTAGGGGCACCTCCAAGGTTTAAGTGATGACTAGATACAATGATTTCAGAATAAACGATATCACAATCATGCAAAAGACAATGCTACTTTGGGACAATGCACATTACACTCAGAATGACAATCATGCTCTCAGTAGTTGGTGCTTTTAAAAGAAGGTGGAGACTCTCGAACCATGGCTTTTGTTGGCAAGGTTGAAAACCCGTAGTCGGAAACAAAGACAAAACATGTACCAGAGCTCTTGGCTTTAAAACAGAGGTAATAATTTATTTTAGATCATGCATGTTTCGTCAACGAATGCTAGCAGACAACTCAATCACTTTTCGAGATGGACAAGTTTCGAGGAACGGCTCCCGAATGAGGACGATCACATCCTCTTAATCTCCTTTGTTTATCACTGCCAAAGTTTTCTGATTTCTCATGAACAAAGCGTGGAGGAGGGTTTGTTTGTTATATTATCTTTTTGAGCCGGGCGCACTCAATGTCAGTTCCTTCTCGTATTATGGGTTTGCACATTATACATGCAATCCCGGGGTGAAGCTTGTCCAACTTAAAAAGGTCATGAATTAACACTACTTCCTCATGAACTTACAACAGAGGCACAAAATAAGAATGCTTTTTCTTTGAATAATTTCGAGATGGCACATGCAAGTCTCCGTTAGGAATGGCAGGTAAATACCATGTAGGAAGGTATGGTGGACTCATATGGCATAACTGGATTAAAGGATGTGGATGCACAAGCAGTCAGTCCGCTTAGTACAGGCGAAGGTTAGCAAAAGACTGGGAGCGACCAACTAAGAGAGCAATGACGGTCATAATCATGCAGAGCGACAAAGCAACATTGAATCAGGCATGGTAGTTATATCGCTACTCAGAAACAAAAGATCATCAAGGCTTGACAGACTTTCTTTACAGTCTTAAATATGCGTGAGCATACGCCAAGTCAATCAAAATAAATTCTCGAAGGAAGATATTACTAAACCATACCACATCATAGGCAAACAAATCATGTTGGTATTCCAATAACACATTGGGAACCCCCCAGTTATTTGAGACTAACCATAAGAAAACATGAACTACTAAGCGCCATCATGCACGTAACATCTTTATCATAGACATATCAACCAATGCAACGGAAGCAAACTCTCTTAATAAGGTGAGCATGGTAATTAAAGAGAGTTCAAGCAACTAACTAAACACAAGCTCTTTGAAAAGATAAGCATGAAAGCTAAGAGCTGAACATGATAGTAGCTATTAAAAGACAAAGAACACACACAGCAAGGATAGACATGAAAATTCTATGTTATGTTCTAGGTAGAAATGGAACGTGTTTCTCTCCCACATAAAGAAAGATGAGTTCCGACTCGTTATGAAAAATTAAAGAAAACTAAAAGCAAGACGCTCCAAGCATAGCACATAACACATGAAGTGATTAAAATATAGTGGAACGAAAGACAAACTGATAATGTTGATGGAGAAGGGGATGCACGGGGGCATCCCCAAGCTTAGACGCTTGAGTCTCCTTGAATATTTCTTGGGGGTGCACGGGGGCATCCCCAAGCTTGAGCGCTTGACACTCCTGAATCTTTTTATCATCTTCCCTCGCACACTTGAAAACTCCCTTCATACATAACTCATCATAATCTGATTAGCGAGGTTAGTACCCATAATAAAATAATTGTACCTTGATGGAAATAAAGATATTCTTGAAGGTCTACTGTTTCTCAAGATTGCCAAAAGGTTTTTGCAAAGAAAAAGTAAGCTCTTGGTTTGCAAAATGAAGGAAAAGCAAAACAGGACAGAATCTGTGAAAAACAGAACAGCAGGTAGTAATTGATTTGTTCGGGGCACTTCTGCAGCTCTAATCAAAAAACTCAGAACAGACGCACGAAAGACAATTATATAGAGCACGCTGTTGAAAAAATGCAGACCAAAAAGATGATCTGGTGATTTTATACGTATTTTTCTATCCAAGGACAGAATCTGTTTCCTGGACAGCACCTCACAACTTTTGAACTTTCTAGCAATCAGAGGCTACACTTGGCACAAATTTTGAAAAGAAAAGATACAATGATGATGCTACTGTAGTAACAACATCAAGACACAACAAAAGCAAAATAAAAATTTATTCATGTGGGCTGCCTCCCAAAAGCGCTTTCTTTTATGCCTTTAAGCTAGGCATAATGCATATAGATCAAGTTTTATCAAGAGTAAAATAATAGCTAGCCCGTACAACGGATCAAAAGGTAACTTGATCTTCTTTCGAGGGAAGTGTTCCATCCCTTTCTTGAGAGGAAACTGAAATTTTATATTCCCCTCTTTCATGTCAATGATAGCACCAACGGTGCGTAAAAAGGGACGTCCCAAAATAATTGGACAAGAAGGATCACATTCAATATCCATAATAGTAAAATCAACGAGAACATAATTATCATTGACAACGATAAGAACATCGTCGATCCTCCCCAAAGGTTTCTTTATGGAAGAATCAACGAGACGAACACCAAAAGAACAAGAATCATAAGGTTTCAATTTAAGCATATCATATAGTCTTTTGGGCATAATGGAGGTACTAGCTATAATATCACATAAAGCATAGCAAGAAAAGTTGTTTATCTTAATTTTAATCATAGGATCCCAACCATCTTCTAGTTTTCTAGGTATGGAGGCTTCTACTCTAAGTTTCTCCTCCCTAGCTTTGATGAGAGCATTAGTGACATGCTCTGTGAAGGCAAGATTAAGCGTGCTAGTGTGGGGATCTTTGGCCATTCCTTGCAGAAAGGTGACAACTTCTGAAATACTACAATTATAAAAATCAATTTTATCATTATTGGGCAGAGTTGTAGTGTCATCCTCTTTGTTTGAATCGCTCTCTATTATAAGAGTTTGAACGTCTTCCCAAGTTTGGGGAAGCTTTGGAGCAATTTTAAACTGAGGCTCATACTCTTTTCCGGGAAGACCATGCCATGGGCATAACCCTCCGTCAAGACTAACATAATCACAAGGTTTATTACTTTTGTAGATCCCGCCAGTGGTGATTGGCATAATGGAAGAAGGGGTGTACTCCTCCCATCTAGTGTTTTTGGTGGAACCCATAATAGCAAGCAAGCAAGATAACTATTTTTGTGATTTTCGATAAAAGATACTAATGCAGAAACTGAAAGGTAAACTAACAAGACTAAAAGCAAAGGTAAAAGATAGCGTGCAACTCCCCTATCTTGAAGAGTGGAGTCCCCGGCAACGGCGCCAGAAAAACTCTTGCTAGGCTTCTCGCCCCTCGTTGGTTACCCCAAGTGGAAGGTGTGAGATGTAGTGTTGCGGAAGTTTTTCCCTTGGCAAAGATACCAAGGATTGAATCCCAGAGACTCCTAGGTTCAACAAGAAGGTGTCAACTGCTACGGCGCCAGATATTAGCAATCAACATGGACCTGCACACAGATACAAATAACTTTGCTCCCAACGAGTACAGAGAGGTTGTCAATCCCTCCAGCCTTGTAGTTCACAAAGGATTAAACGCGAGTGATAGTAGTGACAGATATAATTGCAATAGTAAATAATAGCGAAAAGTAAATAGCGGATGTGATCAATGATGGTAATATGGACCGGAGTCTCATGATGTTCACTAGTGATGTCTCTCTCCCAAAAGACGATAAAACAACTATGTGAGGTAAACGAATTACAGCTGGGCAATTGACAGGACCATGTGCGCAAACCAATGCTGACTACATTGCAAGAAAGGTTGAGGTTCAAAGCATGGGCGGTACGCCAAGTAAGTAGACCGAAATCCATCAATATCTACTACTAATCATCCACCTTGAGATATCTATCCAGAACATCTCGCCGGTATTAAGTTGCGAGTCCCACCCATAGTGTAAACTCAATGCAACAGACAACTGCATTAAAAGAACTTTGCGTAAAGTAAACAATCCTTGCACCCGCGGGCACAAGCACCGTTGTTTTCCCCTTGTGGCAACAACACATCCCCTAGACTCATGTTTCTGTCACTCAAACTAGTCATCGAGGGGCATGAACCCACAATCAAGCATAACGTTCCCTCTTGGAGTCACTACCTATTACTTGGCCAAAGCAATAAATAACAATGGAGAACATGCAAGAATTACTTACGAACATAAATATAAAAGAGGTAGATCAAATATATTACTCAAGCACAATCTGAACATAATCTCATAATCCATCGGATCCCAGCTAACTCATCATAGCAACAGCATAAGGATTACATATGTGCCTCGATCATGTAGGGCAGCTCACGAGGGCTAATTAGTGAAGCACAAGAACGGGAGGAGAACATCACATAGCTACTGGTCATGGACTCATGGTCCAAGGGAGACTACTCACAACTCATCCGGGAGGCATCCATGGTGGTGGAGAGGCTCCCGGTGGTGATCCTCCCCTCCGGCAGGGTGCCGGGAAGAGTTCTCCTGGTGCTCCCGATCTTGGAAGCGGCGGCGGCGGCGGAACACAGATGAGATCGCGAAAAAGAGTTCCTCCCTCGAGGGTTTCGGGAGACGCTTTAAATATATGCCAAAGGGGGCATCAGAGGAGCCTCGGGGGGCCCAGGCGCCCCCCCGGCGCGGCCCAGGGGGGGGGGGGCGCCGCCAGGGCGCATGGAGCCCTAGTGGCCCCCCCGGCTGTCCTTCGGGCGCACGGTAGTTTCTGGAACGCTGGTTTTTTATATAATTTTTCTGGATTTTTCCTGGCAGTTCTCGTAATGTGAAAACCTGAAATACAAAAACAGCCGAAAACAGAAACTGGCACTGGGGTGCACTGAGTTAATAGGTTAGTCCAAATATGATCAAAAGTGTATTGAAGTGTATAAATATCATAGCAATATCACCCAAAAGAGGCATGGAGCAAGCAGAAATTATAGATACGTTTTGGACGTATCACGGTGCAGCACGAGAGGAAGCTAGCTGAGGTGCGTTTTAGGTTCGTAGGGACGCCAGGAGCATGTACGCGAGCTCGGACGCGAGGTTTCTCCTCCGCAACGACGGCGACGACATGGACGCCGGTGATGGGTTCATGGCCATGGCTGTGAGCGAGGCTAGCGAGCGGGAACGAGAGAGGGAGAAGAGGGGTTCGACGCGGGAGCTCACAGAGATTCCAGCGGAGCAAACGACGTGGACGGGGAGGCTCTGGACGACGCAAATTGATGACGACGATCTCCGGCGGCCGGAGCTTCAAGACGAGGTCGGGGAAGACGCTAAGAGGCTCCCGAGCTTGCGTGCATGGGCGTGTAGATCCACGGGTCCGTGGCGGAGCTCGTAGACACGTCGAGGGGACGAGGGGGTGACGGTGGCTGCGGCTACGGCCGTCGGTGCGCTCCGGCTCTCGCGGGTGAGCTCGGAGAAGGAAGCTAGCGGAGGGGAGGGGAGTAGTGGAAGGCCAGAGCGGTCGGGGGAAGGTGCGTAGCGTCGTTTGGGACATCCAGGGCGACGAGGGGGCAGGCAGGCAGGCTGGAGGTGGCCGGCGCGTGGCTGCGGGCGCCGGGCACACGCCATCGTCCTTCTGGCGAGAGGAGGAGGATGACTGGCAGTGGGCCAGCGTAGTGCTGGGCCGGCCCGTGGGTTTCCAGGTGAGCGCCAGGTAAGTCTCTAACCTTTCTAATTTGTTTTCTTTTCTATTTTTGTTATTTTGTTTTGATTTAGTTTATAGCCCAAATCATTTTAATAAATCCTCAAATAATTGTGGGCATTAAATAAATTATTACAGGGGCCCTCAACTATTTTCAGAATTGTTGGAGCATTTAAAAATATTAAAAATATTTAAATGCCCCAATTTAAATACAATATGGGTTATTCAAAAATCCAGAATGATCCAAGAAATATGTGCAACATTTTTGGCAGAGGTTTTTAATCAATCCAAAAATGATGGACTTTTCCAAGGGGCATTTTGGGTTCATTGAAAAAGATTTTAATTTGACCCTAGTTAAATTCATTTAGTGCTAGGGTTTGAACATCCCCATTTCCAGTTTCTGAGAAAATAAACATGATGCACATGAAGACCAAGCAAGGCAGGCAAGGGCTGGTCTAGGGCTGTGACACCGTGGCGCGGTCACCGGCCGGCTGGGTCCGCGAGCCATCGACACCGCGGACGCTCGCCACCGCCTCGACTGGCTCGCCTGCTCCCAGGAGCTGGAGGAGACCGGCGCGGTCGGCTCGGCGTGCTTCGGTCCGCGCATCCGGAGCGAGCCCTTTGCCAAAGGGTTCATGCTTCCCCGTGACACGCCCAAGTAGAACGGCACCGTGAAGCCAGAGGACTGGCTCACAGACTACACCACCGCCATCGGCATCGCCGGCCGTCCGCTACGCACCACTCATGCTCCAGGGATCGGCCCGCACATGGCTGAACAGCCTGCCGGTGGGAAGCATCAACACGTGGGTCAATTTTGAGGAGGCCTTTGTGTGCAACTTCATCGGGACCTACCGGCGACCCGGCCGTCCCAGCCAGCTCGCCATGTGCATGTAGGGGCCGACGGAAACCAGCCGGGAGTACCTAGCACGCTGGATCGAGCTCCGCAACAGTTGCAAAGGCGTCCACAAGGTCTAGGCAATCCAGTATTTCGTCAACGGGTGCCGGGACGGTAGCCTCCTCAAGCACAAGCTGCTACGCTCCGAGCCGACCACCATGTCCGCTCTCATAGGAACGACCGACAAGTACGCGAACGCCAACTCCGCCAAGAAGATCCAGGTGGCCCTGGACAAAGCCGGCAAGACCAAGCCGATTCCCCCTCTGAAGCCGGCTGGCGAAGGAAGCCGGCAGAATCAGCATAACCAAGCGCAAGGCCGAACAGCAGGCCCAACGACACGACAACCAGCTCGTGGCGGCCGCCGAGCAGGCGCCCGCAACCGAGCCGGCCGCCAAGCGCCGGCAGACCGACAAGACAACATGGCAACCCGCCATGAGCTTCGAGGAGATGCTCGACGCTCCATGGAAGCACCACAGCGGCGCGAGGCCATCCACGCACACGCTCCGGCAATGCGCCATCACCACGCGCATCATGAGGGGCGATGTCCCGCCGCCTCCAGCCCCGGCTCCAGTAGCGGGGCGGCAGCCTCCGCCATCCCCACCACCTCTGGCTGGCGACGCCATGTGGAACGACGCCTACTCGGACCCGAACGTGGCTTAAGTCGTCTTCACCAGCCTCAGCGACGACAAGCGCAGTGAGCGCTCCATCCGGCAGGAAGTGAACACTGTCGCCCTGGCCAGGCCAGAGTACATGCACTGGTCAGAGCGCCCGATCACATGGACGCGGGAGGATCACCCGGCCGTCATGCCGAATCCAGGTGGATACGCCCTCGTCCTCAACCCCACCATCATCGCACCTCGGCGCACTTGCAAGTTCTCCCGAGTCCTCATCGACGGCGGCAGCAGCATCAACATCCTCTACCGGGACACCATGACCAAGCTCGGCCTCGAAGCCAAGGACCTGGAGCCGACCAGGACCGTCTTCCATGACATTGTGCCCGACCACTCCTGCTCTCCGATCGGCCAGATCCGGCTCGATGTCCTATTCGGTGATAGAAGCCATTTCTGACGCAAGCCGATCTGGTTCGAGGTGGTGGACCTGTCCAGCGCGTACCACGTGCTGCTCGGCCGGCCCGCACTCGCCATATTCATGGCGGTCCACCACTACTCCTACTTGAAGATGAAGCTGCCGGGTCCAAAGGGCCTCATCACCATCACCGGTGACTACCGCAAATCTCTGGAGTGCGCCCGAGACGGATCCAAGCTGGCCGAGTCGATGGTCATCGCCGAGGAGCGGCGCCAACTCGATCGGATCGTTGCCCTTGCTGGTGAGGCAGCAGCCATGCCAGTCCCGACCTAGGAGCCGACAAACAAATCCTCGTTCAAACCCTCCAAGGAAACCAAGAAGGTGAAGCTGAACCCAGAAGATCCCAGCTGCAGCAAGTACGTTGTCGTGGGCACTCACCTCGGCGACAAATAGGAAGGCGAGCTCGTCGACTTCCTCCATGAGAATCGGGATATCTTTGCATGGTTCCCAAAGGACATGCAGGGTATCCCGAGGAAGTACGCCGAGCACAAACTTCACGTCCACAATGACGCCAAGCCTGTCCGCCAACCCCTACGACGCTTCTCCGAAGAGAAGAGAAGGACCATCGGTGAAGAGATCGCCAAGCTTTTGGCGGCTGGCTTCATCATGGAAGTATATCACCTCGAATGGCTGGCCAACCCAGTCCTCGTCCTGAAGAAAAACAACACCTGGAGCATGTGTATCGACTACACCAACCTGAACAAGGCCTGCCCCAAGGATCCATTTGACCTCCCGCGAATCGACCAAGTCATTGACTCCACCGCCGGATGCGAGCTCCTGTCCTTCCTGGACGCCTACTCCGGCTACCACCAGATCAAGCTGTACCCGGCTGACGCCCTGAAGATGTCCTTCATCACGCCCTTTGGGGCGTATTGCTACATCACCATGTCGTTCGGCCTGAAGAACGCCGGAGCCACCTTCCAGCGGTGCATGTAGAAATGCTTGCTGCCACAGCTCGGCCGCAATATCCACGTCTACGTGGACGACATCGTGGTGAAGACCAAGCAGCACCTCACGCTCCTCGATGACCTGAAGGAAACCTTCGTGCTCGGTCATAGCCGTCCAGTGTCCTGTCTACTACTTGAGCAAGGTGCGCTCCGCATCCAAGCAGAACTACCCGCACTACTAGAAGATGTGTTACAGTGTGTACTTCACCGCCAAGAAGGTGAAGTAGTACTTCGAAGAGCACGAGATCACCATGGTCAGCATGGCCCCCCTCAGCGATATCATCGGGTGTCGCGACTCCTTTGGCCGGGTCACCAAGTGGGCGCTCGAGCTAGCTGGCAACACCATCCTCTACGGGCCCTGCACCACGATCAAGTCCCAAGCTCTGGCCGACTTCCTTGTCGATTAGACAGAGACCCAGTACTTACCGCCGCCTCCAAACTCGACACACTGGTGCATGCACTTTGACGGCCCCAAAATGCGCCTCAGCCTGGGAGCTGACATCGTGCTGTCATCCCCAAAGGGCGACCGACTCAAGTACGCACTCCAGATCCACTTCGCTGCCTCCAACAACGTCGCCGAATACGAAGCTCTTGTGCACGGCCTCCGGCTGGCCAAGGAACTCGAAATCCGGCGAATCCTGTGCTACGGCGATTCGAACCTGGTGGTGCAACAGTGCTCCGGCGAGTGGGACGCGCGCGACCCCAACATGGCAAGCTACCGCTTCCTCGTGCACAAGCTGTCCGGCTTCTTTGTAGGCTGCGAGTTCCTCCACGTCCCATGAGTGGAAAAAGAGGCGGCCGACACTCTCGCCAAGATCGCCTCGTCTCGACAGTCCATTCCGTTCGGTGTTTCCCTCGAGCACCTGCGAAAGCCGTCTGTCAAGCCGTCTCCGGACTCAGAGTCCATCCACGTCCCAGACGAACCGGGGACTGCTCAGCCCGGCCAGAACTGCTCAGTCCGCCCTGGCATCAGCAGAGCTCAGCCCGGGGACTGCTCAGTCCGGCCCGGCAATTGCGGAGCCTGGCCCGGGGACTGCCTAGTCCGGCCTGGGGACTGCTCAGCCCGACCCGGGGACTGCTCAGCCTGACTCGGGGACTGCTCAGTCCGGCCCAGGGACTGCTCAGTCCGCACCGGGGACTACCGACCCCGGCCCATCAACGGCAACCCTCAGTCCGGCCGGACCCGTCTCGGACGCCGCCGCCACTGCAGCAACCATAATGGCTGTTCTCACCGCGGTGACGGCGCCATCTTGGGCCCTGCCCATCAAGGAGTTCCTAGAGAGCGGGACCATGCCCGACGACGAGACCGAAGCCCAGCAGGTGCAGCGCCGAGCGTCCGCGTACATCATCATCAACAACGAGCTCGTCAAGCGAAGTCCCACCGGCGTGTTCCTGCGCCGCGTCGAGCAAGACAAGGGCATGGATATCCTCCTCGACATACATCAGGGCGAGTGCAGGCACCACGCCGCGTCACGATCCCTGGTGGCCAAGGCTTTCCGCCATGATTTCCATTGGCCCACGGCCCTCGAAGACGCCGAATCGCTCATCCTCAAGTGCGAGGGATGCTAGCGCTTCAGTAAGCGCACCCACCAACCAACATCGGCGCTCCGGACCATACCGATCGCCTGGCCTTTTGCGGTCTGGGGGCTCGACATGCTGGGACCTTTCAAAACAGCCCGAGGCGGCATGACGCATTTATTGGTAGCAATTGACAAATTCACAAAATGGATCGAGGCAAGGCCGATCAAGAAGCTGGATGGGCCAACAGCCGTCCGATTCATCAAAGACATAGCCGTGCGCTACGGCATGCCGAACAGCATCATCACGGAGAACGGCACCAACTTCGCCAAGGGCACGCTCGCGCAATACTGCTCCGTCTCCGGCATCCGCCTCGACCTGGCGTCCGTTGCCCACCCACAGTCGAACGACCAGGTCGAGCGGGCAAATGGGCTCATCCTGTCCAGCATCAAGCCACGGCTCGTCAAACCACTCGTCCGCTCACCCGGAAGCTGCTTAGACGAGCTGCCGGCCGTCCTCTAGAGCCTCCGAACAACACCGAACAGGTCGACCAGATTCACCCCGTTCTTCCTCGTCTACGGAGCTGAAGCCGTCATGCCGACCGACGTCGAGTTCGACTCACCGCGCGTCACGATGTACACAGAGGCCGAAGCCAGGGAAGCCCGTGAGGACGGCATCGACCTACTCGAAGAAGCGCGTCTGCTAGCTCTCAGCCGCTCAGCCATCTACCAGCAACGCCTCAGGCACTACCACAGCAAGAGGATCAAGCCCCTCGCTTTCCGCGAGGGAGACCTCGTCCTCCGACTTGTCCAGCAGCAAGTCGGCTAGCACAAGCTGTCCTCCCCATGGGAGGGCCCCTTCATCATCAGCAAGGCCCTGTGCGACCGCAACGCCTACTACCTCATCGACACGTGCAAGTCAAACAAGTGCAAGAAGGACACAGTCGGAGAAGAAACAATTCATCCCTGGAACACGAAACTCCTCCGTCCGTTTTATAGTTAGCCGTGTATGTGTATGTATTGCTACCTTTTGCGCTCAATTAAAAAACTATGGGGTCCCCGAACGCTGCTCGGGGCCCCCCTTTTCCGACCAAGTTATTTGTGTCTCTAGCATTCTATACTTCACCTTCCTTTTCGTCCAAACCCATCCTCCGGTTCGACTTGCTCGACCCGGGGACTCGGTGGCTGGCTCGGTTCCACCCGTCACCTCGGTTAGCGTTTCTTGGCGCGTTGAGATCGTCGCGGTCTCCGGCTCCGCCCTAAGCCACATATCCGGATTTGGCTGTCAGTTGGTGAGAGAAAAGGCCAGAGCGCCAACACGTCACGAGAACTAAGCCACGGACCGCCGGGTCACCCAACCCGGCCACGCCACGAACAGTCAAGTCACCACACGGTCGGCTGCTCGTCACCCGGCCACACCGGATCACTGCAAGCCGGCCCAGTGGGTGTTTCGCTCACGCTCAACATTTCGAATGCCTAACTACCGCGCGTGCTTCCCCAAAAGCCAAACCCCTTGTCACGGACCGGAGCCTC
>LR738712.1:341019070-341030948 GCA_902687465.1 Secale cereale
GAAAAGGCACGGGAAAATGGCTCGACAAACGAAAAGCAAAGGCGCAAACATCCACAAACACCACAACACGGCGCCGGATCGATCGACCCGGCCAACCACTCGCAAACTTCACAACACGACCGGCTGCCTGTCATCCGGCCATGCCGGATCACCGCAAGCCGGCCCAGTGGGTGTTTCGCTCACGCTCAACATTTCAAACGCCTAACTACTGCGCGTCCTCTCCCGAAGGCCACACCCCTTGTCACGGACCGGAGCCTCGGCCGTCAGACTCGCGGGAGGGAGGCCCGAGGGGGGAGAGGCACAGGAAAATGGCTCGATGAACAAATAAGCAAGAGCAGAAACATCCACGACATTCATACAAACTTTAAATTCATAAAAGGCCCAACGACAGAATTCGTTACACCCAGTGCACTCAGTGGGTGGGGTGGACCTGCTACCTAACAGAGACATCTACAAAGATTTTAAACATGAACTTCAGGCATCCGCATCCGCACCCGCCGGGCCCGCCGAGGTGCCGGTGTCTTCATCATCGACACCCGTGTCGTGATAGACATTCGACTCCTCGGACCTGCCATCCGGATCATCCAGAAGTAGGCCGAAGTTGTCAACAGGCACGACTACACCATCTTCTATCCGCTCCGGCCGGAACTCGTTGTGGTAGGAGAACTCGGCGATGTAGCTGGCCCGAGCGGCAATATCGCGAGCCTGCGCCTCCAGCTGGCTCTCCGAGCCGGCTCGCTGGCCCATCAGCGCCTTTAGCGACAGGCCCGAATACCAGGACATCACGAATCGGAGTGCCATCTCGGCACCAGCTCGGGCGGCGGAAAGGCGCCAGTCATGGAGCCGATTCGGCCCCGCCTCAAGCCACCGCGCAAGCCGAGAGAAGCTGGTCGGTGCAGCGGAGCCCGCCAAAGAGCCGCCATCATAGCTGTCCCGGCCTTGGAGAGCCGCACCATCTGCACGCCCAAGGCTTGCAGACGAGCCTCGGCGGCGACCATGATCTCTGGGAAGGTCCAGGCCACGTGCAGGTCCGTCCCAGAGCCAACTACGCCCCCTGGATCACGCCGGAAGCGGACCGCCTCCTCCACCAAGTCCTACGTCTCCGGGAAGACACCTGTCAAAGAAAAGAGTCACAAGAGATTCGCAATAAAAAAATAAGCCGGAGCCTCGGTCCGGCAAAAGACTCAAGAAAAGCACTCACTAGAGAAGGACTCTCCAGGTGCTACGCCTCAAGCAACGTACCGCGCTGCTCCCAGTCGAGAGTACGATCACGGTCCTTGACCGCCTCCTCCAGCTGGGTGACCTTGACAAGCGTCGCCTTCAGCTCGGCGTCCTTGTCCGCGACCGCCTTCTCGCCCCCCTCGCGGCGCTGGGCCTCCCCCTGCTTGGCCTCCTCCACCGAGGCCACGAGTCCCTTCAGGCGCTCCACCTCGGCCTGGAGCTGACCCTTGTTGTTGGCCAGCCTGCCGCGCCGCTGGTCCGCCTCAACAAGGGCCAGCTGCACCTCCACGACCTTGGCGGTCTCCGCCCGAGGCCGCTCCACCTCGGCTTCAAGACAACTCTTGTCGCCGCCAGCTGCTTCTGCAGCTGGCCGGCTTCATCGAGCGCCTGCCGGGCTCCCGTCGCCTCCTGCCTCGACTGCTCCAATGCGGCTGCAGTAGAACGACTCAGATGCAAAGCACCCCGAAGACTCACAAGAAAAGAAGCGGAAAAATAAAAGAGAGTGTACCCGTCACGGTGCGGAGCTCCGCCTCCTTGGCGTCCAGCTGCTCCTTGAGCCGCTCGTGCGCATCAAGGAGCCGACTGAAGACACCGACCCGACAGGAGTCCAGTTGCTGCGCAATGAAACAAAAATCAGCAAAGAAAACATCAATGTAAAGATTCGGCCCAACTGCTACGCAGTTGGCCCAAATCTCGGGGACTACACCCAGTGGGTGCGCTAGCGCGCCCCCACTAAAAAGAAACAAGCAACAGTAAAGACTTATGAGCACGGCGTCCTCCATCTCCCGCGCCTGCTCCAACTTGGCCCGGGCGTAGGCCTCGACCCGGTCCGTCCGCCCCCGCAGACGTCGGGTCATGGCGGCCATGGCCGCCTCCTCCTGGGTTGGGGGCCCAAAGAGGACTTCGCCGGCTCCGCATCGCGGTAGCACCGGCTCAACGGCCCGTCGACCCCAGTGCTGAAGCACCAAGGCGTCCTCACCACCGGCCGCCTCGCCCGCGGCCGGTGTCCTCTCCGGCGCCGCCATCGTCGGCGCCCCCAAGGCGGCATCATGCCGCCTCCACCAGCCCCTGCCCGCTCAGCCGCTTCGGCCCGCGGCGGGGTCTCGTCTTCGATGACCACGACCTCTCGGTCGAGGTCCATTGCGTCGGCACGGTCGCCCTGGCAGTGCCCCTCCTCCAATGACGGGATGAACTCCGTCGTCGCCACCGTCATTCCGGCCGGCATCTCTGGCCACGCCGGCTCCTCGCCGGCCCACGCCCACGCCTCCGTGGCCGTGGTCCAAGCCCGGGTCGATGCCACCTTCAACGTGGCCTTGGCCCGATCCCGGTCTTGCAAGGCCCGGCCCTCCACGTCGGACGGATCCAGACCAAGGTCCGGCTCCGCCCGCTCCTCCTCCTCCTCGCCCGGATCGACGGTGCTGGACCGGCTCGTCCGGAACCCAGCACTATCGGGGGACGCGGCCTCCGCCGCCGCCAACGCAGCGAGATTGGCGATCTGAAACCAAGACAAGTCGGCACAAAGGGGGGCTCAATGGAGCTGCCCGGCTCAGAGCCAAAGAAGAAGAAATACTTACCCAGGCAGCACCGGCATGGAGCGCCTCGATGCCTGGGTGACGCGCCTCCTCTTGGCGGCCGGCCTCGCACCCCCAACCGCGCCTGCGGCGCGCTTTGCGGTTGGAGCCGGCGGAGCGGCGCTGCCTTCCAATGAGGCCGGCCCGCCGCCGGCCCCGCCTGAGACAACCCAGCTCCAGCCGCGCCGCCACCTCGGCTTCCTGCCGCCGTCGTCACCGCTCGGGATGACCCGGCCCCGGCAGCGCCTCCGCCCTGTCCACCCGGCGCCGCTACGCCCGCACTCGCGTCAACGCCTCCGACGCAGCCCAGAAACAAAACATGAAGGAAAGTTGATAAGCGCATCTGTTCGGCGTCCCGCACCCGCCTCGACGACCGCTCCCTCCCCTCCGCATCCCAGTATCTCGAAGAAGTACCTCCCACATCGCGTCAAGACAGATCCGAAGATGAGCGGCAGCAAAGTACGGAGAAAAGGGACTCACCGACGGTGCCGGGTTCGCGTGGCTATACGGAACCTTTCCGTATTGCCAGTCATCCGGCAGGTTGGCCTTGGAGATGTTGTTCACCCGGCGAGCGACCTGCTCCACCCTCAGCCGCAGCTTGGACATGCGGTCGGGGTCGTCGAGGCCTCTCATCTCCGCGATGAGACGAGCGCGCCGCTACAGCGGCAGCACCCGCCGCGCGATGAAGGCGCTGACGAGGTCCCTGCCTCGGAGGCCTTCCCGCTCCTTCATCACCATCACCCACTCGGATAAATTGAGCACTGCCTGCGACAGCCGCTTGGGGTAGTAGGACCAGTTCCGCTTCTCCTGCGGCAGCACGTCGGTGAACGACGACAGGTTGATAGGGTCCGCACCCAAGTTGCGGACATAGAAGAAAGAATTCTGCATTCTTGGAAGAATCCTCCAGTGGCACCTTGGGGCACTCGTCCCCCGGCCGCCTGTAGATGACGGCGGCTCCGCACTCCGACATCTCCCCAGCCTTCGGCCCCTGCTGCTTTAGGGAGAAGAGGCGTGCGAAGAGGCCGATGGAGGGCTCGATACCGAGGTACGCCTCGCAGAGCGTGACGAAGCCAGAGAGCTGCATGATGGCCCCGGCTCCGAGATGGTGGGGCTGGAGCCCGTAGAACTACAGGAATTTGCGGAAGAAATCGCTCGCGGGCAGCCCAAACCCGTGCTTGAAGTGCGTGAAGAAGACCACGTGCCCCGAGCCCTCCGGGCACGGCGACCGCTCATCCTCGGGCAAGTGAACGGCGACCTCCGTCTCCGGCGGAAGGCGCTTGGTGGTGGGAAGATAGTTAATGTCGTCCTCGGAGACGGTCGAGCCCATTCACGAGCCCGACGGCAGTGCCATCAACAAGAAGCACGAAGAGAAGAAATGAGAAGGAGAGGATGAACTCTGCTCTAGAATGATGAGCGGCGCAGTGTGCGGCGGTCGCAAGAAGCAGAGGATGCAGAGAAAGAAAGGAGGGCGTGGCCGAGAACGATCTCCGCTGGCCCCTCGACCCAATTTATAACCCGTGGATCGAACGTGGGGGAGTGGGATCGACTTCGCCCACCTCTCCACTTCCCGCAATAAATGCGTGTGTGCCTACGTACACAATAACTGCCCCTGGAAGGGCAACTGGTTCGCAGGCGCCACCATAAATCTATGCGCACAGCCAGGAGGTGTGTGGCTGAAGGCCCCGTCCCGTCACCCCGTCCCGTCGCGCGCTTGGCTTGTCAGGTCTTCCTGGCTTCCGGGCACCATGTGGCGCCCGCATAGAACCCAAAAGATCGTCCAAGATTCGGCGTACTCCTCGATTCCCGCCGTCGCTAAAACGCCACGATCCGGCTTCCAGAAGCAGACACACAGCGGGCGTTCCGAAGCTTGGCCCCGAGCCCGCCTTCAAGGGAAGGAAACCGCGAAGGCCCGATCACCTGAAGACGGCGGACCTTCACAGTTTCGGGGACTACTGTCGGGGGGATGAACCCCGCGCAGGCAACGGAGGCCGGATCCTTTTCAAAAACAATAGGGCCAGCATCGCCCCGTAATCCACCTCAGACTTGGCCGGGTCGCTCAGTCCGTCCAAAGTCCACGATCCAGCAAGACTCTCCAGTCCGACCAAGACCCGTAGTCCAGCAAGACCCTCCAGTCCGGCGTGCGAAGACATCCTCAACAAGCCAGACCGGCCCATGGCGTGTTCCCCAATCCAGCCACGGGTCAGCTCTTGTCCCATCTCAACCGTACGATGGGACGAGACGCACCTACCGATGACCTAGGCAACAGTGCCTCGCCCATGGCCCTTGTCAGCCGGGGCGTGGCAACAGTGTAATCATCACAGCCCATGACGCCAGCAGATGGTGACATGACGGAGCGCGCCGTACCCGACCCAGCTCGGCTAATCCTTGGCGACTGATGAGACGGCACACATTGCCCCCCATACCTGGCGGGCACCGCGCCCGGGGAACCCGGCGAGCCCTGTACCCCGCGGGTCCCAACACCGGCTTCCCGGATGATGACAATCCGGCCCCACGGCCGTGTAACATTACCACTGTACCCCTGGGGGTTGGCCTATATAAAACCCCCCAGAGCCCCCATGCAAGAAGGCGATGAGAACTAGAGAATATGATAGACACACATCTCAGGAGAAGCAGCCTAAGCCTGTCTTCCTCCTTCCTCCCTACAGTTCAAGGAGCAACCCTCTACTTGTAAAACAGCAATCACCACGGCAGGATTAAGGGTATTATCTCTCCAGAGAGCCCCGAACATGGGTATGTCTTGCGTCCCGCGCTCTCTCATGCCAACCCCGCTTTTGGAGTCCATCAGTGCCCTCGAGCTGCCTCCTATCTTTAGCCATCCCTTGGCATCTGCCGTGCGCCCACCACGACAAAAGTAACAAGTATCATCGTATCTGGCAGCCTCCATCTTGCAGTAGTAGAGGAGAGTAGTTGGAAAGTTCACCAAGTAACATCATATAGCACAATCCTACCCGGTGATCCTCCCCTTGTCGCCCTATGGGAAAGCGATCACCGGGTTGTATCTGGCACTTGAAAGGGTGTGTTTTATTAAGTATCCGGTTCTAGTTGTCATGAGGTCAGAATACAACTCTGGGTCATCCTTCTACCGAGGGACACTGCTATTCGAATAGATAAACTTCACTGCAAGGTGCACCACATAACCCAACACGCTTGATCCCTCTGGCCGGGCACTCTTTCCTGGGTCATACCCAGCCTCGGAAGATCAACACATTGCAGCCCTACCTAAGCTCAATAGAGAGGTCAGCATTCCAGTCTAAATCCTAAGTGCGCAGGGGTCAGGGCCCATCGCCCATTGCACTCCTGCATGTTGCGTGGGTGGCCAGAAGTAGACCTAACCGCTCCTAATACCAAAGTAGGCGTTCGAATCCAATCCGGCGCGCGCCGCTCAGTTGCTAAAGTCAAGAAGGTTTCGACCGATACCACGACGTCGAGAGCCCATAACTGTTCCCACATAGCTGGTTAGTGCATATACGCTCGTAGCCAGACTCAGATCAAATATCCAAACTCGTTAATCGTGTTATTATAAAGTAACCGCGGACAACGACCAGGGATCAGGCCCACCTATCTCCTAGGTGGTCGCAACCTGCCTTGCCGCTCCGCCACAAAGAATCAAGTGGGGGCCGTTGGGAACCTAGGCCCATCACTACGTAGATGGAACCACCTGTCCCTCTAGCCTCCACTTCGTGAATCACCTGCGGGTACTCTATGAGCCAACCCGACTTTAGTTACAACATGTATCATGTATAGTATGTATGTAGTATATATACACGTGATCATCACCCAAAGTGATCACGGCCCGATAGTATAACATGGCAGATGGAGAAGGATGTGGGGCCAATGATGGAATACTAGCTTCCTATACTAAGCATTTAGGATAGCAGGTAAAGGTATCAACAGTGGTAGCAACAATGACAGGCTATGCAACAGAATAGGAGCTATCAAATCATCAAGAGTACCAAACCTAATGCAATAATAATAGAGAAGAAAATGGGCGATATATGGTGATCAAGGGGATTTGGCTTGCCTGGAAGATCGACAGAGAAGGACGTGTCATCAACGCCTTAGTGGATCAGGACAGCAGCAGTGGCGTTAGTCTCGAAGTCTACCGGAGAGAAGAGGGGGAAGAAACAATACAAACAATGCAACAGATGCATGATGATGCATGACATGGCAATAAACGGTACTAGGTGTGCCATAACGCGCTACTAGGCGATATTGGCGAAGGTGGGAAACATCCGGGAAAGTATTCCCGGTGTTTCATGTTTTCGGACAGATGGACTGGAGGGGGACGGTTGCAGGTTCGCTATGCTAGGGACACGTGACAGATGAATGGAGTGCGTATTTGGATTCATCTCGTCGTTCTAAGCAACTTTCATGTACAAAGTATTTTCATCTGATAAACGGTTTATTTTATATTATTAATAAAAGTTCTTATTCAAATTTTATAATTAACATAATTAAATTAATTATAAAACGTAATTATGATGGCAGCGTGATGTCAGCATGATGTCATCAGTTAACCGTCTATTTACTGGGTCAACAGACGCGTGGGTCCCGTTCGTCATTGTCTCAGACTAACTAAACATGATTAGTTAGTTTCATTAAGTGATTAAGTTAACTAAACAAAATTAATTAAATTATTTAATTACTTATTTATTTATTTATTTATTTTATTTTCTTCTTTTTCATTTTTGTTCTTTTCTGGGTGTGGAACCCTAGGGCCATAGGCCTAGGGGGGCTAACGGGTGCGCGGGCATGCGGGCACATGGGCGCGGCCACGAGCTCGCGATGGGGCAAGCCCGGGTGCTGGCCTCGGACGTGACCAGCGGCGAAGGCGCCGGCAGCCATGACGCCGGCCAAGGGAGGCGGCAGAGGGGTGGCTACGGCTCAACTGGGTGGAGCAGGCGGAGCCAAGGCCAAGCGGCGGCGGTGGACGGCAGTGAGCTGGGACTGGAGCGGGGGCGTGCGCACGTGGGGTCAGACGACGAGGACGGCGAACGCACGCTGGCCAGTGAGCAGGGGGCGGTCCAGGCGCGGTGCGGGGTGGAGGCCGCGACCAAGGTCGTGCCCGAGCAGTAGTGGCCGCACGCGCGGTAGGAGGAGAAGCAGCATGGCGACCGAGGGTGCATCGCACGGCGTGCGGGGGTGGGGGGGGGCAGAAGCACACTTGCGCGGTCGGGACGGCTGCTGTCGACGTGGTGACCACAGGAGGGGGGTAGAGAGGGAGCACGGGGCGTGCTCACGTTCCTTGTAGATGCACAGGAAGTGGCGAGGCTTGATGTAGCGACTCGGGGGAGACGGGGACGACGTGCGGTGAGGGAGTCGAGGCGGCGCGGGGCTCCGGCGAGGTTGCTCCGACGAACATCGATGGCGGGGTGGTCCTCCTGGCAGCATCGGTGGGCGTCGAGTGACATGGTGGCCTCTGGCGAGGGTCGACGGGGATCGATCCCAATCCAGAACTAGATCGGGGGAAACGGGGGGTAGTTGGAGCGAGTGGGGAGGGGGCTAGGGTTTCGGGGGAGTTAGTAGGAGGGGGAGGTGGGCCGACCTAGTGGACGGCCGGTTGGGCCGTGGCCCGGTTGGGCCGGGGGGTTTTCTTTTTTCTTTTTTCTTTTAATTTATTTTACCTACTGCTGTTTCATCCATTTTAGAGTATTTAAGCACTTTCTAAAAGCGTGGTTTCTTCACCATAATTACCTATGCCTTAATTCGCACACCCTGAACATTTAAGTTTTATCGTTTGAAAACTTTTGTTGTTTGCCTTTAATCCAAATTTGAATTTAAATTGTTTTGAACTAACGCAAAATTATCAACAGTAACCGAGGTGACGTGGCATCATTAGCAGGGAATTACTGTAGCTTAATTTTCGGGGCGTCACAATTCTCCTCCACTACAAGAAATCTCGTCGCGAGATTTAAGAGGTGGATTAAGGGAGAAAGTTCTGGTTATGAAATTCTAACGAATCTTCTCGGTCTTGGTTGATCTTCTCGAAGAGGTTGACTCTTCTCGTTGATGTCTTCATTTCTCTACTTGAGGTCATCGTGATGAAGTCATCATCCTTTCTTGGAGAACTCCATCGTACTTACGAAAGAATAAAGGGTGGGTATTACGGGAGAACGGGCCTCTGCAAGGTTGACTATCTGGTCAATAATATCGGGGAAGGTGGCGGAAAGAAACTCTCGAATTGAAACTTAAGAAAAATATCGAGAGCAAAGTAAGGAGGTATCATGGGAAGTTTAGAGCAGGCAGGCAATCGTTCGATGTCTGAAATAGGGCGTGCAAGGGGTTCAAAGCAACGGGAATAAGTATTGTGTTTGATACCAGAACTGATGATCTCCAGGAAGGTGGCTCGTGAATTACATACGAGGCCACGCGCGAGGAACAGCCTTGGGAACAAGGGGGTGTACATGAGAGTTAGGTTTCGATCCTGTGGAATTGTGGGTTATGTGGGTTAAAAGTAGGAAGGGCCGTGACGTCTAGCATGATCATGTAAGCAAGGCATGTCAAAGGATAGCATGTCAGTTATGTCGGCAACAACATCGGTACCAAGGGCAAGGGACGAAGAGAGCCATTTTCCTGCTCGTTGAAACGAGGCGGACCTGTAGGCAAAGTTCTCGTCCATCAGTGGTTACCGGAATATTATCAACAATAGTAATAGGGTCTTACTGACAGAGTTGTACACCGATGTGTTTACATAAGCAAAAAACTCTTACTGCTTAGATTATATGTAGATCACAAGAAAGGTTAATCAAACCAACGGAAAGGAAAATGTGTTTAAACACAGGTAATGGGAGTATATCCTTCCCAATGATAAGCAGGGCATGATATACGTGACAGGAGACCAAAGGCATGACCATTTGGATAAAAGGGTTAATAAGAACCATGATATGTACCCATACACGATGTTTGGATAACCGATCCAGAAATATTTAGCATTGTGCTTTCAGTGTTCTAGTTCATGTCTGAGTACCACCGTCATGCTTCGAGATAGCATCGACATGGTCAATAGGTAAAGGTTGGACTTCAGAAACACAAAAGGATCCAGACGGAACTGCTAGAATAGCTCGTACAATTTTATCATGGAAAAGATGAGGATGTGACCAATGGGATCAGCAACAACTCATCGTGATTTCATAAACATGGATTTCCACAATTATGTGAACAAGGTGAAAATATTGGACATACCGAAGTATATAATGAGGTATGTTCGAGGAGAACATCCATGAGTAAACATTGATTGAATCGTGCACCTGGAAAGATGGACTAGGTAGCATGATCAATGTTAGAGTGGTGACTTGATAATCAAATGACCTAGAATGAAACTATCATCCATTCACTTCAAAGCAATAGGTTTGCAAGAAGTTTTGAATTCACACATCATAGTTCAATGGTCGGTATTCTGGTTAGAAACAACACGAGAACCAAGATATGAACCGAGATGTCAAGAAGTATTACTATATCAAGAATCCTTAAGAGGTGGTGAAATTCTGACGACATTCTTGATGTAAAATATGGTAATACTCCAAGGTAGAACATAACATAAGCTAGATAGCAAGGAGTTCCACAACAGTAACAAGTTTGTGTTGGAGGGAAGGCAATAATGTTGTTGATGATAACACAAATCATCGAGGGGCAAGGATGGTATTTCTCAACATGAATTTGATCGATATCCTTGAAGAGCTCAGAATATTGTTGATGGTGATCACGACACATTTGTCGAGGGGTTTCATGAGGATATAGTCAATCATCGACGACATCAAGCAAAAGGAAGGATGAGGCAAAAAGTTATCGGAACAACAGTAACCAGCATCGTCAGGCACAAGGGGGCTAGGGACGCCCCCGCCACAGACGCTGCTCAAGGCGCGAAGTGCACGACTCTCGAGACCCTAGAACATCTGGGAGCACACGTGCTGCATCCCGAGGGCACGTTCCCTCTCTCCTTCGCTTGCTCCGCAAGGGAGGCGACGCCCTCCGCCTGCTGGTAGAGGGATGAAAACTCGGCTTTGGCAGCAGCTTGAGCATCCAGCACCGCTTTTTGGTGGCATTCCACGGCGGCTAGCTTCTCCTTTGAGATCATTAGTCCTCCTTGTTAGCTCGCTTCGACACTGGCAGAAGCGGGACTCTTGGACCTCCAACTTCTGGCGACACTCCCAGCCAAGAGCCTGCCAGACGCTCGCGACCTCACCATCGAGCTCTGCCTCCCGAGCGACAAGGAAACTTTGGCGGCCGTAACCTGGTCCTCGATCGCATGTAGCCGCTCCTGCTCCAAGCTGTGCTCCAGCGCCCCGAGAGCCAGCTTTTCTTCAAGCGAGTGGAGTGTCACCTCGAGCTCCGGGGCCCCCCGTCGGAGCTTCCAGGTGAACCTCGCCCGCCTTGTTCCGGAGTTCAAGGGTGGCATTCGCTGCAAGGAACTTCTGCTCACGGGCTTCAGCGGCTGCACGACAAAGTTCTGCGGCCTCAGCCTCTTCAAAAGCACAGTCGCGGGCCTCCTTGGTCGCGGCTGATGACGCCTTGTCCTTGGAGCGGAGGGCTTCGTGCTGGAGCCGACTAAAGTTGATGGTCACCTCCAGCCATCGCCGCTCCCATAGCAGATACTGGCGCTCGGCTTCATGACGGGCGTCGATGTTGCCAAGCCCCTTTTCAAGGCTGTCTAGCGCAACCCTCGCCTCTTGGAAGAGGCTACGACGATCGGCACCGGTGCCCAGCATGACGCTCAGCGGTCGGTCCGGGGCTTGCTCCACGGCCCCGGTCGCTGTGGCAGCACGCGGGGGGTCCTCTGGCGTTGAGGCGGTGACCCGTGTCATCTAGACCAGCGCTCGCACTCAGGGCTGGGGGCTCAACCCTTGGCAGGTCCAAGGTCAGGCCATTGTACGGCTTGGGGAAGCCCCAAGCATAGGCCAGTGGCCCAGGAGAAAGTGAAGGCACAACCCAGGCGATCGTAACAACACTGTCCTCGGCAGGCACCACGATCCCTGGATCGAAGGCCTCAGGAGACCACCTCTGGAGGGATTCGGCCCCTCCATTGGGCACGAGCGCAATGGTGGAGCCTCTCGAGGTCGCGGGGGGGG
>LR738712.1:341031037-341071853 GCA_902687465.1 Secale cereale
TGCAGCCTTCTTTGCCTCCTCGCCTGGACAGAGCCTGAGGAGAGAGGGCTCAGAAGGAATCAAGGGACAAGGGTCAAAGAGGTGAGGAAACTTACTCGTCCAAGGCAATCCACCTCGTCCTCTTCAGCACCCGCGAGTCCAGGCCGCTGCAGCCGCCACACTTCGTTCTCTTTTGGAGGCTGCCGGTGCTCGACGCGTGCTCACCCGCTGGGAACATTACGTCTACACCCATGGGAAGGATGACTGGAGCTACAGGGGTGGGTCACTGGTGGCTAGTTGCCTCGTCATGCCGCTCCGCAGCCGCTCCTGAAGATGCGGCGGCATGCCCTCCGGCGCTTGGTACCACCAGAAGGGGATTATCAAATGGCCTCGGGTCGATCCCGGGGAGCAGCCCCCACTCGTCGAAGATTGGCATCACCTCGGCGATCTTGCCCCCATTCGAATAGTCATACAAGGGGTGTACGCCTTCGGGAAGCTCGGGAACCTCCTTCCCGGTCAGGGGGTGAAGTACCCCGCTCAACGCTCGAGGAGAAAGGAAGGGCCTCTGAAGCCTCATGGGGTCCTTGCGGCCCGTGAAGACCCACATCAGGCGGGAATGACACTGAACGGGAGGAATGCGGCGGCGGTAGATGAACTCCCTCACCACCATCGCCGTCGTCAACCCCACCTCTTTCATGGTGGCCAGCCTAGCCCAGACTCGCAGAAATCATGGGCCCGCCAGCTTCGAATGCCCCCAACCCAAGCTGGGCTCGGTAGGGGCCTTGGGAGTCTGGAGCACGAGGCTACGCACAGTGGCGTCCACATACCCCCATTGTCGGTGGAACCCCTTTGCTTCAGGGAAGTGCGCAAAGACGACGTCCGCACCCTCTGGCACGCCCACTACTTGGAGAGATACGCAATCGAAGCACTAGTCTGGGGAGACCAAGTCAAGGGAGAAAATATGGCGAAGCAGAGCCAAGGATGGGGTGACCCCCACGAAGGCCTTGCACAAGAACATGAAGGCGGAGATGATAAGGATGGACCTGGGATCAAAGTGAAGAACGTACATCTGGTAGTGCGTCAACACGGCGTGGAGAAGCCCGGGAAGGGCGGCAACACACCAGAGAATAGAGCACGGAGGTGAAGAGGAATCTCGATGGTCGACCGATCCATCGGGACCCGAGAGGCGGGCCTGAAAGTGCAACTAATCCTCGGGTGGTTTTGGCAATTAATAACAACTCATAGCTCATTGAACTAATGTCAATTCAAGTTAAATATTTCAGGAAATTCAATGATAGGCATGGCATGGACTAGAGATGTGGACCCCTCAAAATGCTAAGGACAAAGATTGGCAAAATCTTAGGACTCTTCATTTTTATTTTAGTGATCCAAGATCACATTTAGTATATAGGACAACCAATACTATTAAAAGGGGATGCGGTGTTGCTTAATGATCTGGTTGCTCAATTGTTTAGTGATATTCCTCCAAAACCCTCAACCACTTTATCATTTCCACATATGTCCAAAACCCAAAGTCAAACTCAGCCCCACCAATTTGATCCATCCCGAGCCACATAGTTGATTTGACATAGCCACTGCCAGAAACCCTAGACAATTCGGTCACACGTATACGGATCTTGATCTCATCGAGATGGACCTGCAAACTCTCTGTTGCCTGTTGTAATTATTCCGGTTTCACCGTGCAATCGGTCCCACCGAGTTTGCTTGACCAACTCTCTGCGTTGCTCTTTGCAGAAATCGGCCTCACCGAGTTCATGCAATCGGCGCCACCGAGATGAGGTTTGGCCCTAGCCCTAGCACATCGATCACACCGAGTTGATCATGCTGGTCCCACCGAGATTCCTAACATTCACATTTTGAACTGCTTCGATCTCACCGAGTTCTTCTATTCAGTCTAGCCGAGTTGGGTCAAATGTGTGTAACTGTTGGATTTTGTGTGGAGGCTATATTTACCACTCCACCCCCTTCTCCATCCTTGAGAGAGCCATCAGAACATGCCTACACTTCCACTACTAATTTTCTGAGAGAGAACCACCTGCTCATGTGCTGAGACCAAGATATACCAATCCTACCACAAGAATCTTGATCTCTAGTCTTCCCCAAGTTTCTTTCCACTCAAATCGTCTTTCCACCATATCCAAATCTGTGTGAGTGAGTTGAGTGTCGGGGAGACTATCACTTGAAGCACAAGAGCAAGGAGTTCATCATCAACACACTATCCATTACCTTTCGGAGAGTGGTGTCTCCTAGATTGGTTAGGTGTCACTTGGGAGCCTCCAACAAGTTTCTGGAGTTGAACCAAGGAGTTTGTAAGGGCAAGGAGATCGCCTACTTCGTGAAGATCTACTCGAGTGAGGCAAGTCCTTCATGGGCAATGGCCATGGTGGGATAGACAAGGTTGCTTCTTTGTGGACCCTTCGTGGGTGGAGCCTTCCGTGGACTCACGCAGCCGTTACCCTTCGTGGGTTGAAGTCTCCATCAACGTGGGCGTACGATAGCAGCACCTATCAGAACCACGCCAAAAATCTTCGTGTCTCCATTGCGTTTGCACTCTCCAAACCCCCCCTTTACCGTCATACACAATGTTTTACTTTCCGCTGCTACACTCTTAGAATTGCATGTGCAGGTTGGTTACTTCACTTGTTCTAATCGCTAAAATCTGCCAACACTTAAAATTGGGAAAAGGCTAGATTTTTATTTGGTTAAATAGTCTAATCACCCCCCTCTAGACCTACTTTTGATCCTACAATTAGTATCAGAGCCAGGTTTCTGTTTGCCTTGGTTTCCATAGCTTTGGTGATCATTGCCTTGGTTTACCAACCTAGGAGAGTATCTCGTCTAGCGAGGGAAGTTATCACCATAGTGGTCCTTACTTTGATGGTACTATTTTTGCTAGTTGGAAACATAAAATGAAAATACATATTCTTGGACATAACCCCGTCGTTTGGGATATTGTGCGAATTGGTTTGCAAGGTGAATGCTCCGGGGATGGAAGAGAACCGGATCGTTAAGCGTCTGCGAAAGAATTGAAGATGTTGCAATACAATCCTCAAGCTTGCAATATTCTCTTCAACGGATGGTTCCTCGAAGAATTCAACAAAATCATCCGTCTTGAGAATGCGAATGAAATTTGGGATACTTTGGTTGATATGCACGAAGGTACCGAGTCCGTCAAGGAATCCAAGTTGGATGTGCTTCAAAGTCAACTTGAGAAGTTCAAGATGAAGGATGGTGAAGGAGTCCCTGAGATGTACTCTAGGATTGGTCTAATCACAAATGAGATTGCCGGCTTAGGAAGCGAAGAGATGACCTTTAGATTCATCATCAAGAAGATCCTAAGAGCCTTGGATGGAAAATATGATACTGTGTGCACCTTGATCCAAATGATGCCAAATTACAAGGATCTCAAGCCAACGAAAGTCATTGGTAGAATTCTTGCTCATGAGATGTCACTCAAGGATAAGGAAGAGCTTCACAACAAGTCTAGTGGCGCTTACAAAGCCTCATGTAACGCTCTTACCACATCAAGTGAGAAACAAGTCTTGAATGAAGAATTGAGCTAAATGGTGAAGAACTTCAACAAATTCTACAAGAATAGAAGCAAAGAGAGAAGTTCCAAGTCAAGGTCCTACAATGACAAAAGATCTTCTAGTCGTGATCAGAATTGCTACAGTTGTGGAAGACCCGGACACTACTCAAATGCGTGTACTACTCCATACAAAAGAAGAGAAGATTCTCCCAAAAGGAGAAGTAAAAGAGCTGAATCACCACCAAGCGAGAGAAGGAGTAGAGATGATCATTATGAATGAAGACCCTCTCGTAGAAGCAAGGATTCAAAAAGGAAGGACAAATCATCAAGGAGCCACACAAGACGAAGACATCAAGCTCACGTTGGTTAATGGGTATCCGGTTCCGACTCCGACAACTACTCGAAGAAGCTATCACTCCGACCCCGAAGATACTCAAGATGAAGGTGTTGTCGGAATTGCTCTTGTGTGATCCAACTCCTATGATATATTTGATTCACTTAATGAAGTAATTGGAAAATGCTTCATGGCTAAAGGCCCCAAGGTATCACACCTCGAGTATCTTCATTTCAATAGTGATGAAGATGATTTGCTAGGAGATGATGATTTACTTGTTGGCAACACTAGTGATGAGAACTATGATGAAATTGCTAGTAATCATGCTAATCAAGATGAAACAAATGATAATGATAAGAATGAGATTGAGCGTTTAACTAAAGAACTAAATACTCTTAAGTTAGCTCATGAAACTACCTTAGAGGATCATCGAGAACTTTTAAAAACTCGTGAGAAGCTATGCCTCGAGAAGCTCAACTTAGAGCAAGAGCATGGGTTCTTAAAGGCAATCAATGATGATATTCGAAAGAAAAGTTCTTCTTACATTGCCTAGCGTTTACTCTTGTCTACATATATGCCTCAAGTAAAATCTAGCAATACGTACAAGAAATATTCTTCTTCTAGTAGTTACAATAATCATGTTAAATCCAATATTGTTGCTTCTAGTAGTTCTCTAGATTCCACTAATGATACTCTTAGCCATGTTACACTTGAGCAAGAAAATATCTTATTGAAGGGAATTATAGAGAAAGGTGTTTACAAGAGCCTTGCCGGGAGTAAGCAATTTGAGGAAATTGTATGATAGAGGCAAAGGTGCCCCGTCTTTCGATGAGATGGTGGCTATCGTTTTGGAGGAAGTCGACTTTGACGATCCGACTACGAACGTGCGAGGACGTCGCGCCTTAGCAATCGCTAAACCAACTCCGAGAGGTTATTGACCACGCCGGAGCACGATCAACCTGACCACGAAGGTTTGTTTCCTGCAGGCAAACGAAGAACAAGCAAGAAACTGAGATTGCAATCTGGATATTGCGAATTTAAGAGGAAAGCTTTATTGATCAAGTGGGGTTCTGTGACGTCTTTGTCTGGTCGTTGAACACAAACGAAGTACGCGAAGTTGCAGCTATGGCAAACTTTAATCTAAACAAAACCCCCCAAAGTCTAAACGACGCCCTAAGGGCTGTATATATGGGGGAAAGAGGGGGGAATTTCGTGGCCCTTGGTGGAGGGCTCCGAAACCAACCCTAACTCTTGTTTCCCCACACATACGGACTCTAAAAATAGCCTATACTCAATTATTTAGAAATTACATGGGCCTGGCCCAATAATAAGGTGACGCAGCACCTATAATAGCCTCTGGACAAAATTTATGAAGTGGCATCTTGTATATTTCGTCCAAGGCTTCACGCACTCATTATGGTGGCTTCAAAGTCCTGAAATCATCACTTGTAACTGCATTCTTGTTCCCCTTGCGCATGCCATCATCTTCATGCTTGATCTTGCTCCAATGTTCATCCTTCTTGTCCAAGCTAGGCCCTTCATTTGTAAGCAAGACAAATGTATCCAATTTAGGCAGCATCATATTCTCATGAACATTAGATTCATTACCAAGAAACGAAAGTACCTGGTAATTTAATTGGCGTGCGCGAGCTCTAGTAATTGGTCATGTATATGTGTCAGTTGGAGCTGTGGGTATAACCTTGTTAGTGATGTCCTCATCATTGTACGGAAGCAAGGAAGGCACCAGAAGAATCAAGGTGTTGGTTTTGAACGAAAGTTCAATGCCAATGGAGTTGAGTGGGAAGAAGATCAATACCCCAAGAAAAAGTTTTTTCCTCAACAAGAGAAGTATGACCCCACTTCTTTCAAGGGAACACAATCTCAAGATGATCTTCCACCATAAGACCACAAGCTAAAGGGCAAGGACAAGCTTCAAGAAGAGATTGATTCCTTTGAAGAAGCTCCTAAGGCCTTGTTCAAGTGGGTTCCCAAAACTAATTCAAGTTCTACTTCATCAAGTACGAATACAACTCCAAGGATTCCCATCAAGTTGATGAGGATCCCAAAGAAGAATAACTAGAGAGTTCTTGAGGGTGACTCCGCCATCATATTTCACTCATTTTGGCAAGGACGAGTGCAATCAAATTCCACATCTTGCACTAGTTCAAGGAGTCACAAACCCTCTTGTTGGTAAGACAAGGGAGAAGGTAATCTAATGCTTTCATGGACATCATTGTGTGTGCGCTTCACTCTATGTCTATGGATATCCTTGTATGTTCCTTGTGGGACTAACCCATGTATGTTTTGAAAGTGCAACTCACTCAAATGGATTGCTCCAAATGATCTACATCAACATTGAGCATCCACATCTTCAACATCTACATGAAGTCATCATGGACAAAACCCAAGGTTAGTTCATCCCTCTAGGGGGGGGGGGTATCACATCTAGGGGGAGCTTTACTCTAAGAATTGAGCTAAAACAACTCTAATGATGTGAACACGACAATGCTTTATGTAAAAGTGGTAACCCCACTTGTGCTTAAACGATGAGTATGACCTATGATCAAATGTTCTCATTTGACTCCTAAGTCAATATACTCATATATAGATGACCTAGTCATCGCCAATTTCTTTCTAGATGCTAGAGTGCTTGTGCATGATTTGCCACATGTTTTATTTGCCATCTTATTGTGAGAGCATGTTGGTTGCATATCTTTCTCCATTCGAGGACATCGATTTGTTGCTTTGGTTGTTTGGATTTTTCTCTTTTGCCAAATGGATGGACAAGAATGCCTAAGTACCCCCTCTAGATATCTATGATTTTCTCATCTCAAACTCTATTCATGTTACATCACAAAGTTTGACCAAGTCGAATTCGTACCCACCGGGTGAGGAGCACTCGGTGTCACCGATCCATCAAGGGCTTAAACCTCCAAAACCTCTTAATGCATCTCGTTTAGACCAACTCACCCCTCTCAGTCTCACCTAATTCATTCAGTTGATCTAGGTTTCCACCTTGGTGCAACCAATTAGAACAGTTTGGTCACACCGAGTTGAAGTAACTGCCAGCAATTTTGCATCTCGGTGCCGCCGAGTCGTTCCACTCGGTCACACCGACAACATCTAGGTATATATACTCTGCATACCCGTACGGCTAAGACTTTCCTCAACCGCACGAGTCCACGCCCCAGCACTGCCGCCCTGGTCTCCGGATCGTCACCGTCGTCACTAGTGCCTCCTGCTACTGGTCTCCGTCGCCGTCGACGAAATCTCCACTGCCGTTGTCGTCGTAGCGAGTTCGTCACCAAGTTAGTGTATGAACTCGACCCCTTTTGTGCTTTCTCAAACTCCGATTCTTGCACAAAGGTCATTGCCATTGTTCCTCCCACGTATAAGATTATTCTATCCACTGACAAATTCCTTAGATTATATTTTATGCAAAAATGTAGGGTTAGGTTTCCGCCGAACTGATCTCGGACCGTCCGATCTGAGGATCTCGGTCACACCGATTGGCCTTGGCCATTGCACTGTGTACACAAATCGATGCGACCAAAATCACTTTCCTTGTGGAACCCTAGCTTCTCGGAGTCACCGAACTGCCCCTCGGTTTGAATGAAATAGGTATGTTTAGACTCTCGTTATTCTTCGGTGCCACCGAGTTTTTCAAATCGGTAGCTCCGAAATGCTTTCCGTAGAAAACTAAAGTTAAGTTTTTATCTCAATTTTTTTTTTGCAAAAATAGATGTTCTTTGTGATGCTCATCCACTCTATCTATACCCAAATATTCACATGGTTAGTTTCAGCTATGTCAAAGGGCAGTGACAGCGAGAACAGGTCAGAGGAACAGATGAACCTGAGTGAGGGCACTAGTCCCTCCAACAACAGCTATGATGAAGGTAGCATAAGCACACCCAACAATTTGCCAAAGGCTGCTACCAAGACAAGGAAGAAGAGAACTTCATATTCTGAGGATGAAGATTTTGTTGCTGAGTAAGTCACCTCCAAGAAGAAGGTGCTCAAGAAAGAGTATGCTGCTGGTGGTACAACAAAGCTCGATCAATCCAAGAAAGCTCCTGCCAAAAGATCTCCAATGTCAAAAGCTAGAGCCTCAACCCAAGAAACTATGGAGTTCACTCTTGGATCAAGAGAAGATGAGGCTTCTGGAGGAAAGAAGAGGAAGGAGAGAGTCAAGAAAACTATGGCTAGAGTTATTGGAAGACCATCCATGAGGGACGATGTTGATGATGATGATGATGAGGAGGAAGAGCCTATTGCGCCTCCTGCAAAGACTCAGAAGCTGATGGGGGATGCCATCAAGTCTAGGGCTGCTCCATCTAAGCCCAAAACTACCCCAAACCTTCAGCTCAAGCTCAAGTCTCCAAGGATGCACCCAAGAGATCCACCAAATACATCCCTGCTGCTGAGAAGGACAAGGCCCCAGTGCCAGAAGTTTAAGATGAAGCTAAAGAAGAAGTTCAGGGAGAAGATTCTTCTGATGATGATGAGTCTCCATTACTTAGGAAGCTCAAGCCCAAGATCCCAAATCATAATGATGATCATATTGTGGCAGAAAACATGAAGTTAAGAAAGGATGCTGGTTTGAGACTATGGAGAAAGACTGATCCTTATGCCACAAGGAGAAGAACTATTGTTGACTATAGGTTCCACACCAGAGAGTAACAAGATTTCTATGATACTATCCTTTTGGACAAGAAACCAATAGTGTGTGACATGAAATGGGTTGATTGGAAGTACATTGACAGCAATGCAAATCACTTTCGCCATGTGCATGAGAGCTTCAGGATGAATGATGTGAACAAGTTTGTTGGTTAGAAGTTGACCAGATGGAATGATGAGATGATGATGCAATTCTATTCAAGTGCTCACTTCTATCCTGATGGAAAGATTGTCTGGATGACTGAAGGTAAAAGATATCAATCTACTATCTCAGAATGGGCCAAGTTGATCAATGCCCCCAAAGAGAGTGATGATGATCCAGATGTGTACAACAAGCCCAGGAAGGATCATAACTCTATGTCTAACATGTACAAGACCATTCCAGATGCAGCCATACAGACACACAAGTTTGGATCCATATACTTTCTTCTTGCTAGACTGAACACCATCAACACTATCCTGAAGCACACTCTTTTGCCCAAGTCTGGAGATCACAGGATGATTCGTGGTCACTCAATCAATTTTCTCCATTTGTTTGATGTGCCACCGAAATTCAAAGTCACAAGCTTGATTGTTGAAATAGTGAAGATGACTGTAGCTGACCAAAAGATATCTTGTGTATATGCCCCACACATTCAGATGTTGATCAATTCCAAGTTAGGAACCGGGACATATCTGCTTGACAAGAAGCATTTACCCCTTAGGCCATATTTCGAGGACAATGAGATTGTCATGGATGTATCACATCCTACTTCTGTTGAGGGCGAGGAGAAAATTGAGACGACAAGGACAGCCAAAGCAGCAAAAGTAGCAAGTGCTTCTGGAACAACACCTGCAAATCTCAAGACCAAGCGAGATCAGCTCAGTTATCTGCTTGAGTCTGCCATGAGGATTGTGAAGAGCCTGGCCAGCTTGACTCAGAATCAAGAGAGTCTTGAGTGGATCATTGAGACTAAATTCCATGATCCAGATGTGAAGGTCACAGAGATCCAGACCACTATGGAGAAGCTCTAGGAAGAAGCTGAGGACAGGAATGACAGACCAACCACTCAAGCTTTTCAAAGAGTCCTAAGAGACCAAGATCTTCAACTGTGCCAGTCGTCGAGCCCAGGACTACACTTTCAGCACCTGCAGCCACTGGCACAGTTGTTCCTCCAGTGTCAACTCCTCCAGCTCAACAGACTTCTTCTAAAGCGTTTGCACATGCTCTTATCTCCATGCCGTCTACGCACACCGGAGCCACCAACGAGGAGACCCCTTTAGCAGCTCCCGGAGATCGTGCCTAGAGTGTCGTATAGCACTATGCATTTTCATGCTTTTTTGTAACTTCTTGCCAAAGGGGGCGAAAGTGTATAGATCATTATGCCTTCAGAGATAGATAGAGAGAGAGAAATAGAGAGAGTTTTGCTTCTTTTGTTGGTTTTTGCTTGCTACTCAGTTTGTTTAATTATTGCTACAATTTTCTTATGCTCGTGAGATACTTATGTGTTTCATCATACTACGCTTAATGTGTGCTTGCATGATTGTGTATGATCATTCACTTATTTGTTTTGGTGATGAGTGCTTGTTGTTTAAATCTTATCATTTTGAGCGCTCCACCAAGATATATGTGACATGGAAGAGTAACTCCTAATCGATTGTGCATTTGCGTTCAAAAGAAAATCCTAAATAATGTACGAATTTAGGGGGAGCTCTTGCTTATCACATACTTCTCAAAGTTACGATGAATTTCATTCTTATTATCATTTGTCAAAGCTTTGATTTATATGTTGTCATCAATTACCAAAAAGAGGGAGATTGAAAGTGCAACTAATCCCTCGGCGGTTTTGGTAATTAATAACAACATACACCTCATTGAACTAATGTCAATTCAAGTTAAATATTTCATGAAGTTCAATGATTGGCATGGCATGAACTAGAGATGTGGACCCCTCAAAATGCGAAGGACAAAGATTGGCAAAAGCTCAAGACTCTCCATTTTCATTTTAGTGAGCCAAGATCACATTGAGTCTATAGGAAAGCCAATACTATTAAAAGGGATGATGTGTTGCTTAATGATCTAGTTGCTCAAGTGCTTAGTGATATTGCTTCAAAACCCTCAACCACTTTCTCATTTCCACATATGTCCAAAACCCAAAGTCAAACTCGGCCCACCGATTTGATCCATCCGGCGCCACCAAGTTCATTTGACATAGCCACTGCCAGAAACCCTAGACAATTCGGTCACACCGATACGGATCTCGATCTCACCAAGATACCCCTTCAAACTCTCTGTTGCATGTTGTAATTATTTCGGTATCACCGAAATGTGCAATCGGTCCCGCGGAGTTTGCTTGACCAACTCTCTATATTGCTCTTTGCCGAAATCGGTCTCATCGAGTTCATGCAATCGGCGCCACCGAGATGAGGTTTTGCCCCAGCCCTAGCACATCGATCACACTGAGTTGATCATGTCAGTTCCGCCGAGATTCCTAATGTTCAGATTTTGAATAGCTTCGGTCTCACCGAGTTCTTCTATTCGGTCTGAATGAGTTGGGTCAATTGTGTGTAATGGTTGGATTTTGTGTGGAGGCTATATATACCCCACCACCCCTCTTCTCCATCCGGGAGAGAGCCATCAGAACGTGCCTACACTTCCACTACTCCTTTTCTGAGAGAGAACCACATGCTCATGTGTTGAGACCAGGATATACCAATCCTACCACAAGAATCTTGATCTCTAGCCTTCCCCAAGTTGCTTTCCACTCAAATCATCTTTCAACCATATCCAAATTTGCGAGAGAGAGTTGAGTGTTGGGGAGACTATCACTTGAAGCACAAGAGCAAGGAGTTCATCTTCAACACACCATCTATTACCTTTTGGAGAGTGGCGTCTCCTAGATTGGTTAGGTGTCACTTGGGAACCTCCGACATGTTTGTGGAGTTGAACCAAGGAGTTTGTAAGGGCAAGGAGATCGCCTACTTCGTGAAGATCTACCCGAGTGAGGCAATTCCTTCGTGGGTGATGTCCGTGGTGGGATAGTAAAGCTTGCTTCTTCATGGACCCTTCATGGGTGGAGCCCTCCGTGGAAACGCGCAACCATTACCCTTCATGGGTTGAAGTCTCCATCAACGTGGACATACGATAGCACCACCTATCGGAACCATGCCAAAAATCTCCGTGTCTCCAATGCGTTTGCACTCTCCAAACCCCTCCCTTTACCTTCATATGCAATATTTTCCTTTCCGCTGCTACACTCTTAGAATTGCATGTGTAAGTTGGTTACTTGACTTGTTCTAATCGCTAAAATCTACCAAGACTTAAAATTGGGAAAAAGCTAGATTTTTATTTGGTCAAGTAGTATAATCACCCCCTTCTAGACCTACTTTTGATCCTACATGGCCAAATCTTTGTCGCCTTCCACTCATGTGAGTCCGCGGCAGTCACGTGTAGGACCTTCTCCAACCCTTCAAGATTGACCATAGTGGACCGACCTAGCGCAGGCTCAGGCCCGGCAAGATGGGTGAAAGCAGGTGCAAGGCGTGGCATGAAGGACACGAGCTTGATAGGGAAGGAAGGAGAAAAGGGTGGGCACGCGATGTAAGGTGATGGGCTTTGCGGCATGCGCCCGCCCCTTTTGTCAGCATAGGCCATTGCTGGCGCTACGTGGGGAAGTGGATTTGCATGCAACCCGTTACGCTCCACGCATCGAGTCTGGGCCACACGCGATCGGGGACCCGCGGCGCTTCTCCCTCGCCCTTTGGCTTCGCCTCGAAGCCAAGTCCATGCGTGCCTTGGGCCCGGGGACTACTGTTGGTGTTCTGGGAACCAGGGTACCTAGACTTGCCTACCTATGGTCCACAACATGGCTTCATTGACGTACTGGTACGACCCATCTACAAGATCGCCAAGACAATACCCTCGCGAGGGGCCAAGCCCCATGAGGCAAATGATGCCCAGGCCTCCCTGGCCTCCCCAGGCTGCCTCTTGAAGAGCGGAGATTCCTATGCAAGTGTAATGCCCAGGATGGAATTATACCTCCTACGTGTCGAGGCACGACTTAAAGGCATAAGTCCATCCTAGAATGATCTCAAGTTTGGTAATCTTTGCACAACTCATGTAAAAGGGGGAAAGTAAACTGAAAATAGTTGGCTTACAATCGCCACGTCACAGAATAACAGTACAAGTCTCAAACATCATACAATAAGATCACTACAACCCTCTAAGGGCAAAATCCAAATGTCAAAGTACCAAACTCAGATAAATAAAACAACCACAGGCGGATCGAATCCTAGTAAGAGACTCCACTACTGATCGTCCGGGTAGCGCACGTAGTAACGACTACGCTCCTCGTCGTACTCCCAATCCAGCTCGGTGCCATCACCTGGATAGCTCACGGCTGGACCTGCATCTGGTGTGTGAAGTAACTGTGAGCCACAGAGGACTCAGCAATCCCGTTCCTGGGTAACAGAACTATCAAAACCTTTAGGTGAGGAAAGGCTGAAGAAAGAAATGAGGTGAAGGAACAACAAAGAGTCTGCAGCAGCATCTAGCACTAACTTACGCAAGAGAGAGCGAGAAGAGAAGGCAAAGCGAGAAGTGATCACGAAGTGATCCTAGCTACAAGCTCACAAACATAACCCCTCCGTGTTCAACTCCCGAATCCCTATTCGGAAATTGACAGTCACGGAACACACGCGGGTAGTGTATTAGCATCATTTGTGTCAAGTTTTCTACAACCGGAATTAACAAGCTCCCATCTGCCACATAACCGCGGGCACGGCTTTCGAAAGTTCAAACCCTGCAGGGGTGTTCCAACTTGACCCATTACAAGCCCACGATCCGCGGAGTCGCAACTCCAAAGTGGGAAGAACCGAGTATCCTCGGAATCCCGTGCTCAAGTTAAACCGAACTAAGGTAAGGCTAATCCAGCAAATCCTCCCGGCGTGTCGACACCCTGATCGTAGCCGCGCGTATCTAGGTCTCAGGACACGACCGGATGGGCGAAGCTACGGGTTTTTACCAAACCTTGAGTTTCCTCGAGGTGGCCCCGCAGGCTCCCCGTTTCGGACCAACACTCATGTGGAGCACTGGCCCGGGGTTGTTGATTAAGAAAGAGGGTTAATTACTCCCTATGCAAGTTTAGTTTGTTATTAGGCAAATAGTACCAATGTTGGGATTTGCTGGAAAAGACTTAGCACATAGCGGTTTATCGAGGGGGTCCCATACACCCCAACCGTGTTAGGAACGCATAATCAAGGAACATAAAACCGGCTTATACGGATCCTAACGGCATGAGTGGAACAAAACACCAAGCAAAAGGCTTAGCCTTCCACCCTTGCCAATATATAGATGATTTCAATTAAAGCATTTATATAGTGTGATATAACCCAACCAAACTTCAACATGGAGCAAGCATCTTCACTTCACCTGCAACTAGCAACGCTATAAGAAGGGCTGAGCGAAGCGTACTTAGCCAAGCAACGGTTTGCATAGGTAGGGTGGTTAAACATGACATTTGGTTACAAGTAGGAGGCTGACAAGAAGAATATGGGCATCGAGGCAAAACTATAGATCGAGACTACTAGCAATAGGCGAAGATAGTAAAGTTATCGGGGTTCGGTCATCTTGCCTGAAGAGAAGAAGTTCGGATCGAAAGAAGGGTCCTCGTGCTCAAACTCGTTGGAAACCTCGTGCTCAACCTCGTTGGAAAACTCGTGCTCAACTTCCGGGTCTAAACAAGACAAACACACCAAGCACCAATCAACACGATGCAATGCGCACTCGAAGAACATGTATGCATGAAGGATGCACTAGAGATGCACATGGAGCACGGAAAACATCACTCAAGCAAAACACCTCAAAACAAGATAACAACCTGATATTATTAATCTACACAGAAAATCACCCAAGTTTGATATAAGATTCGCTGAAATCGGAGTTACGGGCTAAAAGTTATGCCCGAAACAAGATTTGAGCGAAAACTGCAAATTACAGCAACATAGCATCTTTGGAGCTCAAAATAATTAATCTACAGCACCCAAAAAGCATGGCAAAGGACTTGAACATAAACTAGATATAATGTACAGCAACTAGGTCCAAAGTGCACCCCCAACGGAGTCACGGATCACTAGCAATGATCTTGGACATATTGAACTTTGAAATAAAATTCTGGCAGCAGAATTTTATTGAAAGTTTGGAGCAAAAGATAAACATGCTACAGCCACTCAAATGGACATGTGAGGACATGAATGGAAAGACAACAATATATACTTCATGGAACAATCAAAATCCACCCCAAAACTATCATGCTTTGTCCTACAACATCACACGAACATGGCATCGGAACGTTACAGATTTCAGACTTAGTGAAATTTCACTAAGTCCTAAAACAGCAACATCATCATAGCAACAAAAAGAGCATGTTTAAGACACCTCGAAACTAAACATGGCAAAGGGTAAGCACCTCATCAACATACACATGACGGTGATCCCGAAACACACAAGCATGCACCAAAGTGGTGAACACACCGATTGCAACGAGCTCAACAAGATGGCATTTCATAACAAGTGAAAACACAACATGTGAACATGGCACTTTGCAACGATGATAACAAGGAAACAATACATCTACCATGCAACCTATCACACTCAACACGTAGTTCGTGACGAGACGAACACGTGGACATGTCATTTGCTTCGTTTGGACAAACGAGCTAAAAGTTATCACAAGTCAAAGGTGGCATGAAAATAACACATAACAGCAGTTTATATCATGATGCCCTCTTGCAACAGCAAAACAAGTGTCAAGATGACAACTAACATGCATGACTACAACAAGTAAAACGTAGAGGGCATCTCCACGAACATCTGGACATGCTACACGCGCTAAACGGATCTACAGACAAAAAGTTATGCACGTTGGAAGATAGCATCACAGATCAAAAGAACAGGGGCTAGGGTTTTTGAAAATAGACCTCAGATCTAAAAGTCCAGATCTGGAACAGTAGATGGGCCCGGTGGAGGAACAGTGCGGCCCGGGCCTGGCGCGGAGAGGCCGGCGGTGTGAGCGGGCCGCTCGGCGGAGGCGGCGGTGGCCCAGGACGGCGGCGGCCCACGTCCCGGCAGCTGGCGACGCGGCAGCCCGCCTGGCCGGCGCGGCCCGCCAGGAGGCGGCGGCCCACGCGCTGCGCGGTGCGGGCGAAGGCGAGGTGGAGGCCCGCTCGGGCGGTCGCCCAGCGAGGCGGAGCGGGGAGGCGAGCGGTGCGGGGGATGAACGGGCCGGTCGAAGCGGCAGCGGCCCACCTGGTCGACGGCGAAGCGGTCCCGCAGCGCGACGTACGGGCCCGACGCGGAGGAGGCGACGAAGGCCTGCGGAGCGATGGCGCGGCCCGGTCGGTCGAAGGATTCGGCTGGCTCGATCCGTCGCCTGGCGCGGTCGAGGCTTCGCGGGAAGGAGCGACCGAGCGTTGACTTCGGCGCTTGGGTCGCCCGAGGGAGATCCCGGTCGGCTCGGCTGGCCTGGATCGAAAGATCATCGGGATCCGGCCAGATCTGCGGGAGGGATTTGGGGAACTGAGGAAGAAAAGGAAAAAAAAAAGGAGATCTAGAGGAGGAAGAAGATGGGGATAGAAATGCCCAAAATATAGACTAGGGGTCTATATGTAGCAGTTTTAGACTAGGGTTTGGGACTAGGGATGCTTAGGAGCCCTCCGATCTGATCCAACGGATCCGATCGCGGGGACAGTTATAAAAGGCCTAGACGGAGACAAAAGAAAGCAACGAGGGTGTTTTCGGGACACGAAGTAAGGGCACTTCGGACCCACACGGACAACGGAGGAAAAAGTCAACGGAGTCCGAACGAGACGAGATTTGAGAGGCGGGTTGCACACAACAAAACAACAACACACAACACAACCTCGCGGCACACCGGTAACGAAAAACGCCCGAACAACAAAGTAGGCCTACGGGACGTCACGGACACGAGAGGGAGCTCCGGAACACGAAACGGACAACGGGAAGAAACGCCACGAACCGGATGCAACCCACAACACAAATGCAATGCAATGCACATGTCTACATGATATGAATGAATGCCACACACTCACACAACAAAACGACGAAAGCCCGAAAGACAAAGAACCCGAAATGGAAATAGATGAAGCCGGAGATTTATTATAAGCCCAAAAGGGAAAGTATTACATCCGGGGCATTACAAACTCTCCTCTACTACAAAAAGATCTCGTCCCGAGATCTAGGACTGGAAAAAGGAAGGGTACTCGGAACGAAGATGATCTTCTCGTTCCCAGGTAGCTTCTCGGTCTGTGTGATGTGACCACTTGACTTTCAGAAACTTGATGGACTTGTTACGAGTCTTGCGTTCGGTTTCTTCGAGAATTGCAACTGGATGCTCTCGGTAGGAAAGGTCTTGTTGAAGATCAATCTCCTCAAACGGAATCATGCGCTCAGGTGCTTTGAAGCATTTGCGAAGCTGAGACACATGGAAGACATCATGAACATTTGCAAAGTTGGAAGGGAGCTCGAGCTGATAGGCTAGATCGCCTCTTTTGCCAAGAATTTTGAAAGGACCGACGTATCTAGGAGCAAGCTTTCCTTTGATACCGAACCTTTGGGTTCCTTTCATCGGAGACACTCGGAGATAGACATGATCACCGATGTCGAAAGCCAAATCACGATGCTTTCCGTCATAGTAGCTCTTCTGACGCGACTGAGCGGCCTTGAGATTCTCACGTATGACTTTGCACATTTCTTCGGCTTCAGAGATCAAATCATTTCCAAGAAGTTGGCGTTCGCCTGTTTCAGACCAGTTGAGAGGGGTACGGCACTTTCTGCCATAGAGAATTTCAAACGGTGCTTTGCCTGCACTTGCTTGGAAGCTGTTGTTGTAAGAGAATTCGGCAAATGGAAGACAATCTTCCCATTTCATGCCGAAGGAGATGACACAGGCTCTGAGCATATCTTCAAGGATCTGATTCACACGCTCGACTTGACCACTAGTCTGAGGGTGAAAGGCAGTGCTGAACCTGATCTTCGTGCCCATGGCGGACTGAAAGGAGTCCCAGAACTTTGATGTGAACAAGCTGCCACGGTCTGAGGATATCACTTGAGGAATGCCATGTAGGGACACAATTCTGGAAGTGTACAGCTCTGCAAGTTGAGCTGCATTGATTGATTCTTTGACTGGAAGAAAGTGAGCAACTTTGGTAAGCTTGTCAATCACCACAAAGATAGCATCATTGCCTCGCTTGGATTTAGGAAAGCTAGTGACGAAGTCCATTTCAATGTGGTCGAACTTCCACTCAGGAATAGGAAGAGGTTGGAGAAGACCGGCTGGACGTTGATGTTCTGCTTTCACTCTTCTGCATACATCACATTCATTCACGAATTGGGCAATTTCCCTTTTCATGCGTGTCCACCAGTAAGATTGCTTGAGGTCTTGATACATCTTGGAACTGCCAGGATGAATGGAAAGGAGAGAGTCATGAGCTTCTTCCATTATGAGCTTCCTGAGATCACCTTTGGGAACAACGAGTCTGTCCTCGAAGAACAAGGTATCTCTCTCATCAACACGGAAGCACTTATATTTTGGAGTGCCCTTTGCAATCCCATGTTTCACCTTCTTCACCATGGTATCACTGAGCTGGGCCTCACGGACTTGATCTTCCAAGGTAGGAGCAATTTGGAGATTTGCAAGAAAACCCTGCGGAACAACCTGAAGGTTGAGCTTCCTGAAAGCTTCACAAAGCTCAGGCTGATGTGGCTTGATAAGAAGGCTGTTGCAATATGCCTTTCTGCTCAAAGCATCTGCAATCACGTTCGCCTTGCCTGGAGTGTACTCAATGCTGGGGTTGTACTCTTGGATCATCTCGACCCAACGAGTCTGGCGGAGGTTCAGATGCGGCTGCGTGAAGATGTACTTCAAGCTCTTGTGATCAGTGAAGATGTCGACCTTTCTGCCCAACAACAGATGTCTCCACGTAATCAGAGCATGTACCACAGCTGCTAGCTCGAGATCATGTGTGGGATAGTTCTTCTCAGCTGGCTTGAGCTGACGTGAAGTGTATGCCACAATTCTCTTCTCTTGCATAAGCACACCACCAAGGCCTTGAAGAGAAGCGTCACAGAACACTTCATAGGGCTTGGATTCATCTGGAGGAATCAGAACTGGAGCTGAGACAAGCTTCTCTTTGAGGGTTTTGAAAGCCACTTCACAATCGGGAGACCAAAAGTATTTGACATTCTTCTGAAGGAGGTTGGAAAGAGGCTTGGCAATCTTGGAGAAGTTCTCCACAAACCTTCTGCAATAGCTGGCAAGACCCAGAAAACTGCGGAGCTGCTTGACGTTCTGAGGAGCTTCCCAGTTGACAATTGCTTCAACTTTCTCGGGATTAACCGCAATACCGTCAGCTGAGATGATGTGGCCCAGGTAGAGAACCTTATCGAGCCAAAACTCGCACTTTGAGAACTTGGCATAGAACTTGTGCTCTCGGAGTCGATCAAGAACCAGACGCAAGTGCTTTTCGTGATCTTCTTCATTCTTGGAAAACACCAAAATATCATCCAGATACACAAGCACAAACTCACCTGTATAGGGGTTGAAGATGTAATGCATCATCCTTGAGAAGGTAGGAGGAGCATTGGCGAGGCCGAAGGACATGACGGTATACTCATATGAACCGTAGCTCGTTCTGAACGCCGTCTTGGGAATGTCTTCCTCGCGAATGCGAATTTGATGATAGCCCATTCGGAGGTCAAGCTTAGAGAATACTTTAGCTCCTTTGAGCTGCTCAAAGAGTTCATTGATGTTGGGGAGCGGATACTTGTTCTTAATCGTCTTCTTGTTCAGTGGCCGGTAGTCAACACAGAGACGCTCCGTGCCATCTTTCTTCTTGACAAATAAGACACCACAGCCCCACGGAGATGTACTCGGTCTGATGAGACCCATACGCTCCTGTTCATCCAACTGTTTCTTCAATTCCTTCAATTCTTCTGAAGAGAGCTTGTATGGACGCCGACAAACAGGTTCGGTGCCCGGCTCGAGTTCAATGACAAACTCCACCTGACGGTGTGGAGGCATGCCTGGAAGTTCTTCTGGAAAGACGTCTTGATATTCATTCACCACTGGAATTTGCTCTATGGCATTAATTTCACCCTTATCATTAAGAGAGAAAAGCCGAATAGTATTATCCCTGGAGGCGAAGATAATCACATCTTCATCAGAATGAGTCAATTTGACTTCCTTTTGAGCACAATCAATGTGAGCATCGTGCTGAGAAAGCCAATCCATTACGAGAATGAGGTCGATGTCAGAATGACCAAGAACCACCGGTTTAGCCATAAAACGATAATCTCCCATGCGAATGGAAACATCCGGAGCATAAACAGTAGAAGACATACGTCTCCCTGGAGAAATAACTTCCAACCTCTGAGGCAAATTTGAAGTGGCAATACTGTGCTTGGATGCAAAAGGTTGAGACATGAAAGAGCATGATGCACCCGAATCAAATAACACTTTAGCTGGAAAAGAGTTCACTGGAAGGTTACCCAGAATGACATCAGAAGAAGCCTCTGCTTGTGCTGCATTCATCAGATTGACCCTTGCAGCCTTTGGATCATGCTTGACCATAGCGGTACCGACAGGAGGAGGCGGAGGAAGACGCTTCGGATTCGGACATCTGTTGGCATAGTGACCTTTCTGAGTGCATTTGTTGCAAGTCACTTCTGAGAGAGGACGGAACTGAGAGCCACTGGACTTAGAGCCTTGAGACTGAAACTGCTTCTTCGACTGGTTGCTTGGGTTGGGTGGGTGGGAGAAACCACGGCCACTAGAGTTCTTGTTGTTGGAGTTGTTGAAGTTGCTGGAGTTGTTGTATGGAGCTCGAATCATTGGAGGAGGAGGAAGCCAGAATTTCTGTTGTTTCGCAGCCAACTGAGACGATGAGGTAGAGTGAACAGCATCTCGAATTCTCTTCTTAGAAGCCTCCATCTTGAGCTGAGCTGCTTCTTGTTTCAAAGCCATGTTATAGAACTTATCGAATTCGTCTGGCTCGAACAGAGTGAGAGCAAGCTGAAGTTCATCTTTGAGACCTCCACGGAACTGATAGATTTTGCTCTTTGCATCAGGTATGTCTTGCTTTGCATAGCGAGCGAGGTTTTGGAACTTGACATTATACTGATAGACTGTCATGGAACCCTGCTTGAGGTTGCGGAATTGCTCACGCATACCCTCAATGACACTGGTAGGAATGTGATGCGAGCGGAAATCCTTGCAGAAATTCTCCCATGAGATCACTTGACCCGGCCTTGAGTCTTTGTACTGCTGCCACCAGTCAGCTGCTTGATCTTTCAGTTGGAAGGCTGCAAACTTCACATAGTCATCTTCTTTCACGTTACTGCACTCAAAATGCTTCTTTATGTCGGTCAACCAATCCTCAGCATCAAGAGGGTCGACACAGTAACTGAAAGCTTTAGGATTGTTGGCCAGAAACTGGTTCAGAGTAGCATGGTGCTGCTGGAAGAAGTTGCCTTGGTTCATTGGAATGCCCTGATTAGCTTGCATAGCTTGCATTGCTTGCATTTGCTGCATCATCTGCATCATCAACTGAGTGTTCTGAGCAGTAGTCTGCATAATTGCTCTCCAAGCCTCAGGCGGAGGAGGAGGTGAAGGAGGACGTTCTGGAACCTCTTCACCCTCTGGGTTGGCATTCGGAACCCTTTTCGGAGCCATCCTGTAAGAGATGACCACGAATCAGCAATTGATTGACAAAAGGAATAAGCTGAATCAATGGAATGAATTGCAACAAGTCTTCACAATAATCATTCGAACAATAAGAACGAATGAAATCATCCGAACAAGAGGAACGAATGATATTCTCAGTTAATTGATAACATCAGTCTTCACGAGAAGCCACATAGGGATCAAAAGGATAAAATAATAAAAACAACAAGGTACAGACGGAAACAAACACAAGAGAGGAGTTTCGTCCTACATCTTTGTGCTGAAAGCATATGAACGCGTTACGAAAAGGTTTTGCAATCCCCGGATCAGCATAGCCAAGGACCCTTTAAGATGCAACTCCTGATAGTAACATCGGTCATATAACCCCTTCACTCAATGTCGAACCCCGAACTCACTAACCTGCATTCGTTGGAAGAATGCCTACGATCTACTGGATAAAACCCACCTATAGCTTTCCGAAAGATTCCAGTTATGCAATCAGGTGTTGGGGATACACGGGAAGCACCGCGCAATCAACTCTAACCTACATCCAGGTGTATCCATCCTTCAACACATAACCAGTCTTTCTCGGAAACTGTGTACCTCGGACCTTCGAAAAGCATCCACTATAACAAGCTATGGCAATACTCCCGAACTACCTCCCCAGTACTGGGTGATGTCGGGGTTATCGTGCCACTGGCCGTATAGGGGAGATTTTCGATGTCGGCCGTCTTAAGTATTTAGTACTGTCGCGATATGCTTGTTACAATGATACCCCGAAGCTCAACTCCTCGGTAACAGGAGGCATCAGGAACAATATCCTTGTCACAAGAACATCGAAACAATCCCAGAATACTCGCGGGAATCCTAAAAAAAATTTGTGCAAATTTTTGAAGATAGGAGAGACAAGAGTAGACGTCAGGAGTCCTCACCAGAGAGAAAGGGGATGAGAAGCAAAGAAATCCTACTCTTCGATATAATATAGGACTCAAAAAGTTTTCAGTGTGTGCCTAGACTCAACTGTCAACGGTTCGATCAAACAGTGGGGGCTCCTAGGTCGGAGAAGGCTCTGATACCAACTTGTAATGCCCAGGATGGAATTATACCTCCTACGTGTCGAGGCACGACTTAAAGGCATAAGTCCATCCTAGAATGATCTCAAGTTTGGTAATCTTTGCACAACTCATGTAAAAGGGGGAAAGTAAACTGAAAATAGTTGGCTTACAATCGCCACGTCACAGAATAACAGTACAAGCCTCAAACATCATACAATAAGATCACTACAACCCTCTAAGGGCAAAATCCAAATGTCAAAGTACCAAACTCAGATAAATAAAACAACCACAGGCGGATCGAATCCTAGTAAGAGACTCCACTACTGATCGTCCGGGTAGCGCACGTAGTAACGACTACGCTCCTCGTCGTACTCCCAATCCAGCTCGGTGCCATCACCTGGATAGCTCACGGCTGGACCTGCATCTGGTGTGTGAAGTAACTGTGAGCCACAGAGGACTCAGCAATCCCGTTCCCGGGTAACAGAACTATCAAAACCTTTAGGTGAGGAAAGGCTGAAGAAAGAAATGAGGTGAAGGAACAACAAAGAGTCTGCAGCAGCATCTAGCACTAACTTACGCAAGAGAGAGCGAGAAGAGAAGGCAAAGCGAGAAGTGATCACGAAGTGATCCTAGCTACAAGCTCACAAACATAACCCCTCCGTGTTCAACTCCCGAATCCCTATTCGGAAATTGACAGTCACGGAACACACGCGGGTAGTGTATTAGCATCATTTGTGTCAAGTTTTCTACAACCGGAATTAACAAGCTCCCATCTGCCACATAACCGCGGGCACGGCTTTCGAAAGTTCAAACCCTGCAGGGGTGTTCCAACTTGACCCATTACAAGCCCACGATCCGCGGAGTCGCAACTCCAAAGTGGGAAGAACCGAGTATCCTCGGAATCCCGTGCTCAAGTTAAACCGAACTAAGGTAAGGCTAATCCAGCAAATCCTCCCGGCGTGTCGACACCCTGATCGTAGCCGCGCGTATCTAGGTCTCAGGACACGACCGGATGGGCGAAGCTACGGGTTTTTACCAAACCTTGAGTTTCCTCGAGGTGGCCCCGCAGGCTCCCCGTTTCGGACCAACACTCATGTGGAGCACTGGCCCGGGGTTGTTGATTAAGAAAGAGGGTTAATTACTCCCTATGCAAGTTTAGTTTGTTATTAGGCAAATAGTACCAATGTTGGGATTTGCTGGAAAAGACTTAGCACATAGCGGTTTATCGAGGGGGTCCCATACACCCCAACCGTGTTAGGAACGCATAATCAAGGAACATAAAACCGGCTTATACGGATCCTAACGGCATGAGTGGAACAAAACACCAAGCAAAAGGCTTAGCCTTCCACCCTTGCCAATATATAGATGATTTCAATTAAAGCATTTATATAGTGTGATATAACCCAACCAAACTTCAACATGGAGCAAGCATCTTCACTTCACCTGCAACTAGCAACGCTATAAGAAGGGCTGAGCGAAGCGTACTTAGCCAAGCAACGGTTTGCATAGGTAGGGTGGTTAAACATGACATTTGGTTACAAGTAGGAGGCTGACAAGAAGAATATGGGCATCGAGGCAAAACTATAGATCGAGACTACTAGCAATAGGCGAAGATAGTAAAGTTATCGGGGTTCGGTCATCTTGCCTGAAGAGAAGAAGTTCGGATCGAAAGAAGGGTCCTCGTGCTCAAACTCGTTGGAAACCTCGTGCTCAACCTCGTTGGAAAACTCGTGCTCAACTTCCGGGTCTAAACAAGACAAACACACCAAGCACCAATCAACACGATGCAATGCGCACTCGAAGAACATGTATGCATGAAGGATGCACTAGAGATGCACATGGAGCACGGAAAACATCACTCAAGCAAAACACCTCAAAACAAGATAACAACCTGATATTATTAATCTACACAGAAAATCACCCAAGTTTGATATAAGATTCGCTGAAATCGGAGTTACGGGCTAAAAGTTATGCCCGAAACAAGATTTGAGCGAAAACTGCAAATTACTGCAACATAGCATCTTTGGAGCTCAAAATAATTAATCTACAGCACCCAAAAAGCATGGCAAAGGACTTGAACATAAACTAGATATAATGTACAGCAACTAGGTCCAAAGTGCACCCCCAACGGAGTCACGGATCACTAGCAATGATCTTGGACATATTGAACTTTGAAATAAAATTCTGGCAGCAGAATTTTATTGAAAGTTTGGAGCAAAAGATAAACATGCTACAGCCACTCAAATGGACATGTGAGGACATGGATGGAAAGACAACAATATATACTTCATGGAACAATCAAAATCCACCCCAAAACTATCATGCTTTGTCCTACAACATCACACGAACATGGCATCGGAACGTTACAGATTTCAGACTTAGTGAAATTTCACTAAGTCCTAAAACAGCAACATCATCATAGCATCAAAAAGAGCAAGTTTAAGACACATCTAAACTAACATGGCAAAGGGTAAGCACCTCATCAAAATACATATGACGGTGATCCCGAAACACACAAGCATGCATCAATGTGGTGAACACACCGATTGCAACGAGCTCAACAAGATGGCATTTCATAACAAGTGAAAACACAACATGTGAACATGGCATCTTGCAACGAAGATAACAAGGAAACAATAAATCTACCATGCAACCTATCACACACAACACGTAGTTCGTGACGAGACGAACACGTGGACATGTCATTTGCATCGTTTGGACAAACGAGCTAAAAGTTATCCCATGTCAAAGGTGGCACAAAAATAACACATAACAGCAGTTTATATCATGATGCCCTCTTGCAACAGCAAAACAAGTGTCAAGATGACATCTAACATGCATGACTACAACAAGTAAAACGTAGAGGGCATCTCCACGAACATCTGGACATATCACACGCACAAAACGGAGCACCACAGTAAAAGTTATGCATGGTCAAAGTAGGCATCACAGAACAGTAAAACAGGGACTAGGGGAAAAAAAACAACCTCTAGCAGATCTGAGATGAACAGTGCCAGGCCGGCCTGATGAACAGTGCGCGGCCCAGATCTGAGGAAGAAGTGGCCCGGCGCGGCTCGGCGGTGGCGAAGCCCACCGAGCCGGAGGAGGAACTGGCCCGATCCGGCGCACTGTGCGGGGGAGGCGGGAGCTGGGCCCGGTGGCGCGGCGGCCCAGCCAGGCGGAGCGGGGAGGCGAGCGGCTGGCGTCGGGGATGCGGCCCAGCGACGCGAGCGCGAGCGCCCAGCTGGCGGGAGGGAGCAGTGCGGGGGTACGGCCCGGCCCGAGCCGGCTCGATGAGCGGGGCGAGGCGGGAGCGAGCGCCTGGGCCGGTCGAGGGGGATCTGGTCCCCGCTGGCGCTGGCGAGCGGCGTACGGCCCAGCGCCGTCGGGCGGTGGCGACCCGGGCCTGGCGCGGTCGAAGCTGAGGCCGGCTCGGTCGATCGATCCCTGGCGCGGTCGATGCGGCCGCCTGGCGAGACAGGCGCGCACGTTGACCCAGCGACAGGATCCCGGCGGCGGCGCTGCTGGTTGGATCGAAGGAGATCCTTCGGGATCCCAATGAACAGTGCGGTGGATCTGAGAAAAAAAAAGGAAAAAAGGAAAAAGGAGAAGGGGAAGAAGAAGGGGAATGCCCAAATAGACCTAGGGGTCTATATATAGCAGTTTAGACTAGGGTTTGGGGACTAGGGGTGTCTAGGAGCCCTCCGATCGGGATCCAACGGACCCGATCGCGGGGATGATTTAAAAGGACCAGACGGAGATAAAAGACTGCAACAGGGGTATTTCCGGGACACGAAGTAAGGGCACTTCGGACCCACACGGACAACGGAGGGAAAAGTCAACGGAGTCGAAACGAGACGAGATTTGAGAGGCGGGTTGCACACAACAAAACAACAACACACAACACAACCTCACGGCACACCGGTAACGAAAAACGCCCGGACAACAAAGAAGGCCTACGGGACGTCACGGACACGTGAGGGAGCTCCGGAACACGAAACGGACAACGGGAAAGAACGCCACGAACCGGATGCAACCCACAACACAAAAGCAATGCAATGCACACGTCTACATGATATGAATGAAAGCCACACACTCACACAACAAAACGACGAAAGCCCGAAAGACAAAGAACCCGAAATGGAAATAGATGAAGCCGGAGATTTATTATAAGCCCAAAAGGGAAAGTATTACATCCGGGGCATTACAGCAAGCACCCCCACTCACGAGTGTGCGGTGACGTGAGCCATCACGACTGGTGCCAGGGGGTACCAGCGGGCGTAGAGGAGGCATTTTCCTCTTTAGTGCTAAGGAGGCAAGGACAGGCGTGGGTTCTTGAGGAATCTGGCAAAGGTTTCCATTCCAGTGTAATGAGACCAATAGCACGTGCGCTAAAGGACGGACGTCATCACCGAGCCCATCGCAGCGTCACGATAGGAAGCTTTGCAGGCGAAGAACCCGAGCACCACGGCAAGCATCGAAGCTGCCGGGGAGTTCGGCTCCTCCGTCTCCAAAGGGAAGATGGGAGTCTCCACCTCCCGTGGAGTTCAACTTGAACTCCATGCTCATTGCGGAAGAGTAAGGAGGATTTCTACTTTTCATGGATTTATTTTCGCTAACTGACCTCTTGCACTTGTTGTTGTTTGCATGGAAGTGGAGGAGGACACGGAAAACCTCATCCCCCGCCCTCGGAAAAGGCTCTCGCGTCTTGGGTCGTTGAAGGGCGTAGAGAGCTCAGCCTTGGTAGGGGATGATGTAGAGGACCCCGTGCTGAGCCCCCAATCCAGCTAAGGGAGTCCTGTATTTAGGGGTCCTCAGGTGTCCGGGCTATTGATGGTGGGCCGAATTGATGGGCCATGAAGATAGAAGCAGAAGGCCCTCCCCCGTATTCGGTTAGGACTCCTATGTATGTAGAAAGGCAAGAATGATATCCGGATGAAACAATTCCTTACTGCCCAAGTCACCTTTGTCACCCTAGGTCCCCTCCGGCGTGTATATAAGCCGAGGGGTTTAGTCCGTAGAGGCTAACATACAAGTACATAGGCTAGACTTCTAGGGTTTTAGCCATTATGATCTCGAGGTAGATCAACTCTTATAACCCCATATTCATTAAGATCAATCAAGCAGGAAGTAGGGTATTACCTCGATCGAGAGGGCCTGAACCTAGGTAAATATCGTGTCCCCAGTCTCCTATTACCATCGATCCTTTAGAAGCACAACTTGGGCACCCCTACCCGAGATCTGCCAGTTTTGACACTGAGAATGGTGCTTTCATTGGGAGCTCCGCTGTGCAGTCGTGAGAAGCGATCGATGGCGCGTCTTGTCGTCAACGATGCTATCACCCTCGGAAACAACCTGGCCATGGGCCAGATCCTTCAGCTCAGCGGATTTGCTGTATGCGCCCGCGTGGCTTCCAAGCCGGCCGCATTCCCCATGGCCATCGAGCACCACTCCTACATTGGCTCCGACCACTTCAATGACGCGACTTCGGCGGATTCCTCGTCTTTAAACGAGATGCTGGATCGCCGCCTTGGGACTTTCATCATCAGATGATCAGACCGGACCTAAAGCCGGTCAAGACAAAATCAATTCCACCCCGATCACTCACCTGACGGCGACAATCGAGGACCGAGCTGAAAATACTTCCCCTCTTAGAACGCAGACCGGCGCTATTCGGATCTCCAAACCCATCGAGGCAAACACACCTCTGATAGGTGGCATTTGTGCCTTTCGAGCTCTGGGACAGACGTTGGGCCCACGGAATATTCAGATCCCGTGGGGCCCAGATCGTCCACAACGGAGGTTGTACAAACCGCGCACACTACGTTCGGTCGGGACTCAAATTTATCCACACCCACCCACCGTACACACTGTCCAAGTAACTCCGAACTACCGGACATATGTGATCTCACGTATATACATCAACGGCCCTAAGAGACAGTTCATCACTTCTGGGCCACATTCCTACTTGTTAAAAACAAGATTAAGGACTGCCGCGACAACGACACGGTGTCCATATTTCACCGCAATTGCATGGACGAGGGAGTCTTGAACACCCTCAACCGCCGTCGAATATGGAGCTCTGCAGAACTATCACATTTGGTACGAAAGTACTGTGCGATGGAAAACACTTGGAAAGCCCATAATACACCTCTGGAACAGTCCATCTTCGGACGATATGCCGCTAAAGCGAAACGGACATACCCAGGAGGCAGGGCATCTGATGACATACTCAATGGCAAGAAAAAGAGACATTTCACAGGACACAGGTCCGTTCTGGACGAACTGTTAGATAAACCTTGCCAAATACATGCCACCCCGGACAATATCCCGACCCACTGCCTTAGAGCATGCTGGGTAATCCGGCAAGTAGCAAAGAGTGGTGAAGCAATCCTCGCCACCACAACGCCAGGGGAGAAAGACCTCGATGTCTTCACTGTGTTTGAGACATTCTCCTCAAACAACAGGCGTAAGAGAGCAAATCGCGAACTTGCCGAGGTCCATCAAATCAGCACTGCAAGCCCATGGAACGACACAACAATCACGTTTTCTCCTGAAGATGAACCACGAGTCTGGCCGGTCCGAGCCATAGCCGCTTTTGTACTAAACCCAATAGTAGACAACTCCCGACTCACTAAAGTTCTCATGGATGGTGGCAGCGGACTCGACCTCATATATGAAGACACGCTTGCAAAAATGCAGGTCGATAAATCCCGCACTGAACAAAGTAATACAACCTTTCGAGGAATTATTCCCAGACGGAAAGCCCGGTGTTTGGGAAGCATTAAGTTCGATGTGGTATTCAGTACGCTCGAGAACTACATGTCGGAGGAACTGCTCTTCCACATTGTCCCTTTCAACAGCGGATACCACGCCCTTCTAGGGCGGGACAATTTCTCATGCTTCCAAGCTATACCCCACTACGAGTACATGAAGCTCAAAATGCTAGGGCCGAATGGAATAATCACAATTGCAAGCAATCCGGATAGAGCACTCCGCGCCGAAAACAAAACTGCATCCTTAGCCCTAGAGGCACTATCTAAAGCCCTTCCAGCCGAAGAATTAACCACCTTACGATCTACGGTGGATAGGGATTAGGTAGTCCTTGACAAAATATCGAAATCTACCCCCTTTAAGCCAGCAGATGAAATTGTAAAATTCAAAGTGCACCCAACGGACGCTAATAAGACGGCATCCATTGGGGAACAGCTGGACCCGGTAGTAGACATCACTTTGCGCGCCTACCTTCGCGAAAACTGGGACATATTTGCTTGGCATCCTTCAGATATGCCAGGAATCCCACGCAGGCTGGCCGAACACAGCCTAAACATCATCAAAGGGTTCAGGTCAGTCAAGTAGTCACCGCGACGATTTTCTGAATCCAAAAGACAAGCTATGGGGGAAGAACTGGCCAAGTTACTGGAAGCCGGATTCACAAGGGAAATCAAACACGCAGACTGGCTAGCCAACTTAGTCATGGTACCAAAGAAAGACAAATCCTGGCGCCTTTGTGTCGATTTCACGGACTTAAACAAGGCTTGCCCTAAGGATCCCTTTCCACTGCCCCGCATTGATCAAATTATTGGTGCAACTTACATTACATGTCAACACGGGTTGGACAAAGCCCTTCTCCATGTTGATGGAAAGACAATTAAAATAATTCCCCAAAGAAAATTCTTTACAAGCGTTGCCATTATTCTACATTTTGCAAAGAGTAAATATAGATCAAATAATATTGGAAGAAATAGAGGATAATGAAGCTCAGGTGCAGACTAATGATACATAATCAAATAGCAATTAATTAAGTACAATGTTATAAGGCAAAAGTTACTGACAAGAGGAATGCAGACATCAACGTGTGAAGTGGCATTGACTTTATTCAACATTTTGGTTAGAGTAAATGTAGATATGATAATTTGGAGAAAGTGGAGGGCAGGGCAGATAAGATGCAGAGTAAGGCTAGACAATCAACTATCCCGCGATGCATGTACAGTAATACCACCACCGTCCGTTATTAGTTGTCGCTCAAATGGATGTATCTAGCACTATTAAGTTCTAAATACATCCAATTGATCAACAATTAATTCGATACAGAGGGACTACATGACAACAGGTACTTACATGAGCAATCCAAGACTTCATAACCATTGTGTTAATTCTACATTTATCTAAGAGTAAATATATATCTTATAAGTTCTAAATACATCCAATTGATCAACAGTTAATTCGATACAGAGGGAGTACATGACAACAGGTACTTACATGAGCAATCCAAGACTTCATAACCATTGTGTTAATTCTACATTTATCTAAGAGTAAATATATATCTTATAATTTCAAGCAAAGGGATGATAAAGAAGCGAACATTTATAGTGATGCTACATAATCAAACAACAATGAGTGTAAGTATGCTGACAAAGGGCAAGATGTACTGACAAGAGCAATGCAGAGCCCAGTATTGTCGTGAGATCCTACGTTCCTTTGAGCAAGGAGATTCATCTGAAATTAGTTTTCATACAAGAGAGAAGGTAAGGCACATGCAGAAATTTAGGAGTTCAAAATTTGAATTGATGTCATAGACAGTACCTGACGCCTAGGCTGTCAGCAGTTCTAATAGGGGTTTGGCCACTGGAGTAGGGGTAAAGTCTGTTACAGATGGGCATGTGTTTTCTGTGGCTGCTGATCTATCTGATTTAACAGGTATCACTACCTTTTCCAAATACCTTGTTTGTACTCCTTGAGGATTTGCAATCACCCTCATCCTTTTGGACATCTATTACGAAAGAACAACATTTGACTGGAAAAACATAGTATGACGACACATGGAATAGGTACAGAAAATGCATAGGTATGGCATATACTCATATATGATGCTTAGACTAAGCAGATGGTGTAGAAAAATAGAAGTAATGCAAGAGGTCAAATGCAAAATATGTGCGACCAATACAACCTTGCCAAGTTAGAGCATGCACCTTGATGGGTGAATAAGATAGGCCATCCTCCACCATGCCAAGTTTGTTAGCCAGTGGATTGTTCTGCAATATTCCTCTCGTGTGCCCTTTCTCATATTCATTTTGATAATGTTCAATACCTGACATGCATGAAAACATAAAAACAAGTGAGATTATCTTTGTAATGCAGAAGTGATTCTAATCCAATACTTCCTCCCAGTAAACCCCTTTGTGCTATCTCTGCAATTCTTCTAAGAGGTGCCATGCATGCTGTAATTTGGTGTGTGCATTAATATAATGTGGCCTACTACTCAAAATATGAGAGCTCCAGAAGTGATGATACTTCGCAGATGACAGCTTCAACATATAGTAAAGAAGAACAAGTCGACCTGACCTGACAGATTCAAAATATACAAAGGGAGAATAATTGGACCTGACCAGTCGACCGCAAGAGAAGAGGATCATCTTAAAGAAGAGTAGAAGAGCAAGCAGATTGAAGATATTACAAGTCTTTCTATACAATGTCGGTTGGCCACCCATGATGAACCAGAGCGCACAGAGAAATACTATTCCTTCTGGTCTCTCCATATGTGGCTCACATGCATTTCAAAACTGAAGTAGGAACATTTAGCTGACCAATTAAACATCTCCCAGTTTTACTAACATCAACAAAATATCAGATTTGAATTTGTACAACTAAGCTTGTTTAGCTCGATGGGTGGAGCAGTGCTATTACGACACGAACCATGTAGGCTGATCGTGGTCATCATAAAATGGGGAAACCGTAACCACGATGATCATAGTGTTGACCATGGCAGTGGGATGGTAGATCTGAAGCTGCAAACCGCGCAAAGGGTAGTTAGTGATACGTCTCCGTCGTATCTATAATTTTTTATTGTTCCATGCCAATATTCTACAACTTTCATATACTTTTGGCAACTTTTTATACTATTTTTTGGGACCAACATATTGATCCAGTACCCAGTGCCAGTTCCTGTTTGTTGCATGTTTTTTGTTTCGCAGAATATCCATATCAAACGAGGTCCAAACGGAATAAAAACGGACGGAGTTTTTTTGGAATATATGTGAATTTTGGGAAGCGGAACCAACATGAAACGATGCCCGAGTGGGCCATGAGGCAGGGGGCGCGCCCTGGGCCCTCGTGGACACATGTAAGGCAGTTGATGCCCTTCTTTTGCCACAAGAAAGCTAATATCCAGATAAATATCGTGTCAAAACATCAACCCAATCGGAGTTACGGATCTCCGGGAATATAAGAAACGGTGAAGGGACATAATCTGGGAACGCAGAAACAGAGAGAGACAGATTCAATCTCGGAGGGGCTCTCGCCCCTCCGCCGCCATGGAGGCCATGGACCAGAGGGGAAACCCTTCTCCCATCTAGGGAGAAGTTCAAGGAAGAAGAAGAAGAAGGAGGGGGGCTCTTTCCCCCTCGCTTCCGGTGGCACCGGAGTGCCACCGGGGCCATCATCGTGTGACGGCGATCTACACCAACACCTCCGTCATCTTCACCAACATCTCCATCACCTTCCCCCATCTATCTACAGCGGTCCACTCTCCCGCAACCCGCTGTACCCTCTACTTGAACATGGTGCTTTATGCTTCATATTATTATCCAATGATGTGTTGCCATCCTATGATGTCTGAGTAGATTATCGTTGTCCTATCAGTGATTGGTGAATTGCTATGATTGATTTAAATAGCTTGTGGTTATGTTGCTGTCCTTTGGTGCCCATCATATGAGCGCGCACGTGGATCACACCATTGGGTTAGTTGTATGTTGATAGGACTACGTATTGGAGGGCAAGAGTGACAGAAGCTTCAACCTAGAGTAGAAATTGATGCATACGGGATTGAAGGGGGACCAATATATCTTAATGCTATGGTTGGGTTTTACCTTAATGAACGTTAGTAGTTGCGGATGCTTGCTAATAGTTCCAATCATAAGTGCATAGAATTCCAAGTCAGGGATGACATGCTAGCAGTGGCCTCTCCCACATAAAACTTGCTATCGGTCTAGTAACGTAGTCAATTGCTTAGGGGCAATTTCGCAACTCCTACCACCACTTTTCCACACTCGCTATCACTAACTTTATTGTGTCTTTATCTTAACAGCCCTTAGTTTTATTTGTGTGCCCTTTATATTCTTGCAAACCTATTCCAAAAACTACAAAGTACTTCTAGGTTCATACTTGTTCTAGGTAAAGTAAACGTCAAGCGTGTGTAGAGTTGTATTGTTGGTCGATAGAACTTGAGGGAATATTTGTTCTGCCTTTAGCTCCTCGTTGGGTTCGACACTCTTACTCATCGAAACAGGCTACAACTGATCCCCTACACTTGTGGGTTATCAAGACCTTTTTCTGGCACCGTTGCCGGGGAGCAATAGCGTGGGGTGAATATTCTCGTGTGTGCTTGTTTGCTTTATCACTAAGTAGATTTCATTTGCTGTTCTAAGTTGTTCTCTATCTTCAGTTATGGATATGGAACACGAAATACCAAAAAACTTAGGTGTACTTGCTACTCATGGAGATGGGGAACCTCCTAAAACCCTTGATGCTCATTATGTGAAAGATATTATGTACTACTTTGATAATCCTGAGAAAACCCCATTCAACTATGTAATGGGAGTAACGTTGGATCAACGTGAATACTTTAGGGATTATCGCTTGACACAAAAAGGGAAACTATTATGGGATCAAATTCATTTGTTGCATTGGTATTCTCGGCAACTATGCTTGAGATATGATTATACTTGTTGCTCTAGGATGAAGGCTCCACACCTTCCCTTTTCATGCAAATTTAATGATAATGAAACCTTAGCTTCTTATGCTAATGGTTTATATGATTATTATGATGTGGAACGAATAGAATAATTCATTGCTTTTAAGGGTGCTTATGAAATTGAGTCTCTATTTAAAAAGAATGATGCTTTTGATGATGATGTTTCTAGGCCTGAAAATCTTGCTATATTGAAATATTCCTATTTGAATTATGAATATAACTCCGATATTGATGCATTTATTAAGAAGCTCTCTGCTGTCCAAGAAGAGACTAATATTTTGCAGGAGTCTATGGAAAAAGAAATTAATGACATTGTGAGCTCATTGGATGGAAAAGATGAGGAGAGCGAAGAACAAAAGGAGGAAGAGTGGATTAGATACCCGTGCCCACCTTCTAATGAGAGTAACTCTTCAACTCATACATTGTTTAATTTCCCTTCGTGCTTACCGAAGGATGATTGCTATGATGATTGCTATGATCCCGTTGATTATTTTGAAATATCCCTTTTTGATGATGCTTGCTATGCTTGTGGCCAAGATGCCAATATGAATTATGCTTATGGAGATGAACTTGCTATAGTACCTTATGTTAAACATGAGATTGTTGCCATTGCACCCACACATGATAGTCCTATTATCTTCTTGAATTCTCCAAACTACACTATATCAGAGAAGTTTGCACTTATTAAGGATTATATTGATGAGTTGCCTTTTTCCATTACACATGACGATTTTGATGAATATAATATGCATGTGCTTGCTGCTCCTACTTGCAATTATTATGAGAGAGGAACTGCATCTCCGCCTCTCTATGTTTCCAACATGATAAAATTACAATAAAGTGCTTATACTATGCATTGGCCTTTACTTGATGTGCATGATTTGTTCTTGTATGACATGCCTATGCATAGGAAGAGAGTTAGACTTCGTTCTTGCATGACACATATCACTTTCTGGTCACTACTAAATGCCAAATCATTGTTAATTAAAATTGGCTTTGATATACCTTGTGATCCGGGTGGATCCATCACTTGAGCACTATATGCCTAGCTTAATGGCTTTAAAGAAAGCGCTGCCAGGGAGACAACCTGGAAGTTTTAGAGAGTCATTTATTGCTGTTATGTGCTTTTATAAAGTTTAAAAACAAAAAAATAAAGTGGGGAACCCAAAACTTTTCAAAAAGAGAAGTGAAAGTGATATAGACGAGCATTGTGAAAGTGGGGGACGTCCTTGAACTTTGTTCATGCCCATGGAAACTTTGCGAATCTTAATTACAGAAACTTTTCAACAAAACTAATTATCCCCTTGTACAATTCCATTGTATTATAATAATAATTTGCCAAGGTTTGCCTTTAGGATGTTTACAATGCTTGTTGGTTTGTGCGGTGCAGGACAGAAACTGATGAGGACATCACTAACAAGGTTACACCCACAGCTCCAACTGACACATATACAGGACCAATTACTAGAGCTCGCGCACGCCAATTAAATTACCAGGTACTTCCGTTTCTTAGTAATGAATCTAATGTTCATGAGAATATGATGCTACCTAAATTGGATACATTTGTCTTGCTTACAAATGAAGGGCCTAGCTTGGACAAGAAGGATGAACATTGGAGCAAGATCAAGCATGGAGATGATGGCATGCGCAAGGGGAACAAGAATGGAGTTACAAGTGATGATTTCAGGACTTTGAAGCCACCATAATGAGTGTGTGAAGCCTTGGACGAAATATACAAGATGCCACTTCATAAATTTCGTCCAGAGGCTATTATAGGTGTTGCGTCACCTCATTATTGGGCCAGGCCCATGTAATTTCGAAATACTTGAGTATAGGCTGTTTTTAGAGTCCGTATGTGTGGGGAAACAAGAGTTAGGGTTGGTTTCGGACCCCTGCACCAAGGGCCACGAAATTCCGCCCTCTTTCCCCCATATATACAGCCCTTAGGGCGTCGTTTAGACCTTGGGTTTTGTTTAGATTAAAGTTCGCTATAGCTGCAACTTCGCGTACTTCGTTTGTGTTCAACGACCAGACAAAGACGTCACAGAACCCCACTTGATCAATAAAGCTTTCCTCTTGAATTCGCAATATCCAGATTGCAATCTCAGTTTCTTGCTTGTTCTTCGTTTGCCTGCAGGAAACAGACCTTCGTGGTCAGGTTGATCGTGCTCCGGCGTGGTCAATAACCTCTTGGAGTTGGTTTAGCGAATGCTAAGGCACGACGTCCACGCACGTTCGTAGTCAGATCGTCCAAGTTGACTTCCTCCAAAACGATAGCCACCATCTCATCGAAAGACGGGACACATTTGCCTCTATCAAGTGGTATCAGATTTTCAGGTTGCTCAGTGAGATTTTACAGTTTTTCATAGGTTTGATCGAGTTTGTTCTTCATACCTATAGTCCACGAAAAAGCCCAAAAAAAATTTAGGGTTAGTTCATCCCATCCGAACCAATCTGAGCCTTTGCATAATCTTTTCTGTATTTGCTTTGTTGAATTTGCGGTTGCATCGTCGTGTCAAGTTGATGGTCTTAGCGTCTAGTTCTTTAGAGTTTCAAGTTCATAGTTTCTCACGCCATCGCCGTACCATATTCATCGCCGCTGCCATACCACCATAGCTGCCATATCCTACCACCACCACCATATACCACCACCGCTGCCATAACTTTCCTCCGCTGCCATAACCTACCACCGCTGCCATATCCTACCACCATATATCCACCACCAATCCGAGTTCTTTTCATATTAGGTTTGTTCTCGAGATCCATCTAGGTTTCGGATTTGTGTTTCCCTGCCTGCGTAGGTCTCGAAAAAAAAGTGTAGAGACCCTCGGGCAGTTTTTAGGCCAAAATTTCGGTAGCTGAATTTTTTTCCCTATCCTATTTTTGGGCTTTTCTGAGTCTTTTGAGACACGTGCCACCATACTGTTTTTTTACCGCACTTTTTCGTCGTCGCTGCCCTGATTCCGAAAAAAAATCGTGAATTTTTTTTCGCGCCTATCATCTTAGTTTGACTTGGGAAGTGTTTTGAGACACTCGCCATTATAGTGATTTTCGGCAAAAAAAAACAGCACAAAAAAAAGAGCGCAAAAAAATGAAAGGCGAAAAAAAAATCAGAGTGTGCTTTTCCCTTGATTACGTGCAGCGCCGTGATTTTATTAGTGTCCTAGGCTCGCGTCTCTAGTACGGTCTAGCCTAGGACCAGCACAGTACCGTCATTGAGCGTTTATTCAACTTGCATCTCTGAATTGATTATTGCTGACCCTTTTTGTTACCATCTTATAACCCTTCGCAGCTCCACATACATCTACGTCGTGCGTTTTGACTCTCCCTGGTAATTGCTTTATCCAACCTTTGAGAGTTTTCACTACCATGGTTGCCGATCACCACCTGCTGCTGGGTAAGAACTGGTAAGAATTTGAGATTTGCTTGACGGATTTGTGACGTCCGACCACCACCATTTTCTAGTAGTCTGTAGGATCATATTCTTGTGTGTTTCTATTGCTGCTAACCATGCCAGGATCACAAGCCGACGAGACTGACTGGGAGAACTTGACGAACAAGGAGCTTCATGATAAGTTTCAGCAAATGATGAGTGAACAGGTGCAAGATGTGCTAAACAGATTTGACGAGGCCATGGAGAAGATAGATGGCATGGAGAAGACGTTTGAAACAAAGCTCGATAACAAGTTCGCTGAATTGCTTTCGCGTTTTCCACCACCACCGGCTGTTGCAGCTGTCCCACCTGTACAACAACAACAACAACAACAACAACAACAACATCGCCTTCCAAATCAAGTGGGACGAGCACAGCGCATTCCCCTTGAGCCTGGTCAAGCTTCTGGTGCCGCTGTTGATGTTTCTGTAGCTCTTGCTGCTACTGCAGAGGTGGAGGACCATTACGAGGGTGAGGTTGACCAAAATCAGAACTACGTGCAACCACCAGCACCACCACCACCATGTCATCCTCATGCATATCATCGCAACGGTAGGGCTGCACCACCACCTGAGGTACATGACCATCTTCCTAAACTAAAATTGAATATTCCACCATTTGAGGGTAGATATGTCCCTGATATATATCTTACTTGGGAGTTAGAAACTGAACAATGTTTTACATGTTTACACTATCCCGAGGAGAGACGTGTTGTTGCTGCTGTTTGTGCTTTCACTAGTTTTGCATGTGTTTGGTGGTCTGAACATTGTAGATTATATCCTATTCCAGCTACTTGGGCTACTTTGAAAACTGCTATGCGTACTCGTTGGGTTCCACCATATTATCAACGTGAATTACTTCAAAAATTGCAACGCTTAAGACAAGGAAAAAATTATGTAGAAGAATGTTATCAGCAATTACAAACTGGCCTGATTAGATGTGGTATTGTTGAGGAGAATGAAGCTATGCTTGCACGTTTTATGGGTGGATTAAATAGAGAGATTCAGACCATTCTAGAGTATAAGGATTATAATAATATCACTCGTTTATTCCATCTTGCTTGTAAAGCTGAACGTGAAGTGCAGGATCGACAGGCATTGGCGCGGACTAACTTTTCTGCAGGTCGACCTTCATCATGGACACCGCGTGCATCCTCTACTTCCACACATTCTACTGCACCGACACCTCCATCAACTGTTACCTCCAGCCGTGGTACAAGGAAGCAGGCACAACCATGTAGCGACCAGACCTCAAACTGTCTGATCTCTGTGCATCAGTGTCATCCCTGGATCAGTAATGCAGACACGCACAGTACTTGAAGGATTTATAACAGAGTAGCAATCACACACTTATTACATCGATAGTTCCAATGATGAACTTATTACAATAAAAATGGCTTAAGGCCATCTAACACGATAACAGCGGAAGGCTTGGAAGATAAGTGAGTCCATCAACTCCAACGGCATCACTGAGTATAGAACCACGACCTATAAGGCACCTTACTCGTCGTCTGAAAAGTCTGCAACATGAATGTTGCAGCCCGAAAACGGGTCAGCACATGGAATATGCTGGCAAAGTAACACAAAGAGAGCAACAAAAGTAAAGCTATACTATATGCAATATGGTTGGTGGAAAGCTCTATGGTTACAGTTTTTGCGTAAAGCCAATTTTCCCTACTACAAAGGAATAGATTTTAATTAACTATCATGGTAGTTGAAACATCGTTGAGAAGATAGACATCCTCTCAACCCCAATTAAAAATCATCATTAAACCCAACAATATTAAATAAAGTAACATGATGAGATTCACATGATATCCAAGTACTAGATACTCAAGACGTCCATAACCGGGGACACGGCTAATCGTGATCAGTTTGTACACTCTGCAGAGGTTTGTGCACTTTTCCCCACAAGACTCGATCGCCTCCGTTTGGTTTCTCGCACTGCATGGTGTTTGAGAAACGGATGACTGAGACACAGTGTTTCCGAAGAGGTCCCCTTAACCAGATAGATAGGCCGGTACACCTACAATCCCTCTACATCTGCTAGCCCATCATGGAAAGGTTTCCCACAACTTACTCAACTATGCCAGAGCCCATATTGGCATGTGGCTGCACACGGAAGTTTCTAGTATGAATAATCTCATGATCCCTTTGAGCCTGGGTGGCGGTCCAAAAGAAAAACAGGCAATCGCTGGAATACCCAGGTGCCTCAATCCACCCAGATGTGTGTTAAAGTTGTCACCTTAAGTTGAACCATAAATTAACAAACTCACATCTGTCATGGATACACTCACCCAATCCACGTTACGAGCATAGCATGACCTAACAGCAAACGTAGAAGTAACTCCCAAAGGTTTGAATGCAATGCAGGTAATAGGTACTACCTCAATCTACTTCCCAGTCCCACAAGTTAATTGATCCTACTCATGCAATGTGTGTGGGTTTGACTAATGCAATGAAAATTGGGTAATTGGAAAGTATGATCAAAGTGTTACTTGCCTTGCTGATGATCCGCAAAACCTAGAGATTCAAAGTAGCAAGCGGCGCACTCCGGGTACTCTATCGCAAACAAACAAGCACACAATAAGTACTTAACTAATGCACGGGTAAAACTCAAATAAGAGATCTAACCAGAAAGTTCAACTTAAGAACTTCGGTTTGCAAAAGAAACGGCAAAAGAAAAGCAACGAAAGACAAACGGCGAAAGAGAAACAACTATCGAACCAATCTGGACCTAAGTCCAAATTTAGCAGAGGCAAACGCTTAGGTGACTAGGTTAAACGGAAAGAGAATTTCGAGATGAAACTCCAGGCGCTTGAATCACCCAATTCCGATAAACGAGCGAAAAGATAAACTAAAACGAAGATCGGATGAGAGATCGCGATCAGAAAATAACCACGAAAAAGAAAACTAAAACAGCTTAACGAACGGACGTTCGTCAGCTGAGACTAAACGACGAATTGGTTCGTTAGAACGAACGAACGGGTGAACGTTCACTAATTAACTAAACCAGAAAAAACAGAACACCGATCTAGAAAAAAACGAACTAGGGTTCTAAAAGAAAAACCGATGGTTTTCTATCGAAAACCGGCTGGCGGGCGGCTACCTCGTCGATTGGCCGGCGGGGGGCGGCGTTGGCGACGGCGGGCGGCGGGACTGCGGCGGGGCTGCGGTGGTGGTGGTGGGTAGCAGCGGCGGCGGCGTTGTGACGGCGCCGGCGTGCAGCGGCGGCGGCGGTGGCTTGCGGCGGCGGCGGGCTTGCGGCAGCGGGGGTGGCTGGCTCGCGTTGGCGGGGTGCGACAAGGGGCAGGGGGC
>LR738712.1:341073541-341123561 GCA_902687465.1 Secale cereale
GGCGGCGGCGTTGTGACGGCGCCGGCGTGCAGCGGCGGCGGCGGTGGCTTGCGGCGGCGGCGGGCTTGCGGCAGCGGGGGTGGCTGGCTCGCGTTGGCGGGGTGCGACAAGGGGCAGGGGGCGGCGATATATATAGTGGGGGGCTGTTGCTTGGGGGAAGGGGCAAGCAACCGGCGGCGGCGGCGGAGTCCGCCTCGGGCACGGGCGCGCGGCGCGGGGAAGGCGGCGGGGCGGCGCGGGCCTGGCTCGGCTGGGCTTCGGCCCAGTCGGGTCGGGTCCTCTTTTTTTTTTAATACGCCGGCGCTACGAAGAAAGAAAAACTCTAGAAAAAGAAATAAAAATCTAAAATTGGCAAAACAAATTTTCACCGTCTAAATAGAATATTTAGAACAAGATGAACATTTTCTTGGAACTAAAATGCATTTTTGAAAACAAGCAATTTTTCCTAATTCAAATAAAACTCCAAATAAAACTTATTTGATTTTTTTATTAAATCCTCTGTATTTCTTTATTTTTTTGGGAGAGTCATTTTACTCCCTGTCTCATATTTATGATAGAAATACTTGAAGATAAAATAAATAAAATAAAATTATCCTATTTTCAAAATTTGAGAAACCTCAAATATGAAAATATTGAAATTCCCAACTCTCTCCGAGGGTCCTTGAGTTTCTTAGGATTTTCTTGGATCACCAAAAGCAAGAAAATATGATATGCATGATGATCTAATGTATAACATTCCAAATTGAAAATTTGGGATGTTACAAACCTACCCCCCTTAAGATGAATCTCGCCCTCGAGATTCGGGTTGGCTAGAAAATAGGTGAGGGTGGTCCTTCTGCAGGTCTTCCTCTCGCTCCCAGGTGGCTTCATCCTCGGTGTGGTGACTCCACTGAACTTTGCAAAATTTGATAACCTTGCTGCGGGTGACTCGACTGGCATACTCAAGAATCTTGACTGGTTTCTCTTCATAGGTCAAGTCGCGGTTCAACTGAATAGCTTCCAATGGCACAGTATCCCTCAGCGGTATCTCGGCCATCTCTGCGTGGCATTTCTTCAACTGGGAAACGTGGAATACGTCATGAACTCCTGACAATCCTTCGGGCAGTTCCAACCTATAGGCTACTTCTCCCATACGTTCCATAATCTTATATGGTCCTACAAAACGGGGCGCTAGTTTTCCCTTAACTCCAAAGCGCTTAACTCCTCGAAGTGGAGATACTCGAAGGTAAACTCTGTCTCCGACTTCGTAAACGATCACTAGAGCTCGCGCACGCCAATTAAATTACCAGGTACTTTCGTTTCTTGGTAATGAATCTAATGTTCATGAGAATATGATGCTACCTAAATTGGATACATTTGTCTTGCTTACGAATGAAGGGCCTAGCTTGGACAAGAAGGATGAAAATTGGAGCAAGATCAATCATGGAGATGATGGCATGCGCAAGGGGAACAAGAATGGAGCTACAAGGGATGATTTCAGGACTTTGAAGCCACCATAATGAGTGCGTGAAGCCTTGGACGAAATATACAAGATGCCACTTCATAAATTTCGTCCAGTGGCTATTATAGGTGCTGCGTCACCTCATTACTGGGCCAGGCCCATGTAATTTCGAAATACTTGAGTATAGGCTGTTTTTAGAGTCCGTATGTGTGGGGAAACAAGAGTTAGGGTTGGTTTCGGATCCCTCCACCAAGGGCCACGGAATTCCCCCCTCTTTCCCCCATATATACAGCCCTTAGGGCGTCGTTTAGACCTTGGGTTTTGTTTAGATTAAAGTTCGCCATAGCTGCAACTTCGCGTACTTCGTTTGTGTTCAACGACCAGACAAAGACGTCACATAACCCCACTTGATCAATAAAGCTTTCCTCTTGAATTCCCAATATCCAGATTGCAATCTCGGTTTCTTGCTTGTTCTTTGTTTGCCTGCAGGAAACAAACCTTCGTGGTCAGGTTGATCGTGCTCCGGCGTTGTCAATAACCTCTCGGAGTTGGTTTAGCGATTGCTAAGGCGCGACGTCCACGCACGTTCATAGTCGGATCGTCCAAGTCGACTTCCTCCAAAACGATAGACACCATCTCATCGAAAGACGGGACACCTTTGCCTCTATCATGCCTTAAGCAAGATGACATGATGTAGAGGGATAAACTCAAACATAGTGATATAAACCCCATCTTTTTATCCTCGATGGCAACAATACAATACGTGCCTTGCTGCCCCTACTGTCACTGGGAAAGGACACCACAAGATTGAACCGAAAGCCAAGCACTTCTCCCATGCAAGAACTATAGATCTAGTAGGCCAAACCAAACCAATAATTCGAAGAGACTTGCAAGGATATTATAATCATACATAAAGAGTTCAGAAAAGAACCAAATATTTCCCATAGATAATCTTGATCATAAACCCACAATTCATCGGATCTCGACAAACACACCGCAAAAAGAGATTACATCGAATAGATCTCCTCGAAGACCGAGGAGAACTTGGTATTGAGATCCAAAGAAAGAGAAGAAGCCATCTAGATACTAGCTATGGACCCGAAGGTCTATGGTAAACTACTCACAACTCATGGTGAGGCGAAGACGATGATGTAGAAGCACTCCATGGAAGACCCCCCCTCCGGTGGAGCTCCGGAACAGGCCCCAAGATGGGATCTCATGGGAACAAAAAGTTACGGCGGTGGAACTAAGGTTTCCTCTGTTGTTCTGATGGTTTCGGGGTACGTATATATATATAGGAAGAAGGAGGGCACCGGGGGCCAAACGTGGGGCTCACGAGGCATGGGGGTGTGCCCTGTAGGGGGGCGCACCCCCCACCCTCGTGGACGCCATGTGTGCCCTACTCCGTGGTTCTCAAGTCTCCCATGCGTATTTTGCTTAAAAAATATCTCTCCCGAAGGTTTCATTCCGTTTGGACTCCGTTTGATATTCCTTTTATGTAAAACCCTGAAATAGGCAAAAAACAACAATCTGGACTAGGCCTTTGGTGTTGTAGGGTGAAACCCTAGGGGGATCTTTTCACACTTGGAGGGGAAAAGAGGAAGAACACACAAGAACACAAGACACAAATCTCTCAAAACAAACCCAATATCACATCCACTAGAGTAGCATACAAAGGATCCACAAGATCACAAGATCAATCCAAGGAAACAAGCACAAAGGTAAGGTTCTTCCCACTCCTAAAGGAGGTGAGGTCTTGCAATCCAAGAGGATTCTTCTCCCTTGGGAGGTCTTGCAATCCACGAGGATTCTTCTCCCTTGGAGGTCTTGATCTCCTAGAGGAGGGGATACAAGGAGCAAAGCTCTCAAGGTCTCTCAATATCTTTGCTAACCCTCAAAAGATGTGGAGGAGGTCTATTTATAGTCTATGCCATGAAGGGGTAAGAGGGGAAAGGGGTACATGGCCAAAGGTCGAAAGCCGCGCGCAGGCAGGGCGGTAGTACCGGCCCCTCGGGCGGTATTACCGCTGGCAGGCGGTAGTACCGCTTAAGGAGCGGTAGTACCGCTTGTTGGCAGGAGCGGTGGTACCGCTTTGGAGGGGCGGTAGTACCACTCGTTCCGGTTCTTCATTTGCTTCCATGCGATCCGGACTGAACAGGTTCTTCTTTGCTTCCACGTGATCATCTCCTTGGCAACTGAGAATGCACAACATCTCCTTGTGAGGTAGAACCCAATCCTCGTGCGAATCCAAACGAAACTTGAAGAGGAGATAATTCACCTCGTCCTCGATAGCGCGTGCACGTGCTCTAGTCATTGGTCCCTTGCGTAATTGTGCCGATGACGGAGTGTCCATGGGGATGCTTGCCGGATGCTCCGCATCATCTCCCCCCCCCCCCCCTTGGGGAAGATCCATCGACGGATCGTGGTCTTCATCACCATGGTACTTGGCCAAGTCTTTGACGTTGAAGATGTCGCTTACGTTGTACTTGTCCCGGGGGATGTCGATCTTGTAAGCATTGTCGTTGTAGCGTGCTAGCACCTTGAATGGTCCGTCGGCTCGTGGAAGAAGCTTGGATTTGTGTTCCTCGGGGAAGCGGACTTTGCGAAGGTGTAGCCAAACGAGATCACCCGGATGGAACACCATTGGTGTTTTGTTGGTGTTGAGCTTGATGGCGCGGCATTGTACTTGACGCTCGGTCGTGGAACGTGTTTTCTTCATGCATCTTCTTGAGATGGGCTGCTCTTGCACTTGCGTCCATGTCGGCTCGTTCTTGAAGCGGGAGAGGAAGGATGTCCAAAGGTTACAATGGATTGAAGCCGTAGACAACCTCGAAGGGGGACTTGCCGGTTGTAGAGTGTCTCACGTGATTGTAGGCGTACTCGGCGATGGGTAGGCACTCTTCCCACTCCTTGATGTTCTTCTTGATCAACACACGTAGGAAAGTTGCAAGCGTCCGGTTGGTGACTTCGGTTTGGCCATCGGTTTGAGGGTGGTATGCCGTGGAGAAGAGTAACTTGATGCCGAGCTTGACGCATAGAGTTTTCCAAAAGTAGCTCAAGAACTTGACGTCACGGTCCGAGACAATCCTCTTGGGCACGCCATGTAGCCGCAAGATTTCCCTACAAAAGAGAGTCACAATATCTAAAGCATCGTCTATCTTGTGACAAGCAATGAAATGTGCCATCTTGGAAAATCTATCCACAACAACGAATACGGAATCCTTTCCATTTCGAGTTCTAGGTAATCCAAGAATGAAATCCATGCTAATGTCTTCCCATGGATGGAAAGGAATAGGAAGTGGCATTTGAAGGCCATGGGATTGAGCTTTTGACTTAGCTTTGCGGCATGTAGAGCACCGGTTGGTGAAGCGAGAGACGTCACGGAACATCTTGGGCCAAAAGTAATTCTTGGAGAGCGTAGCAAATGTCTTGTCGCGTCAAAAGTGTCCCATGAGCCCTCCTCCGTGAGATTCCTGCAAAAGGAGCAAACGAAGCGAAGACTCGGGAATGCAAAGTTTGTTATCTTTCATGAGATATCCATCCTTTATGTAATATTGCTCCCAAGAAGTATGTGCTACACATTTGGCATAAGGATTTGTAAAGAAAAATCATGCTCATATAAGTCTCTTATGTGCTCAAAGCCAATAACATTCAACTCAAGTTTGGTAACAAGCATGCATTTGCGGGAAAGAGCATCCGCCACAACATTTTCTTTGCCTTTGATGTATTTGATGACATAGGGAAAAGACTCAATGAATTCACTCCACTTAGCATGACGCTTGTTTAACTTCATTTGACCCTTGAGATACTTGAGCGTCTCATGGTCCGTGTGAAGAATAAATTCATGGGGTCGAAGATAGTGTTCCCAAACACGTAAAACTCTCACCAAAGCATAGAGATCTTTATCATAGATGGGGTAGTTAAGTTGTGCTTCGGATAGTTTTCCACTAAAATACGCAATGGGGCGTTTTTCTTGCATGAGCACGCCACCTATGCCGGTACCACTAGCGTCACAATGAATCTCAAAAGGCTTATGAAAGTTCGGTAGGGCAAGAAGTGGTGCGTGCGTGAGCAAGTGTTTGAGCTTAATGAACGCGGTGTCTTGCGAAGGACCCCAAACAAAGGGTGCGTTCTTCTTGCTCAAGGCATGCAGAGGCATAGCAATGGTACTAAAGTCCTTCACAAAGCGTCGATAGAAACCGGCTAAACCAAGAAAGCTACGCACTTGTTGAAGGTTCTTTGGTTGAGGCCAAGTTTTAATTGCTTCAGTTTTAGTTTCATCAACGTGAACACCTTGTGAAGACACGAAAAATCCTAGAAAAACAACTTTATCAACACCAAAAGTGCATTTCTCCATATTAGCATATAATTGTTGTTTTCGAAGGGCTTGCAAAACCATACGGATGTGGTTGACATGTTCCTCAAGCGACTTGCTAAAGACTAGTATGTCATCAAAGTAAACCACTACAAAGACGCCGATATAAGGTCGGAGAACGAAATGCATAAGACGCACGAAAGAGCCGGGCGCTTCCGATAAGCCCATCGGCATGACCCAAACTTGGTTTTGAAAGCTGTTTTCCATTCATCACCCTCTTGAATGCGAATTTGGTAATAGCCACTTTTAAGGTCAATCTTGGAAAAGATGGTGGCACCACATAATTCATCAAGCATGTCATCTAGGCGTGGAATAGGGTGACGGTATCTAACGGTGATAGCATTTATCGGCCGACAATCGGAACGCATGCGAAAACTTCCATCTTTCTTAGACACGAGAATAACGGGAACTCCACAAGGGCTTAAGCTTTCACGTACATGACCTTTGTCGATGAGTTGTTGTACTTGACGTTGTATCTCCTTTTGTTTCCTCCAGGTTGACACGGTAAGGAGCCTTGTTCGGAAGTGGTGCGCCGGGTATGAGGTCGATGCGGTGTTCGATGCCGCGAACTGGAGGTAGACCCGGTGGTAGCTCATCGGGAAAAACGTCCGAAAATTCCTGCAACAATTGAGACAACACAAAAGGTGGAGGTGGTGAAGTGTTAGTAGGTTTGGCTTCCCCTTTCCATAGACGCACAAGGTGGAAGACGCTCGAGGGGTTCTCACACACTTCTCTCATCTCACTTTTGGTGGCTAGGAGAACTAAGTTTTTCTCTCTTGGCGAAGAGGCGCTCAATTTTGGCTTGTGGCTCTCACTTTCTTTTTGGTGGATCACTCTCTCACTAGGATCTCCACGATGGGTGGATGCTTGCTTATCGGCAATCACTTAGTTTGGTGACATTGGTCGAAGCACATATTCCTTGCCTTTCATCTTCAAGCTGTAGTAGTTGGTTCGCCCGTTGTGGATGACTCCACGGTCAAATTGCCAAGGTCGTCCCAAGAGAAGGTGGCACACCGTCATGGGAACTACATCACACTCCAAGGTGTCCTCGTAGGCGCCGATCTTGAAAGAAACTTGTACCGTATGCTCCACTTGAATGGTGCCGGAGTCGCTCAACCATTGTACCTTGTATGGACGAGGGTGCTTCTTCTTGACCAATTGGAGCTTGGAACATAGCTCGTCACTTGCCAAGTTGTGACAAATTCCTCCGTCGATGATGACCTTGATGGAACGTCCGTTGATGACGGCCTTTGTGTGGAAAATATGGCATCGTTGGTCTTCGTCTTGATGGTTTTGGAGGGTCAAGACCTTGGATACCACGAGAGAGGGACTTGAATCATTGTCACAAAACACTTGATCATCTTCATCTTCGTTGATGCGCCGGTGCATGGCCACATGCTCAATAGCTTCCACTTCGTCTTCGCTCATCGAGTCATATTGTCGTCGTCGTTGAAGATCATGGTTCTCTTGTTGGTGGACTCGAAGGACTTGTGACCTCGGCCACCACATGTGAAGCACTTGAAGGAACTAGTCTTCACGGGGTCATATGGTGGTGCCGAAGGTGAGGGAGTCTTGGGTTTGTAGTTGCTTGCCGGAGAACGAGTCGAGGAAGGTGTAGTTTGCTTGGAACTTGACTTGTCGCCGGTACTTGGTGATGCTCTAGTTGAGGTAGGAGGTGCCGAAGTCGCGGGAGCTTGAGAGTAGGAGCCGTAGTTCTTGGACGACTATTTGGCGTATTTGAAGTCATCCTGGACTTGTCGCTCGGCCTTGGACGCTTGATGAACTAGCTCGAGAAGGTTGGAGTATGGTTGGAAGTCGACTATCTGCTTGATTGGGTGATTGAGGCCGTTCAAGAAGCGGGCCATTGTTTGCTCGTCATGTTCCTTGACGTTGGCTCGTATCATGGCAATCTCCATTTCTTGGTAATATTCCTCCACCGTCTTCGTGCCTTGTTTGAGAAGTTGCAACTTCTTGAAGAGATCACGAGTGTAGTGTGTAGGCACGAAGCGAGCTCGCATGACATTCTACATTTCTGACCAAGTTGTAATGGGTGGTTCGCCTCTTGAATGTCGTCACTTGATCATTTGTTCCCACCAAATGAGGACATCGTCTTGAAACTCGAGAGAGGCCATGGCAGTCTTCTTCTCTTCTTCGAAGTTGTGGAGGCGGAATATCTTATCGACCTTCAATGCCCATGAGAGGTATTCTTCGGGATCGGTGCTTCCGGAGAACTTGGGCATAGTGAACTTTAGCTTGCCGAAGCGTTGTTCTTCGTCACGTTGATGATGGTGGTGTTGCTCATGACGATGTGGTCGCTCCGTGAAAACGTGCTCCTCGCGATGGTCTTGCCGGTGGTGGCGCGGCACGTCGTTCCCATTTCGTCGTTCTTGCTCCGCTTCGCGATGAGCGGCTTCCTCTTGTCGCTCTTGATGAAGTGCTTCTTGTTGACGTACTTGGCGGTTGCGGTCGGCGAAGATGCGCGTGGAGTCACGAAGAGCTTGTTGTGCGTTGCGTGCTTGATCGTCACGCCGTTCTTGTGCTTGCCGGATTGCATCGTCATCTTCATGTACTTGATGTGGGCGTTGTTGCTCTTGGCGGCGCCCTTGCTCACATGCTCGAACTCGATCTCGTAACCCATTGCCATGGAATGGATTGTCCGGAGATTGTCGATCTTGATTGATGAATTGTTGAGCTTGCCGAGGACGTGGAGGACTTGCATCCGTGGAAGAGTAAGCCGAAGAGTTATCACTTGAGCGTCGACTTGAATGGCGCCGTCTTGATGAAGGAGGCGGAGACGTGCGGTTCACCAAGATGTATCGGAACTCTTGCATTTGTGTGCGGAAGTCGGAAGCAAGTTGCTCGATGCGGTCGCCCAAAGCTTCGCTTTCTTGGTAAAGAGCTCGTTGTACACCGAAAAGGTGATTCTTGGTGACGTAGTTCGGTGCTTCCACTAGATGCTCGTCGATCGGGTCGGTTGAAGAACTTGGCCTATCCATCATGTAAGTAGGAGGTGAGTAGGTAAATGAGAGAACAATACCAAGGTTAACTCTTCCGAAGATAGAAAATGTAACAAGTTTCATTCAATGAAATTCCAAAATAGTAGAATTGGAACCGGGTTTGTTCCACACACCTACAAGTAAAGAGGCCTATGGAGTAGCTTGGTTAGGATGGTGGCAAAATTTCAAACAAAATGTTAGTCAAGATATCGATAAGGTTGAGAAGATTCACAAAGATGCACGTAAAGCAAATAGATCAAAGCCAAGAGTATCACTAGGAACACACGCACGGAAGATAGATGGGATCCGCACAACCAAGGGTGAGCGCAAAATGTGAGTGATCGCGCAAAATGCTCTTGTTGTGCGAATAATAGAGAGACGCTAGCTCGATTGCTCAAATGGGCGAGATACGCTTCGTGCACCAACCTATGAGAGAAACATGCCGTCCTCGATCCCAACTATGCTATGTATGCGGTGACCAAGATGATATGAGTAAGTAAAGTTTCTCAATGCTATTGCTTATAAGCTCATTGTTGCTCCTCTTTTTTCTTAAAAGTTTTTTTTTGAAAGCTTGATGCTCGAGCCGAGGATAATATGAGACAAGTATGTAAGATATGCACGGGAGAGACTTATGGCACTATGATGATGACATGATCACTACGGTGCACAAGAGCTTGGCCCGGCAATTCTCAACTCGCTAGTATCGATGGGTAAGCAACGCAAATGGCTCGGGCTATCAATGCAAAAGCAAAAGGTAAGTGTCGTCGAGGTTACCGTCCTTGCTTACGGTTAGCGGCGAAGATGACTCCGAGGCGATGATGTCGATGTCACACGCTCCTAAGTAGCCGAAACACCTTAGGAAACACCAAATCGCAACTCGAAACCGGACAAATACGGAAAGTGGGTGTTGTTGTGTTGATTTTTGGATGGAAGATAATGGTGATAAAACCAAGATGAGCAGCTCGGGCACGTCGCTAGCTTCTCAACGAGCCAAAGAACACTCAAATCGGAGTTCGGGAGTGAAAGTTATGGTCAAAACGGAGAAACTCAGAAAGCTGAAACAGTGAGGGGCGGTAGTACCGCTTATAGGGCGGTAGTACCGCTTGTGGTTATAGGCGGTAATACCGCTTGGAGGGGCGGTAGTACCACTTGGAGGGGCGGTAGTACCGCTGGTGTCGGGAAAAGTTCGCAGATCGGGATCGGGGCGAATTATGGGCGGAAATGGATGATTTCGGGGCCAAATTGGATGGATTTCGTGGTGGGATGGGTGGGGATTGTTGTGGAGGGGCTAGATCCACTTGCCAAACATCAGATTCATGGACAAAAACAACCAAATCTCACCAGATCCAACAAATTTTAAGAAAAAAATTTGGGCTATTTTTTGTGGGGATTTTCGAAATTGGGCAAGAACACAACAAAATCAAGCTAGAAAGTGGGGGGATGGGACTCCAAGATGTGAATCAACCTTGATCATGATACCAAGATGTTGTAGGGTGAAACCCTAGGGGAATCTTTTCACACTTGGAGGGGAAAAGAGGAAGAACACACAAGAACACAAGACACAAATCTCTCAAAACAAACCCAATATCACATCCACTAGAGTAGCATACAAAGGATCCACAAGATCACAAGATCAATCCAAGGAAACAAGCACAAAGGTAAGGTTCTTCCCACTCCTAAAGAAGGTGAGGTCTTGCAATCCAAGAGGATTCTTCTCCCTTGGGAGGTCTTGCAATCCACGAGGACTCTTCTCCCTTGGAGGTCTTGATCTCCTAGAGGAGGGGATACAAGGAGCAAAGCTCTCAAGGTCTCTCAATATCTTTGCTAACCCTCAAAAGATGTGGAGGAGGTCTATTTATAGTCTATGCCACGAAGGGGTAAGAGGGGAAAAGGGGTACATGGCCAAAGGCCGAAGGCTGTGCGCAGGCAGGGCGGTAGTACCGGCCCCTCGGGCGGTATTACCGCTGGCAGGCGGTAGTACCGCTTAAGGAGCGGTAGTACCGCTTAAGGAGCGGTAGTACCGCTTGTTGGCAGGAGCGGTAGTACCGCTTTGGAGGGGCGGTAGTACCGCTCGTTCCGGGTTGGGCATGTCTTCATATGCTTCTACGCGATCTGGACTGAACAGGTTCTTCTTTGCTTCCACGTGATCATCTCCTTGGCAACTGAGAATGCACAACATCTCCTTGTGTGGTAGAACCCAATCCTCGTGCGAATCCAAACGAAACTCGAAGAGGAGATAATTCACCTCGTCCTCGATAGCGCGGGCACGTGCTCTAGTCACTGGTCCCTTGCGTGCTTGTGCCGATGACGGAGTGTCCATGGGGATGCTTGCCGGATGCTCCGCATCATTTGTGTTAATAGGTTAGTCCCAAAAATAATATAAAAGTGTGTAACAAAGCCCATTAAACATCCAAAACATCATAAATAATAGCGTGGAACAATAAAAAATTATAGATACGTTGGAGATGTATCAAGTCATGCTTTGCATTTTCCTCCTCCTCCCTGTAGCTTATCTCATCTGCTTCTCCCACAACCGCCAATGGCACCGGTCCGTCGTCGTCGCTCAGCCACTCCGCTGTCATCAGAGGACAGCTCCAGCTGGGAGGCTACACCGCGGCGGCGGCGCAATCCCCAGGTGTAGTGTAGTGCGCGTGGCGTCCCCGTTGGGTGTGCGCGGAACACCCACCACACGCTCCGCCGCCGCTGCCCGTCCGCAGCTGCTGCCGGCCACCGTTGCCGCCACTCCACCGGCGAAAGCCAGGGCCATCTCCTGCTCCGCCGCCGCGGCCCAAAGGATGGAGGTGGCCGTCGTGGCCGCACCCCACTGCTGGCCACTGTAGCCATCACCCGCTCCGCCACCGCGGCCCGAAGGCGGGAGGTGATGGTCATGGTCGCCACCCCATCGTCGGTCGCCGTGGCCGCCAAACCACCGTCGACCACCGGGATGATCACCCGCTCCGTCACCGCCGCCCGAAGGAGGGAGGCAGAGGTGGAGGGCTGCACGTGCGTCAGCGACCTTGCGCGCTACATCGAGTTCCTGCAGGAGGAGAATGAGCGCCTTGTCGAGCACGCAAAGAGCCTTACCGCAGCCATGGCCGTAGCATATGCCGACGCAGAGGCGAGGAATCAGGAGATCTATGAGCAGTCCGGCCGCTTCGAGAGGTATCGTCTGGAGTGGCAGTGGGCGTTCGAGCTGGTGAGCGTCGTTGAACGTGCAGCAGCGGCAGGCACCGTATTGCATTTGTCCAGCTCGTTGGTAGGCTTCTCCTCCTCCTATGCATCTTACTGAGCATGCTCGGCAGAGGAGAGGCTGCCAGAAGTAGCACAAAGCCCCTCCGTGGTAGTAGTAGTATTTAGGGGCTATTTTGTTCAGTTCGTCTTACTATAGATGTGTGGTGGAACTGTACAACGTACTTAAAATTAGCTAGTATATATAGTAGAACTAGCTATTTCAGTACGTGGTTGGCAACAATTGGGGAGAAGTTTGGTCGGTTCAGCTGTCGAGTTGAACTGTTTGTATAAATTAAGAACGACTGCTTAATCTATGAATGAAATTTATGCTTAATTACTGAAATTTAGTTGCAAAAATTACATAGTGCTAATTTTTTCTAGCTGCATATTTTGACAAATCGTAGTGTTACAAGGATTGACAAATGGCAACGTTACTAGATCAACAAATGTAAATCTTTCTAGTTTGACAAATGGCAACATACCCAATATGACAGATTGACACATGCAAATCTTACCAAATTGTTTGTATGTGGTTGCACACGGGTCATCCAAAACAACCGTTTGCATTGATGGGATGCACAAATCCTGTGCTGCTCTCACTTTGCATACGGGTGTTCTATCTAAATCGTTTGCGATCAAGAGCTGCAGAAATCCTGCTCAGCACATTTTCTCTTGGCTTCTTGGGGACGTTGTCGGTTTGCATACGGGTGTTCTAACTAAAACATTTGCGATGAGTGTTTTATATTTAAAAAGAGAATTAAACTGCGGCTTGGGTGCCATTAATGGAGAGGACGCTAGCAAGGCGGGCTTCACGGTGAGCCTGCGCAGCGTACAACTCGTACGCTTCCCGATGAGCCTGCGCACTCGAGGATAGCTTGCACGCCTCTCGGTCAGCCTGCGCACCGGACGGCGCTCGCATGCGTCCCGTTCAGTCAAGGTCAAGCAGCTGTTTGGACGACACCTCCTACAACTATTAATACCAAGACACGTGGCGTCACATGAATGGTTAACAGAATTTTGGATTTACAAGAATTTAAAAACCAGGCATCTCAATGTTTTGTCGGCAATCAACGGTGTCGTGGTGTTCGAAATTCATGCCCATTTCTTGCATGGGACCTAAGAATGCACCCAAGGATACATATTTGATTTTTCAACCAATTTATATGCACTGGAGCATGTGCATGTAGTTCAAATTTGAATTATGCACATAAAATGCATTGAAAACTCAGTTAATGCATAAAAATGTCCAAATGAACCCCGAGAAATCACAAAAAAATCGCACAACACACCTGTTGTTCTATGTTGACACAAGAAAAAAAGAAAGCAATAAGAGGCAATGGATATCGTTTCGTCCCCAAAGGTGGGATGTTCCCCACTAAAAACCATCAAGCTTGTTGTCAGAAGCTCCGGTTTGTGAGAAACATATACCCAAACCTGCCCCAAATGGGACAAAATTTGTACCACGGCATGTTGATGCCGCTCCATGATAGCATGCCAAGTTTCATGAATTTCAGAAGAGTTTTGGATTTACTATAGTTTAAAAACCATGCATCTTTATGTTTTGTCGGCAATCAACGGTGCCCCGATGTTTGAAATTCATGCCCTTTTCTTGCATGGGACCTAAGCATGCACCCAAGGACCCAGATTTGATTTTTCAACCAATTTATATGCACTAGAGCATGTGCATGTAGTTCAAATTTGAATTATGCACATAATATGCTTTGAAAACTCAGTTAATGCATAAAAATTTCCAAAAGAACCCTAAGAAATTACAAAAAATCACACAACACTCCTGTTGTTCTCTGTTGACATGAGAAAAAATTTGAAATCGATAAGAGGCAATGGATATCATTTCGTCCCCAAAGGTGCGATGTTCCCTGCCGAAAACCATCATGCTCGTTGTGAGAAGCTCCGGTTTGTGAGAAGCATATATCCAAACCTGCCCCAAATGGGAAAAAATTTGTACCAAGGCATGTTGATGTCGCTCCATGATAGTATGCCATGTTTCATGAATTACAGACAAGTTTTGGATTTACTAGAAATTAAAAACCAGGCATCTCATTGTTTTGTCGGCAATGAACGGTGCCCCGGTGTTTGAAATTCATTCCCATTTCTTGCATGGGACCTAAGCAAGCACCCTGAGACACATATTTGATTTTTCAACCGAGTTATATGCACTGTAGCATGTGCATGTAGTTCAAATTTGAATTATGCACATAAAATGCTTTGAAAACCTAGTTAATGCATAAAAATGTCCAAACGAACGCCGAAAAATCACAAAAATTCACACAACACTCTTGTTGTTCAATGTTGACACGAGAAAAAAAAATTGAAAGCAATAAGAGGCAATGGATATCATTTTGTCCCAAAGGTGGGACGTTCCCTACCGAAAACCATCATTCTTGTTGTGAGAAGCTCCAGTTTGTGAGAACCATATACCCAAACCTGCCCCAAATGGGACAAAATTTGTACCACGGCATGTTGATGCCGCTCCATGATAGCATGCCAAGTTTCATGAATTTCAGAAGAGTTTTGGATTGACTATAGTTTAAAAACCATGCATCTCTATGTTTTGTCGGCAATCAACGGTGCCCCGATGTTTGAAATTCATGCCCTTTTCTTGCATGGGACCTAAGCATGCACCCAAGGACCCAGATTTGATTTTTCAACCAATTTATATGCACTAGAGCATGTGCATGTAGTTCAAATTTGAATTATGCACATAATATGCTTTGAAAACTCAGTTAATGCATAAAAATGTCCAAAAGAACCCTAAGAAATTACAAAAAATCACACAACACTCCTGTTGTTCTCTGTTGACATGAGAAAAAAATATGAAATCGATAAGAGGCAATGGATATCGTTTTGTCCCCAAAGGTGCGATGTTCCCTGCCGAAAACCATCATGCTCGTTGTAAGAAGCTCCGGTTTGTGAGAAGCATATATCCAAACCTGCCCCAAATGGAAAAAAATTTGTACCAAGGCATGTTGATGTCGCTCCATGATAGTATGCCATGTTTCATGAATTACAGACAAGTTTTGGATTTACTAGAAATTAAAAACCAGGCATCTCATTGTTTTGCCGGCAATGAACGGTGCCCCGGTGTTTGAAATTCATTCCCATTTCTTGCATGGGACCTAAGCAAGCACCCAGAGACACATATTTGATTTTTCAACCGAGTTATATGCACTGTAGCATGTGCATGTAGTTCAAATTTGAATTATGCACATAAAATGCTTTGAAAACCTAGTTAATGCATAAAAATGTCCAAACGAACGCCGAAAAATCACAAAAATTCACACAACACTCTTGTTGTTCAATGTTGACACGAGAAAAAAAATTGAAAGCAATAAGAGGCAATGGATATCATTTTGTCCCAAAGGTGGGACGTTCCCTACCGAAAACCATCATTCTTGTTGTGAGAAGCTCCAGTTTGTGAGAACCATATACCCAAACCTGCCCCAAATGGGACAAAATTTGTACCACGGCATGTTGATGCCGCTCCATGATAGCATGCCAAGTTTCCTGAATTTCAGACAAGTTTTGGATTTACTAGAATTTGAAAACCAGACATCTCAATGTTTTGCCGGCAATCAACGGTGCCCCGGTGTTTGAAATTCATTCCCATTTCTTGCATGGGACCTAAGCATGCACCCAAGGACACATATTTGATTTTTCAACCAATTTATGTGCACTGGAGCATGTGCATGTAGTTCAAATTTGAATTGTTCACCTGAAATGGCTAGAAAACCAATTTAATGTATAAAATGTTCAAACGAACCCTGAATAATTCCAATTCTTTTACGACACACATATAGTTGCATGTTCACTCTAGATAAAAGGTCTAGCAATTCAAACATCGTCCATTGCCGCTGTGACCCCATTATGTAATTCAAATCAAGATGAAAAATCAAGTAGATCGCACACAATTTATTATCAGCAGCCATGTGAGATGTAGTACAAAATATCTTCGAGCATCGTCGGTGTATAGTACGCCTATGGCTTACGCGAGAAGGTGCGTCGGCCACAGTCCACAGCCGGCGTCTCAAGCACACTAGCTCGCTCCCCAAATATCATTTGACTATTCAATCATCGCCGGTGAAAGATTGGCACGTGGACCCGCGCCGTGAGGGCAACTTCGGTGGCCCATCCGGCTAGAGCGCGGCCACAGCCGCCATGCGCGTGCTAACAAGGTGCATGTGCGCGGCCGTAATTTGCGACCGGGCGGCAAAGGCAGCCCAAACGGCGGCTGTTGCTTCTCAGGTGGTGGCAGCAACATCTGCCTCGGGGATAGCAACTAGCGAGAGCGACACAGTAGCTGTCCGTTCTGAAGCGGTGGCCTTAGCCCTGATGGAGGCCGCCCACGACCATGTCGAGGCCGCCCACGCCCAGCTCCTGGCGGTCACCGCACAAATCAAACGAAGCTTCTCCGACAACGGTCGGCAACCCATGGCTGAAGAGCCGGCAATCGCCGAGAGCGTTCGAGTAGTCGTTCGTTCCTCCGCCTCATACCTTGCGACGACGGATCCTGTCCAAGCTCAGATCACGTCCGCCCACGCCCAGCTCGTGGCGGCCTTTTCCAAAGAGCTGGCAGATGCGATGGCGAGATGCTTGCTGAGTATGGTGTGATGGATGCCATGTAGCCCCTTCCCTAGGAGACCATCGGGCGCGAGCTGGATATGAAGGCGGCGGCGGAGATCGACGAGCACCAGCCGTAGTAGTACTCTTTGTTTTGTTTAATTAAGAGCGCCGGTCTTTAATTTTTTAGAGTAATGTTTAGGTCAGCTAGCTCTGTTGAATTGCTGAACTTGCTCGATTAAGAAGTGTGGGTGTTTTGTAGTCTCCTTTGTGTACCCAAATTATGCAATCACGTGGGTAACCACTGTAACCATGGAAATTCGAACCAAAACTTTTGACGTTCAAACTCATCACACACGGGTTAGGCTATTTGAATCGTTTGTGATGTCAACATATCGTACACAGTTCTGAATAAGGGATCGTGTCTGATGAAACTTTGCACGCCAGTTTTTGGCTGAAGCGATTCCAAATTTTCGGCTTCCACAGAAATATCTACCTCCCCGCCCCCTCCCGCTTACCAAAAGCCACATTTCCCCTCTTTCTGCCTTCCATTCCAAGTTGAAACCTTCTCCCCTTGCTTGCAGCGCCGGCGACCCTCCTTCACGCTGCTCGGCCTCCTCTATCCAGGCAGGTAATCCCCACCCGACCCCATCCTCCTCCTCCTTCCACATCCCACATGCCCCGACCGCCGGCGCGAGCGCGACACCTTCCACCCAAATCACCGACCCCTCCACCAAAAAAGCGCAGGCCTAAGCCATGGTGCACGCAGTATAGCCAGGACCTCAAGGAGCATTTGGCAGTGGAGAACCAAATTGCGATGGCTGCCATTCGTGCCGAGCCCCAGATCTTGAAGGAGCACCTGGCCATTTGCTAGCTACGCCGATTAAGCATGCTCGGTTTACCCGTTGCGTGTGCTGCTCCTGCCTTTCCTTCACAAATTCTAGTGAATTGTGCTATCTAGTTTCACCATGCAATATGTAGCTCTAGTGTATATGTTCTATATGTCGTGCAGTGTGGTGCTCACTTATTAACTGTTTTGTTAATTAGTTGTCGTCTTCACTCTTTAGTTAACTGTTTGGTTCAATTCTACAAATGTGATATTCAATTCTTCAGGCAGCAATTTTGTATTCTCTTCCATGTGAGAAATAAATCAAATTTATCTTTACAAAATTGTGGGTGCATTCTGTTATTGTATACCATGTGTGGAATAAATTGAATTTGGGTGTAGTAAATACATGAGAAACAAATACAATTACTACAATTGGCTGTAGTTAACTGTTTTGTTAAATCTCCGATCTTCTATTAGGAGTATGTTATATTGTGCAATGTGGTGCTCAGTTAATGTTTGGTACATTTGGTGTGGTGTTTAGTTAACTGCTTGGTTCAATTCTGCAATGCGATGTCCAATTGTCGTGGGTAGAATTTTATATTGTTGTGCATGTGAGGAATAAATTGAATTTGGCTGCACTTAATACATGAGAAACATATACAAGTGCTATATTAGTTCTTAATCATGCTTAGTTTGGGTAAATAGGTGATGAGGACATCACTAACAAGGTTAAACCCACAGCTCCAACTGACACATATACAGGACCAATTACTAGAGCTCGCGCACGCCAATTAAATTACCAGGTACTTTCGTTTCTTGGTAATGATTCTAATGTTCATGAGAATATGATGCTGCCTAAATTGGATACATTTGTCTTGCTTACAAATGAAGGGCCTAGCCTGGACAAGAAGGATGAACATTGGAGCAAGATCAAGCATGGAGATGATGGCATGCGCAAGGGGAACAAGAATGGAGTTACAATTGATGATTTCAGGACTTTGAAGCCACCATAATGAGTGCGAGAAGCCTTGGACGAAATATACAAGATGCCACTTCATAAATTTCGTCCAGAGGCTATTATAGGTGCCGCGTCACCTTATTATTGGGCCAGGCCCATGTAATTTCGAAATACTTGAGTATAGGCTGTTTTTAGAGTCCGTATGTGTGGGGAAACAAGAGTTAGGGTTGGTTTCGGACCCCTCCCTCCATGGGCCACAAAATTCCCCCCTCTTTCCCCCATATATATAGCCCTTAGGGCGTCGTTTAGACTTTGGGTTTTGTTTAGATTAAAGTTCGCTATAGCTGCAACTTCGCGTACTTCGTTTGTGATCAACGACCAGACAAAGACGTCACAGAACCCCACTTGATCAATAAAGCTTTCCTCTTGAATTCGCAATATCCAGATTGCAATCTGAGTTTCTTGCTTGTTCTTCGTTTGCCTGCAGGAACAGACCTTTGTGGTCAGGTTGATCATGCTCCGGCATGGTCAATAACCTCTCGGAGTTGGTTTAGCGATTGCTAAGGCGCAATGTCCACCCACGTTCGTAGTCGGATCGTCCAAGTCGACTTCCTCCAAAACGATAGCCACCATCTCATCGAAAGACGAGACACCTTTGCCTCTATGAAGTGGTATCAGATTTCCAGGTTGCTCGGTGAGATTTTACAGTTTTTCGTAGATTAGATCGAGTCTGTTCTTCATACCTACAGTCCACGAAAAAGCCAAAAAAAAAAATTTAAGGTTAGTTCATCATATCCGAACCAGTCTGAGCCATTGCATAATCTTTTCCGTGTTTGCTTAGTTGAATTTGCGGTTGCATCATCGTGTGAAGTTGCTGGTCTTAGCGTCTAGGCTTTTAGAGTTTCGAGTTCTGGTAATAAGTTGTCACGCCGCCGCCGCAACATCTTCATCGCTGCTGCCACATACCACCACTGATCCGTATCCATATACCACCACCAATCCGTATCCATATACCACCACCAATCCATATCCACATACCATCGCCGCTGCCATATACCATCACCGCTGCCATATTCTACCATCATACATCCACCACCAATCCGAGTTCTTTTCATATTAGGTTTGTTCTCGAGATCCATCTAGGTTTCGGATTCGTGTTTCCTTGCCTGCGTAGGTCTCCGAAAAAAAAGTGCGGAGACCCCCGGGCAGTTTTTAGGCCAAAATTTCGACAGGTGAAAATATTTTTTCCCTATCCTATTTTTAGGCTTTTTTGAGTCTTTTGAGACACGTGCCACCATACTATTTTTTACCGCACTTTTTGTCGTCGCTGCCCTGATTCCGAAAAAAAAATCTTCAAAAAAACTTTGTGCCTATCTTCTTAGTTTGACTTGGGAAGTGTTTTGAGACACTCGCCATTATAGTGATTTTCGGCAAAACAAAGCGCAAAAAAGGCTATTTTTTCAGAGTGTGCTTTTCCCTTGATTACGTGTAGCGTCGTGATTTTGTTAGTGTTCTAGGCTCGCGTCTCTGGTACGGTCTAGCCTAGGACCAGCACAGTACCGTCGTTGAGCGTTTATTCAACTTTGCATCTCTGAATTGATTATTGCTGACCCTTTTTGCTACCCATCTTATAAGCCTTCCCAGCTCCACATACATCTACGTCGTGCGTTTGACTCTCCCTGGTAATCGATCCAACCTTTGAGAGTTTTGACTACCACGGTTGCCGATCACCACCTGCTGCTGGGTAAGAACTGGTAAGAATTTGAGTTTTGCTTGACGGGTTTGTGACGCCCCACCACCACCATTTTAGTAGTCTGTAGGATCATATTTTTGTGTGTTTCTATTGCTGCTAACCATGCCAGGATCACAAGTCGACGAGACTGACTGGGAGAACATGACAAACAAGGAGTTGCATGATAAATTTAAGCAAATGATGGGTCAACAGGTAGCAGATGTCATGACCAGTTTTGACAACGCACTAGCGAGGATGGATGGCATTGAGAAGTCAATTGACACCAAGTTGGATGCCAAATTCGCTGAAGTGCTTGCGCGTCTACCTCCACCTGCTGCACCATTGCAACAACAACAACAACAACCACCTTCACGTCGTGAAATCGCTCTCCGCAAAGCGAGCCGTGTCCCTCTTCTGCCTGGCCAACCTGTTGGTGCTGCTGTTGATACTTCTGTGGCTCCTGCTGCTGTTGAGGAGGAGGACGATTACGCGGGGGATTACGAGGAAGAGGTTGATCAAAATCAGAACTACGTGCAACAACCAGCACCACAACAACCAGGTCGTCCACATGCATATAATCGCAATGGTAGGGCTGCACCATACTCTCAGGTACGCGATCACGACCATCTCCCTAAACTAAAATTGAATATTCCACCATTTGAGGGTAGATATGTTCCTGATATATATCTTACTTGGGAGTTAGAAACCGAACAACGTTTTACATGTTTAAAATATCCCGAGGAGAGACGTGTTGCTGCTGCTCTTTGTGCTTTCACTAGTTTTGCTTGTGTGTGGTGGTCTGAATATTGTAGATTTCATCCGGATAATATTCCAACTACTTGGGCTGCTTTGAAAACTGCTATGCGTACTCGTTGGGTTCCACCATATTATCAACGTGAATTACTTCAAAAATTGCAGCGCTTAAGACAAGGACAAAATTATGTTGAAGAATATTATCAGCAATTACAAACTGGCCTGATTAGATGTGGTATTGTTGAGGAGAATGAAGCTATGCTTGCACGTTTTATGGGTGGATTAAATAAAGAGATTCAGACCATTCTAGAGTATAAGGATTATAATAATATCACTCGTTTATTCCATCTTGCTTGTAAAGCTGAACGTGAAGTGCAGGATCGATAGGCATTGGCGCGGACTAACTTTTCTGCAGGTCGGCCTTCATCATGGAGACCGCGTGCATCCTCTACTTCCACACATTCTACTGCACCGACACCGCCATCAGCTGTTACCTCCAGCCGTGATACAAGGAAGCAGGCACAACCACCATTATCTGCCAAGAGCACACCTACTAGGCCTGCACAGAGTTCTTCTTCTTCCATGGCATCAACAGGGCACACCAGTGATATTATTTGTCGTCGTTGTAAGGGAAGAGGACATTTTGCGAGAGAATGCAAATCTCAGCGTGTGATGATTGCTACTTAGGATGGTGGATATGAGTCCGCTAGTGACTATGATGAGGAGACTTTGGCTCTTATTACACGTGAAGAACACGTTGGAGACGATTCTGATCATGAGACACAATACATGGCTCCTGAAGATGCTGACAGGTATGAATGTTTAGTTGCTCAACGTGTTTTGAGTGTGCAGGTTACACAATCTGAGCAAAATCAGAGGCATAATTTGTTCCATACAAATGGAGTTGTGAAGGAACGTTCTGTTTGCGTGATCATAGATGGAGGGAGTTGCAACAACTTGGCTAGCATGGAGATGGTGGAGAAGCTATCTCTCACCACACGACCACATCCACATCCTTACTACATCCAATGGTTCAACAACAGCGGCAAGGTTAAGGTAACACGTACTGTTCGTGTGCATTTTAGTATCTCTACATATGCTGATTATGTTGATTGTGATGTGGTACCTATGCAAGCATGTTCCTTATTACTTGGTAGACCATGGCAATTTGATAAAAATTCTGTACACCATGGTAGAAACAATCAGTATACTCTTGTTCATAAGGATAAAAATATTACTTTGCTTCCTATGACTCCTGATTCCATTTTGAAGGATGATATTAATAGAGCTAATAAAGCAAGACAGGAGAAAAATAAGAGTGAAATCAGATTGTGGCAAAAGAATTTGAGCAACAAATGAAGCCTAATAATAAACCATCTACTGTTGCTTCTAAAATTAAATTGAAAAGTGCATGTTTACTTGCCACTAAATCTGATATTGATGAGCTAGATTTTAGCAAATCTGTTTGCTATGCTCTTGTGTGCAAAGAGGCATTATTTTCATTCGAGGACGTGCCTTCCTCTTTGCCTCCTACTGTCACTAATATTTTGTAGGAGTTCGCCGACGTCTTTCCACAAGACGTGCCACTGGGATTACCACCTATTCGAGGGATTGAGCATCAGATTGACTTAATTCCCGGTGCATCGCTACCCAACCGCGCACCATACCGTACCAATCCAGAAGAGACGAAGGAGATTATGCGTCAAGTACAGGAGCTACTCGACAAAGGTTATATACACGAATCCCTTAGTCCTTGTGTTGTTCCTATTATTCAAGTGCCGAAAAAGGATGGTACATCGCGTATGTGTGTGTCGGTATACTAAAGTAGGGGTACCTTAGTATCCCGACTTGTGCACAGGCAGTAGCAGCGTTCCGTGGTCGGGCTCACCACGTGCCCGCCAAAGCCCGCTCTAGTTCCCTTGAAGCCATTCAAGAACAAAGTATTCAAGTTAAGAAACAAGACCCCGGCAAGAGGAGCTTGCCGGGAAGGCCGCTCCAGGCTCGAGATCATCCCTTCTAAACAAGACCCTGGCAAGGGGAGCTTGCCAGGAAGGCCAAGGAACAACATTTCAGAAGATATACCGTGGCGCGTTGCGTGACCCGGCAAGACCCGGAGAGCGGCAAGCTTCCGGGCCCTGCAAGGTAGCGACCGCGGCAAGGTGCTTGCCGCGGCAAGCTTTCACTGTGTGCCTGCGCTCCAGCTCACCTGGCCACGCGTCGCCCTGGGGCCCTTTCTAGGGCACGTGGCGGATGGCTGTGCAGCCTGGGGTACACGGTGGCAAGCCACGATGACGAAGCCTCCGTCGTGATGAACGGGGATGCCCGGACAGACGCTTTTGGGGTGACGGCGACGGGCATTCAATGCCCTTGTCCCCCACCGTCAGGGTTAGGTATAGACCACTGTACATGCACTGTTACAACTACCACCGATTTTACACTTTTACCCTCCTCTACGTTGACACCTGTCGGTGACCCCTTTGAGCTATAAAAGGAGGCCCATGCACAACGTAGAGGGGGTTCGATTCCGAAAACTTGATCACTCCCACGCTTGGTGTAGCTGGTACTGTAGATCTTCTTGCTCCCGAGCCAAGAACTCAATACAACCAAAGGCAGGAGTAGGGTTTTACGCATCCGTGCGGCCCGAACCTAGGTAAACTGCTCGCGTGTGCCCCTCGATCTGCTCTTTGTGCTCCCTCCGCTCCCTTGACGTACCGTAAAAGGGGCTCCGGTCCCATATGTGTTCGTGGGCGACCAGTTTCCCCGACATCTTTTGGCGCGCCAGGTAGGGGGGCGTCGAGGTTGTGCGAACCTGATCCGGCGCTCACGCGAGCGCAACCTTCAGCAACTTCACCAACTTCGTCAGCTTCATCGACTACGCCAACATGCCTCCGAAGAAGAAAGCTTCGGAGGTAGGAGGCCCGTCCGCGTCGATCCCACCACCACCAGAACCAATGGTTGGTGGGGTAGACGCTGGCGGAAGGGTGGACGCCGGTGAGGACACTCACGGCGCCGCCATGTCCAAGGACAATACGGACGACCGAGCCCACTCCAAGACCTCGGTGTCCGTGCACGCTCCGCGCCCCTCTCAGGAGGTGCCGGACCAGCAGCGGCGTGGTACCGGGGGTACCATACGCTTGCTGGGACATAGCCAAGCTGGCGGGTCGCGGGACGCTCAAGGCCAGCGCGCCGGCACGAGCAAGGCGCGGTCGCCGGGGCGAGGACCTGCTCCTTCTAACGCTGTTAGAAGTCCGAGCATATCTCGCTCCTCGCACCGCTCGCCACCGCTTCCCTCCTCTCCAGCAGAAGCTCTAGCTAGGGCTCAGCTGCTCCTCGACTTCCCTCCAGCGGCGGACAAAGCCGAAGACTGGAGGGCTACAATCCAGAGCCTCATCGCCTTCGCCAACAACGACTCGCCGCAGCAGCCGGCAACATCACGGACGCGGCAGGTCAGCCAAGCGAAGGCTGATGGAGACAAGACTGCCGGGGGTGCAACTACCGTGCACTCCTCGCCGCAGAAGCAAAAATCGCCAGCTCGCCGGATCAACGTCGACGACGACTCCACGGCGTCGTCGGATCCGCGAGCTCGCCGCGATCAGCGCCAAGTCCTCGACGACAGGCGACAAGAGGATGCTCGAACTCGCATCGAGCGTCGTAGAGAAGCACGGCGACAGTCCGACCAGCGCGCTGGGACCGCTGTCGACTTGCACGCGCCCGGTGAACCAGGCGACTTGCCGTATGCGGCAGGTTGCCCTACGTTCACCCGAGAGTTGCGGCAAGTCCAGTGGCCCAGCATGAAGAACTTCAAGCCCGACGTACCCGAGAAGTACGACGGCAAGACCCATCCCTCGGAGTTCCTCAGCATCTACACCATTGCGGTGCAGGCTGCCGGGGGACGCGACGAGAGGATTCTAGCAAATTACTTCCCGCTCGTGCTTAAGCCAAACGGCAGACCTTGGCTTATGCACTTGCCGGAGAACTCCATCTCTTCATGGGCAGATCTGTGCCACCAGTTTGTTGGCGCCTTCACGGGCGGCCACAAACCCCAAGGCCAGGAGAGCGATCTCCACATTCTTGCCCAGAAAGAGGGAGAGTCCCTGCGAAAGTACATCCAGAGGTTCAGCCGCGTTCAGCACAACATCCCGGATGTCCACCCTGCCGCGGTTATCAGCGCGTTCCACCAGAATGTGCGTAACCGCCGGATGAGGGAAGAGATGGCAATGACCAAGATCCGGGACGTTAGCGAGCTTTACGCTCTGGCTGACAAGTGTGCGCGCGCCGAAGAAGGGAGGAGACTCCCCGGAGAGGATACTGGAGCAGGAGGAACTGACAGCGAGGATGCCACCTCGGCAAGAAAAAACCGGCGGCGGAACAACAAGAAGAAGAAGAACAAGGAAGTACTGGCTGTGGAGAAGTCCGGCAAGGAGGCTAGCGACAAGAAAACTCAGGCTGGTAGCTCCGGAAAGGAGCCTGCCACTGTAGCCGCCGCCGACAAGCAGGACGGCTCCGACAAGCAGTACTGCAAGATCCACCGCACCAAGGGCCACGATCTCCAGAACTGCAAGAGGGTCGAATACCTCGTAGAGCAGTAGAAGTCTGAATACGAGCGACGCGACAAGGAGAAGGCCCGGGGGGGCGGAGGTGAGTCCGGCAAGAAGCGGCCATTCAACGGCCGGGGAGGACGCCGCGGCAAGTCCAAGCAGCGGCAAGGAGATAGACCTCCCTGGGGCCGCGACAAGGATGAAGACGAAGACGACGACGAGGACATGGACGACGGAGACAACAGCGAGCAGGAGTTTCAAAAGGCCACAGAAGTTCTGTGCGTCGATGGAGGTGCCTCTCTGCACACTTCCCACCGCCAACTCAAGCAATGGGTGCGGGAAGTAAATGCGGCAGAGCCACCCGTCGGGTCGCGCAAGCTACTGAAGTGGTCCAGCACGCCCATCATCTTCGACCTTGAGGACCACCCTGACCGCACCACTGCGGTCGGGTGCTTGCCGATGTTGGTTTCACCAACCATCCGCAACCTCAAGGTCACCAAGATGCTGGTTGATGGTGGGGCCGGCCTAAACTTGATCTCCTCTGCTGTAATCCGGAAGCTGCAGATCCCCGACAGCGAGCTCGAGGAAACCGGGACTTTCCAAGGGATCAACCCGGGAAGGAGCAAGCCGAAGGGGAAGATCACACTGCCAGTGACCTTTGGCGGAGAACTAAACTTCAGGACGGAGAGGATCACCTTCGACGTCGCCGATATCCCAGTGCCATACAATGGGATACTTGGCCGTCCTGCGCTCGCCAAGTTCATGGCAGCCTCTCACCATGCATACAACATGCTCAAGATGCCAGGGCCAATAAGCGTCATCTCTGTCCCCGGCGACAAGAAGGACGCGCTTATTTGCGCCGACAAGATCTACCGGGACGCAGCAGCCGCGGCAGACAGCAACACACTTGCCGCTGAAGCTCCCGGGGGGAAGACCAAGACCAAGTCCGGCAAGAGCTCTGGGACCCACTCCGGCAAACGCACCTCTTCGGAGTGCTGCGCTGCCGTCGAGGACGCACCATCGAGCTCCACCGGCAAGTGCAAGAAAGGAATGGCAGCTCCACCCGCAACCAAGAAGGTGTCCGCCAAGGAGGACGGCACTGGTGGTACCTTCACCATCAGTGCTACGCTCGATCCCAAATAGGAAAGCGCGCTTGTTGCCTTCCTGTGGGCGAATGTCGACGTGTTTGCATGGCAACCGTCTGACATCCCCGGCGTTCCCAGGAAGGTAATTGAGCACAGGCTTGCTGTTTGTCCTCACGGGCGGCCCGTCAAGCAGAAGGTCAGGAAGCAAGCGGTGGAGTGCCAAGAGTTCATTGCTGAAGAGATCAAGAAGTTGGAAGCAGCAGGCCTTGTTAGAGGTGTACTTCATCCTACGTGGCTGGCCAATCCAGTTGTCGTGTGCAAAGCCAATGGGAAGTGGAGACTTTGTATAGACTTCACTGATGTGAATAAAGCTTGTCCCAAGGATCCATTTCCCTTGCCGCGCATTGACCAGATCGTTGACTCCACGGCCGGATGTGAGTTGCTTTCATTTCTTGACGCATACTCCGGGTATCACCAGATATTCATGGCTGAGGAAGATGAAGAGAAGACCGCATTCATTACTCCGTGTGGCACTTACTGTTTCGTACGCATGCCCTTTGGATTGAAGAATGCGGGCTCAACATTTGCAAGGGTGGTCCACACTGCTTTTGAGCCACAGATACACAGGAATGTAGAAGCCTACATGGATGATATAGTGGTCAAGAGCAAGGACAAGGATACCCTGATCCAAGACCTGGATGAGACTTTTGCAAATCTGCGCAAGATACAACTCAAGCTGAACCCCGAGAAGTGCGTCTTCGGAGTTCCCTCCGGCAAGCTTCTCGGGTTCTTTGTGTCATAGAGGGGGATTGGAGCCAATCCCGACAAGATCAAGGCCATTGAGCAGATCGAAGCCCTGAAGCGCGTCAAGGATGTATGGAGGCTCGCTGGTTGTGTGGCTGCTCTCAGCAGGTTCATTTCAAAGTCTGCAGAACGCGCCCTGCCTTTCTTCAAAATCTTGAAAAAGGCAGGTCCAATGAAATGGACTCCAGAAGCGGAGGCGGCACTGCATGACTTGAAAGGATACCTGTCCTCCACTCCAATACTTGTCGCACCTAGGCCACAAGAGAAGTTGCTGCTATACTTAGCGGCAACCAATCAAGTGGTTAGTGCTGCGTTGGTAGCAGAGAGGGAGGCAGATGAGGAGCCCGCAGCCCTGGCAAGCACATCTAGCGACAAGCAGGGGGCTTCCCCGACAAGCTCTGGCCTCGACAAGGACAAGTCTGCGCAGGAACAAGGAGAAGTGCGAAACAAGATGGTGCAGCGCCCAGTTTATTTTGTAAGCTCCCTCTTGCAGGGGGCTAGATCAAGATACTCTGAGGTGCAGAAGCTGCTTTTCGGCCTCCTCATGGCCTCGAGAAAGCTGCGCTACTACTTCCAAGCACATGAGATAACAGTGGTCACTCGCTTTCCGCTGAAGAGGATATTGCAGAACCCAGAAGCAACAGGCAGGATCGTCGAGTGGGCACTAGAGCTGTCAAGCTTTGGTCTTAAGTTTGAAAGCACATCAACTATACAGAGCAGATCTTTGGCAGAGTTCATAGCGGAATGGACGCCAACACCAGACGAAGAAGATCCAGAGGTAAACATCCCCATCAAGGAAGCAAGCAAGGAATGGATAATGTACTTTGATGGTGCCTTCTCGCTGCAAGGCGCCGGTGCTGGTGTGCTACTCGTGGCACCCACCGGGGAGCACCTCAAGTACGTTGTTCAGATGCACTTTCCCAAGGAGCAAGCGACAAACAATACTGCGGAGTATGAAGGTTTGCTTGCCGGCCTCAGAATTGCGGCCGAACTTGGGATCAAGAAGCTGATTGTGCGGGGAGATTCACAGTTGGTGGTCCGACAAGTAAACAAGAGCTACCAGAGTCCTTTGATGGAAGCTTATGTCGATGAAGTGAGGAAGCTTGAAGAACACTTTGAAGGCTTGCAGATGGAGCATGTTCCAAGAGCTCAAAATGATATTGCAGATGGCCTCTCAAAGTGTGCTGCAATGAAGTTACCTGTGGAATCAGGGACCTTCCTGCTCAAGTTAACTCAACCATCCGTTACACCATCAGTTGGGCAGGGCAAGAAAAGAAAGTTGGTCTCCGGTGACTACTTGCCGGCGGGTCTTCCTGAAGCCGCCGCCAAGGTCCCCAAGATCGACGACCGAGTTGCTGAGGAACAGTCTGCTCCTGCGGACCCAAGGGTTCGTGCAGTTGAAGCACATGTTCCCGGCAAGTCTTGCCCCGGCAGGCCTGCCGGGGAACGTGAAGCTCCGGCAGAACCTCAAGTTTTTGCCATAGAAGCTGACGTTCCCACAGCAGCACTGATGCCTTTAGTCCTTGTTGTTGAGCCTCAAGCTCCAGCTTGGGCACAGCAAATCGTTCGTTTCCTTCAAACTGGAGAACTTCCCGAAGAACCAGAAGAGATGGAGAGAATAACCAGGCAGTCAAGTATGTACCAGTTCGTTGGCAACGAACTGTACAGAAGAAGACTCAATGGTGTCAGATTGAAATGCATTTCCCGGGAAGATGGACAGAAGCTGTTGGCAGAGATCCACGGAGGCATATGTGGACACCACATTGGCGCAAGAGCACTTGCCGGGAAGGCATTCCGGCAAGGTTTCTTCTGGCCAGAAGCCCTCCAAGATGCAACTGCACAAGTAACCAAGTGTGAAGCGTGCCAGTTCCATGCCAAGCAAATACACCAGCCAGCTCAAGCTCTCCAGACGATCCCTTTGTCCTGGCCCTTTTCGGTCTGGGGGCTCGACATCCTCGGCCCCTTTCCCCGCGCTGTCGGGGGCTTTGAGTACTTGTACGTTGCTATCGACAAGTTCACAAAGTGGCCGGAAGTGGAACCAGTGAGAAAGGTGACCGCACAGTCAGCAGTCGGGTTCTTCAGATCGATTGTTTGCCGTTTCGGAATCCCTAACAGGATCATCACCGACAACGGCACACAGTTCACAAGCCACACCTTCATGCAATACGCCCAAGACCTTGGCTCCAAGATCTGCTTCGCTTCTGTTGCTCACCCGAGGAGCAATGGTCAAGCGGAGAGGGCAAATGCTGAAGTGCTGCGCGGACTCAAGACAAGAACCTTCGGCAGGCTGCACAAGTGCGGAAGAAACTGGATCGAGGAGTTGCCGGCGGCTCTTTGGTCAATCAGGAAGACACCAAATCGAGCCACCGGACAGACACCGTTTGCTCTTGTCTATGGAGCAGAGGCAGTTCTCCCCACGGAACTCGTATACGGGTCTCCTCGAGTGCTCGCTTACGATGAGATTGAGCAAGAGCAGCTGCGGCAAGATGATGCACTGCTCCTCGAGGAGGACCGTCTCCAGGCTGCTGTACGAGCTGCTCGATACCAGCAAGCCTTGCGTCGCTATCATAGCCGCAAGGTCAAGGCCAGGAGTCTCGAGGAAGGCGACCTTGTTCTTCGGCGCGTTCAGTCCGCCAAGAACTCCAACAAGTTGACGCCGAAGTGGGAAGGCCCTTATCGGGTGAGACAAGTCACAAGGCCCGGCGCTGTCCGCCTTGAGACCGAAGAAGGCTTACCGGTGAGCAACTCCTGGAACATTGAGCATCTTCGCAAGTTTCACCCATGAGGCGCGGTTGCCGTGATCCGGTCCGGCAACCACCTTTTGTACAAGTCTTGCCACTGTTGCATGTAAACCTTTGTACGAAGCCGGGCGCAGACCCCGTGCATCAGTAAAACTTTTGTGCTTCGCACGGCTTGTCGTTCAAATGCATTCTTAGTTTCATTGCATATACTATCTGACACTTTGTGCAGCACACGATCCCGGTAAGCAATAACAAGCCGCAAGGCTCCATATCTATGTTTCCTCCCCTCTTCCTTTCTTTCAAGCAGAAGAAGTGCTCCTCGCGCACAAGTTTGCCGGGGGGGAAGGAGACAGTGGTATGGACCAAGTGCTGTTCAAGGAAGGAAAGCCTTGTCGGGAAGCAAACGGAACACAAAAGCTAAGTTGCCAAAGTTTGAGCATTCAAATTTTTTAAAAATTCTTAGTTATCTTCCTTGAACGACCACACTTTGTATGGAAAACCTGTGCGCAGAGGAACCTACCCGTGGCTAGCCGCGCCCTTACTTTGTTTCGAGCACGCTCAACGGCTTAAGTGAGCTGCGACAAGTGTCACGCCCTTATTTCGTTTCCGAGTTCGCTCAGCAACCTAAGTGTGCTGCGACTAGCTGCGGCAAGGTTTCTTGCCGACGAGGGCATTGCCAGCAGGCTGCTAAGAGTCCCGCACTTAGCGCTCGCGGCAAGGGTCCCTTTGCCGGCAAGTTCCCTAAAAGCATAAGGTGGAAAGCATACAAAGTGAAGGGATCAAGTAAGAGAGATAACACTGCATTGACTATCCAAAATAAAGTTATATTACAAGATAACTTGCCGCTGTTCTAACCAACTACTACCCATGACTTAATCGACAGGGGCAAGGAAAGCAGAAAGAAGGGAGCCTAGTCTACACGGTCTCCGTCAACCCTCTTGATCTTGCCCGCCTTGGCCATGATGTGGGCGACGCGAGCCTTCAACGCCTCCTGGTCGGCTTCAGGCGGCAAGGTCCGGAGGACGTTCTCGAGATTAATCCCGGGGTTGCGGTAGACGATCTTCGTCAACACCCGCTCCATAGTACCCATGCAGAGCCGGCGCGCCTCGTTAGCCAGCTGCGTGGGGACCCTCTCCCGTAGCTGCGCAAGGGCCGGCGCCACTTCTCTGAAGAACAAGCTCAGCTTGGCGCTGTGGGGGAGGCTCTCGTCGGGGGAGTACACGAGGTGCTCCGCCCTCAGCGCCACCATCTCCTTGTCGATGTTGGCGGCGGAGGCGACGAGCTCCTCGGTCCACTGCTCCACCGTCCGCTGGAAGTTGTTCTGCGACAGGGCGGCACTGTCCAGCAGCGCCCTTTCAGCCCGGAGATCATCTTTCAGCTTCGTTTCGCGGTCCCGAGCGGCGTCAAGTGAGTCGGTGAGGGTGGAAACCTTCAGCTCCAAATCGGCGATGGAGTCCTTGGCGTCGTTGAGCTCCTTGCCCTTCTCGAAGAGACGGACTTGCAGCTCCGAGTTGGTGTGGGCGTCCTTCTCCCGCGCCAAGTTGAGCGCGGCAACCCTCTCCTCGCTCGTCTTCAAGCTCAACTCCAGCTGCGCCACCCTTGCCTCCAAGTCCCTCTTGGCGGTCTCTGCGGCAGCAGTGGCATCCCTCGCCTCCTGCAGAGCCCCTCCAATGGACTGTTCACGCGCGGTAAGGTCGTCCTCGTGGCTATCGAGGTCGACCTTCCGCTGGTTCAGCACTCCCTCCCGCCGAGCCAGATCCTCGGCGGCCCGTCGCTGCTGCTCCTTGACCTCGGCCTTCTCGAGGACAAATGCTTGGTGCGCTTCGGCAAGCTCCTCGCGCTCCTCCGCCAAATTCCGAAGGGCCGCTTGGTTGGCGGCACGGAGCTCCGTGGCGCGCTTCTCCAGATCAGCACCGGCCTTGGCAGCCAGAGCCTCCCGGGACTCCAGTTTGGCTTGCCTGGCCCGGTACAAGCCCAGGAGTCGACGTAGGAGTTGCTCCTCTTCGGGCTCGTTGCTGCTGCCGGGCGCGTCGACAACCCTCAGCCCGGCGGAGGCGAGAACTTCTCCGTCAAAGCTATCCCCCTCCGCGGGTGCCCTTGATGAGGACGCCCACGGGACCTGGATAAAGACCCCGTTGGCGGCCTCCAGATAGACACCCGACCCAGCCGCGGGGGCGGAGGGGTCGGCGGCCGACGCAGCGTCCGGCGCTCCTGGGGCCTCAGGGCCAGCAGTACGGTCGCCGGTCCCTTCCCCAGCTGCCGCGTCAGCGGTCGGGGCAGTCTCCTCGGCGGCTGGCTCATCAACGCCGGCCGCTCCTTCGGCAGTGGTGGCGTCGCCAGCATCGCCGCGCACGTCCTCCTCGGCGATGGTCTCCGTCTCCATCGGCACCGGGGCGGGCGGATCTGACAACAGAAAAAGAAAAGAAAGAATTGTCAAGCAAATATCCAAAAAAAAGAGAAGAGTTCAAAAGAAGGAAAGTACAAGGGTTTACCTGCGCGGGCCTCTTCAGTAACGGGGTCCCTCGCCGGGGAGTTCTCCCTTGGCGGCATAGTAGTGGCCCCCACCGGCGGAGGGCTGCCGGCGCCTTCCCTTGGCGGGTTGCCCTCCCTTGTCGGGGTGCTCGCCCTTGGCGGGGTACTCGCCCTTGGCGGAGTACCCGCCCTTGGCGGGGCACCCCCCCTCGCCGGGGAGCTCCTCCTTGGCGGGGATGGTGGGACAAGCGGCTCGTCGGGAGCAGTCTCTTGACGCTCCTGCGGCTGCGGCTCCATTTCTGCACAAGACAAAAGGCAAACAAGACATCAATAAGGATAAGAAGCTCAAGCGCGCCCGACAAGAACAAAAGTGAACAAAAGACTTACGCTGGGGGCTGCGCTGGGGGCTGCTCTCCGGAGCAGCTGGCTGGACGGGCAAGCCTGTCGCGGGCGCATCTCCTGCCACGGCAACCGGCTCGTCGTCCTCGAGGTCAACCACAGGGATCTTGGCCCTCTTCGCCATCCTCTGGGTCAGGGTCCTGAAAGCCAAATAAGATCAGAGGTAGGCAAAGAGAATTCAAGACAAGAGCAACAAGAATCAAAGGAAATAAAAGTTGCAAGTGCTTACTCTTCCTCCTCCTCGTCGGAGCTAAGGGCGGAGAAGTCAAATTCTGCCTCGCGCATCCCAGCGCGAGGAGCTGGAGGAGTAGGCTCCCTCGGGCGCTTGGCGGGCTCCGGAGCCGTGGGTTGCGAAGACCCCGCGCCGGTCGTCCCCGAGGACCGGGGGGCAGAAGGAGCACCAGAACCGCTTCGGGAAGATCCCCCTCCGCTTGCCGCTGGAACACGGGGTGCCTCCTTGACGACCTTGCTCATCGTGGTGGCACGCGTCGCACGACGCTTCGGCTGCTGTCGGGGCGCCGGCTGCTTCACCGTCTCGGTGGTCTTGCGGAGGCGCTTCTTCGGCTGTGGCGGAGGACTTGGCGGTGGTGGAGAGTTCTCCGAGGATGAGGAGACGTCGTCGAGGTTCAGTGACCCGCCTGAGTCTTCGTCAGAATCGCCCGATTCGGCGTCCTCCTCGGCGGGTTCGCTGGACTCAGTGCCCTGCTCGGCAGCCTCGCTCGTCCCGGCAGGCTCCCCGGCAGGTTTCCCGGCAGGCCTCAACAGTTTGAGGATCTCCTCCTCCTCGGCCCGGCTCACTGCGTCCGCTGCTTCGGCTTCATCCACGGTGTACCCAAACTCACCCGCAGCCGCAGCTGCGGCGGCCTCCTCCATTCTAGTGGATATATACGCTACATCCCGCTCGATGGTCGCGCGGGTGAGCCCTTTCTTCTCTTCGGGGTTGCGTGGTCGTTCAACCAGATTGTCGAAGAAGGTCTGCACGGTCTCTTCTGAAGGCGTCAGCCGAGTGGGGACAACCCCGTGGGAGTCGCACTCAGGCATTGCCGCGCGAATGGCACTAAGGGCAGAGTTGTTGCATAATGGAACCACTCCGTCCGACGGGGTGAACCACTCCGGGTGCTTGGGGTCATGCTTGAACAGCTCCCGGACCATCCCCTTGAGTTCCAAGACGGTGAAATTATAATTCAGCCCGGGGCGCAGCCTCATGAAGTCTGCCGCATTGCCGAACTCCCAAGCAGGCCTCTTCCTGTCCTGCAAGGGGGCAATGCGGCGACGGAGGAAATCTGCCCCGACCTCACCTACAGTAAGGTTGGCGGCCCAGAGGCGAAGGATCCTAGTAAGGGCAATCTGCAGCTTATCGTCCTCCGGGGCCAAGTCACTCCAATCCTTGCCGCGCACTATTGCCGCTCGGCGCGGGGAGGTAAACTGCTAGGGTTCCTCTTCCATAACCCAGCACCAATCAGCTCTCCACTCCTCCCATTTGCCGCAGAGCTCTCCAATCAAGTACGCCTCTTTCTTGTTAAGCCTGAAGATCCAGGAGATGCCACCGGAGAGTGGAGATCCAGACTCTACTCTAGGTGTGAAGAAGTGGTGGAAGAGAGCTACGTTGGGATGGACCCCGACAAAGTTTTCGCACAGATGTGCGAAAACGGCCATTGTAAGAACGGCATTCGGGGTGAAATCTAGGAGGTGGAAGCCGTAAGTGTTCATCACATCGCAGAAAAACTCAGAATACGGAGGACAAAGGCCACAGTGGAAGAACAAAGCGAAGTAGTGGTAACCTCCCGGATACATATCGCAGGCTTCGGCGGGGAGGACCCTGGTGCGCGGGTGAGCCTTCGTCTCCCTCGCCTAGAACAAGTAATACTTGTCCCTCAGCTCCCTCGCGCCGAGCCTCGGCGGGAAGACCACCATCCTCTTCCGCATGGCTGCCAGCTTCGCCGCCTTGTCGGACATCTCTTTCTTCGCCTTGTCGCTCTTCGCCTTGTTGCTCTTCGGGGCCATGGCGGGGATGGCGAGGGAGGTCGACGGCGCTGCGGATGCTGGAGACGGCGGAGGAAGGGTGGAGCTCGGCTCTCTGTCGACCTTTGGGGAAGCGGAGAGCGGCGGGGGTTTCTGGAGATTGAAGACGCAATGAAGCAATGGGGGGAAACTGCCCCTGCTTCCTCTGCTTTTAAGGGGGAAGTGGGGGACGTTCCGCATTTTCCCATTAAAGAAACAGGCCACGATCTCTCCCACGACGCCGCAATCGACGCGTGCCATTAGGGAGAGATGCGGCGGATACGGAGAGGGATACGGCGCGCCGTGGGCCGCGCGTGCCCGTGCACTATTTTGGGCCTGGCCCAACAGCGCTCGGCACCGTGTGTGGCCCAGGCCCGGGGGCTCCTGTCGGTATACTAAAGTAGGGGTACCTTAGTATCCCGACTTATGCACGGGCAGTAGCAGCGTCCCGTGGTCGGGCTCACCACGTGCCCGCCAAAGCCCGCTCTAGTTCCCTTGAAGCCATTCAAGAACAAAGTATTCAAGTTAAGAAACAAGACCCCGGCAAGAGGAGCTTGCCGGGAAGGCCGCTCCAGGCTCGAGATCATCCCTTCTAAACAAGACCCTGGCAAGGGGAGCTTGCCAGGAAGGCCAAGGAACAACATTTCAGAAGATATACCATGGCGCGTTGCACGCCCCGGCAAGACCCGGAGAGCGGCAAGCTTCCGGGCCCGGCAAGGTAGCGACCGCGGCAAGGTGCTTGCCGCGGCAAGCTTTCACTGTGTGCCTGCGCTCCAGCTCACCTGGCCACGCGTCGCCCTGGGGCCCTTCCTGGGGCACGTGGCGGATGGCTGTGCAGCCTGGGGTACACGGTGGCAAGCCACGATGACGAAGCCTCCGTCGTGGCGAACGGGGACGCCCGGACGGATGCTTTTGGGGTGACGGCGACGGGCATTCAATGCCCTTGTCCCCCACCATCAGGGTTAGGTATAGACCACTGTACATGCACTGTTACAACTACCACCGATTTTACAATTTTACCCTCCTCTACGTTGACACCTGTCGGTGACCCCTTTGAGCTATAAAAGGAGGCCCATGCACAACGTAGAGGGGGTTCGATTCCGAAAACTTGATCACTCCCACGCTCGGTGTAGCTGGTACTGTAGATCTTCTTGCTCCCGAGCCAAGAACTCAATACAACCAAAGGCAGGAGTAGGGTTTTACGCATCCGTGCGGCCCGAACCTGGGTAAACTGCTCGCGTGTGCCCCTCGATCTGCTCTTTGTGCTCCCTCCGCTCCCTTGCCGTACCGTAAAAGGGGCTCCGGTCCCATAGGTGTTCGTGGGCGACCAGTTTCCCCGACAGTGTGTTGATTGTAGAGGCATTAATAATATTACTATTTGTTCTCGTCCTCCTATTCCTAGTCTAGATGATATGCTTGATGAATTGAGTGGCTCTACAATATTCTCCAAAGTTGATTTGCGTAGTGGATACCATCAAATACGTATGAAAATGGGAGATGAATGGAAAACAACGTTTAAAACTAAGTTTGGATTATATGAGTGGTTAGTCATGCCTTTTGGGTTAACTAATGCACCTAGTACTTTCATGAGATTAATGAATGAAGTTTTACGTGCTTTCATTGGACGATATGTGGTAGTATACTTTGGTGATATATTGATTTTTAGCAGATCTTTGGAGGAACATTTGGAACATTTACGTGTTGTTTTTATTGCTCTACGTGATGCACGTTTGTTTGGAAACCTTGGAAAGTGCACCTTTTGCATCGATCGAGTCTTTTTTCTTGGCTAGGTTGTTACTCCACAGGGAATTGAGGTTGATAAAGCCAAGATTGAAGCTATTGAGAGTTGGCCGCAGCCCAAAACGGTCACACATGTGGGGAGTTCCTTGGCCTCGCGGGATTCTATCGGCGTTTCGTGAGAGATTTCAGCACCATTGCTGCACCTCTCAATGAGCTTACAAAGAAGGATGTGCCTTTTGTTTGGGGTACTGCACAAGAAGAAGCATTCACGGTATTGAAAGATAAGTTGACACATGCTCCTTTACTCCAACTTCTTGATTTTAATAAGACTTTTGAGCTTGAATGTGGTGCTAGTGGAATTGGGTTAGGAGGTGTGTTATTACAAGATGGTAAACCTGTTGCATACTTTTCTGTAAAATTGAGTGGGCCTAGTCTGAATTATTCTACTTATGATAAGGAATTATATGCTCTTGTTCGGACTTTGGAAACATGGCAACATTATTTTTGGCCCAAAGAATTTGTTATACATTTTGATCATGAATCTTTGATGCACATTAAAAGTCAAGCAAAACTGAACCGTAGACATGCTAAATGGGTTGAATTCATAGAGACTTTCCCTTATGTTACTAAACACAAGAAGGGAAAAGAAAATGTTATTGCTGATGCATGTCTCGTCGTTATACTATGCTTTCACAACTTGATTTCAAAATATTTGGTTTGGAGACCATCAAAAATCAATATGTGCATGATGCTGAATTTAAAGATGTATTGCAGAATTGCAAAGAAGGGAGAACATGGAACAAGTTCGTCGTTAATGATGGATTTGTGTTTCGTGCTAACAAAGTATGCATTCCAGCTAGCTCTGTTCGTCTTTTGTTGTTGCAGGAGGCACATGGAGGAGGATTAATGGGACACTTTGGTGTGAAGAAGACGGAGGACGTACTTGCTACACATTTCTTTTGGCCAAAGATGCGACGGGATGTTGAGTGTTTTGTTGGTCGCTGCACTACATGTCAAAAAGCTAAGTCACAACTCAATCCTCATGGTTTATATATGCCTTTTCCTATCCCTAGTGTTCCTTGGGAAGATATATCTATGGACTTTGTTTTGGGTTTATCTCGAACAAAGAAGGGGAGGGATAGCATATTTGTTGTCGTGGATAGGTTCTCGAAGATGGCACACTTTTTACCATGTCATAAAAGCGATGATGCTGCTAATGTTGTTGATTTGTTCTTTTGTGAAATTATTCGCTTGCATGATGTGCCAAATACTATTGTTTCAGATCGTGATACTAAATTTCTTAACCACTTTTGGAGATGTTTATGGGCTAAGTTGGGGACTAAACTGCTTTTTAGTACTACTTGTCACTCCCAAACTGATGGACAAACTGAAGTAGTCAACAGAACTTTGTCTACTATGCTTAGGGCTATTTTGAAGAATAATAAGAAAATGTGGGAAGAATGCTTGCCTCATATTGAATTTGCTTATAATCGTTCGTTGCATTCTACTACTAAGATGTGCCCTTTTGAAATTGTCTATGGTTTCCTACCTCGTGCACCTATTGATTTGTTGCCTCTTCCATCTTCGGAGAAGGTTAATTTTGATGCTAAACAACGTGCTGAATTGATCTTAAAAATGCATGAGTTAAGTAAGGGTAGAAAACGTGTTGTCTTTGCACCTGGAGATCTTGTTTGGTTACATTTGCGTAAGGATAGGTTTCCTAATTTGCGCAAGTCAAAGCTAATGCCACGTGCTGATGGTCCTTTCAAGGTGTTAGAGAAAATAAATGATAATGCATATAAACTTGAGTTGCCTGCAGATTTTTGGGTTAGTCCCACATTTAACATTGTAGATTTGAAGCCTTACTTGGGTGAGGAAGATGAGCTTCCGTCGAGGACGACTTCAATTCAAGAAGGGGAGGATGATGAGGACATCACTAACAAGGTTCCACCCACAGCTCCAACTGACACATATACAGGACCAATTACTACAGCTCGCGCACGCCAGTTAAATTACCAGGTACTTTTGTTTCTTGGTAATGATTCTAATGTTCATGAGAATATGATGCTGCCTAAATTGGATACATTTGTCTTGCTTACCAATGAAGGGCCTAGCCTGGACAAGAAGGATGAACATTGGAGCAAGATCAAGCATGGAGATGATGGCATGCGCAAGGGGAACAAGAATGGAGTTACAATTGATGATTTCAGGACTTTGAAGCCACCATAATGAGTGCGAGAAGCCTTGGACGAAATATACAAGATGCCACTTCATAAATTTCGTCCAGAGGCTATTATAGGTGATGCGTCACCTTATTATTGGGCCAGGCCCATGTAATTTCGAAATACTTGAGTATAGGCTGTTTTTAGAGTCCGTATGTGTGGGGAAACAAGAGTTAGGGTTGGTTTCGGACCCCTCCACCAAGGGCCACGAAATTCCCCCCTCTTTCCCCCATATATACAGCCCTTAGGGCGTCGTTTAGACTTTGGTTTTTGTTGAGATTAAAGTTCGCCATAGTTGCAACTTCGCGTACTTTGTTTGTGTTCAACGACCAGACAAAGACGTCACAGAACCCCACTTGATCAATAAAGCTTTCCTCTTGAATTCGCAACATCCAGATTGCAATCTCAGTTTCTTGCTTGTTCTTCGTTTGCCTGCAGGAACAGACCTTCGTGGTCAGGTTGATCGTGCTCCGGCATGGTCAATAACCTCTCGGAGTTCGTTTAGCGATTGCTAAGGCGCGACGTGCACGCACGTTCGTAGTCGGATCGTCCAAGTCGACTTCCTCCAAAACGATAGCCACCATCTCATCGAAAGACGGGACACCTTTGCCCCTATCAATAGGTTTTCCGTGTGGTTCAATTAATATGATGAATATGCAATGTGTTTTTTTTCATCAACATATTTTACTGATAGCATGTGAACCCTTACTTAACCTGATTACTAACTACCTTATATGTGTTGCAGGGAAACAATGGGAAGCACTGAGGTTTACAATCGAGGTTAGCACGTGCATGGTCCGTTTTCTAATAGCACATTATTGTGCAATTGCAGGAACCATTCTAATATTTTGGTTTTTAACAATTTGGTCTTGCACATGTAGGTCCTGCTGTCAGAGGTTTTGACCCACTGTTTGACCCTTTTTGCATATGGGGAAATGAGTTGTGCATGAATATGAATCAAATCAAGAAAATCAGAAAGATTATTAGGATAAAGAAATTAGCGACAAAAAACAACAAGATCTTTGTCTGCACAATGAAGAAGACATTAGTTCACTACAAGATGGTACTAAATATTATACCTTGCCTTTTTTGTTCATTTGCCCCATTTCCAATATAGAGAAAATATTTATGCACATCCTTGTTTTCAGGCCTTTCCAAAGCGGTTCACTGATGATTACCTCTCAAACCACCTCTATGGTCAGGAGGCAAGGAAGGTTTTCGTACAACACCCACAGTTCAATATTGAAGTGTTCTTGAAGAGGACGAAGGACGGACGGTCAATCATCCATAGGCACTGGCCAAAAGTTGCAAAGACCTTCAACATGAATGAAGGCTCAATATTCGCCTTTGATAGCGGCGAGGGGCCCGATCTTTCGATGAGATGATAACTATCGAATTGGTGGAGACGACTTTGACGATCCGACTACAAACGTGCACGACGTTGCACCTTAGCAATTGCTAAACCAATCTCCAGGGGTTACTGACACTGCCAGAAGCACGATCAGCCTGACCACGAAGGTCTATTCATGCATGCAATCGAAGAACAAGCAAGAATATGATAAATCAATCTGAATATTGCAAATATAGATGAAGTATTGATAAAGGTGGGGATCTTTAAGCGGTCATGGTCAGGTCGTTGGACACAAACGAAGTACACGAAGTTGCAATGGCTAACTTTTGACTGAACAAATCCCTAAAGAAAAAGCTACTAGATGGATCTACTTATATAGGAGCAAGGGGTGTCAACCAAGGAGGTGGAAGGACGTCCCAAGGCAGCCTAAAACTAACCCTAGGTCGTACAAGGCTCATGGGCCCAAGTGGAGGTGATGTAACACCTTTGGACTTGTAGTTTGACTCGGATTCTGCTGCAGCGTCAGATTGTTTTGTCGGTATCTCAACGCTCCGGACGAATTTGAAGGTGAATCCAATTGGGTTGGAAAGTGTATGAAATCTAGTTTCCACCAAAAAAATAATCGCCCAATTCGGAGTCCTTATGAAGGAGTTCTTGCCGTTTTGAGTCAGGTATGTCTGTGTAGTCCGAATCTGGATGCAGAACGTGAGAGACTTGGACTCTATCTTCTCTTGGCCCAAAAGTGACGTGAGAGAACTTTTTGAACAGCACCTAAACTTCTCTTTTTCCCTTATCTTCATATGTGGATTGTACAAATGTCCAATACACCTGGAATTAGACATGGCACAAAAGTCTGTGAAGTATTTTTGTCCTGGATGACATAAATAAATTGTTGCATAGTTTGCATTAGAAATCACCTCACAAATATACATGTATGCAATATTTTTGGTCGTATCCAAGGTAGTCATGTCCTCATCATCCTCCCTTTCTTGAAAATAAAGCCGTCCTCGGCGTTGCTTAATCTGAAATTTGGGTAAGAAAATAGACAAGGTGTACATGTTGTATATGTATATGTCATACATTTTTACTTCCCTTAATTTTTGCACATATGACACATATATAGATGAGTAACTTTCGTAGTTCATAAAATATAAAGCCAAAATATTATCACAAGAAGTAGAAGGCATGAAAGTATTGCAACTCAGTTTGCACAAATAAGTGAAGCTCTTATTCATATCAAAAGATTGACAATGTTCATCATTAAACCATCCCAACATTGGGGAATAAACCTTACTTGCATGAAATTCATAGGCTACAACATGCCTAAATAAGCAAACATGCAATAAGTCATTGACATAGAATCGTCACCAAGATTAGAGGTCATATCAAAATGATTAAACATTGGCACAATTATTTTCAAATTTATTTTATCCAAATCTGATTTATTCTCTAATTCACATGATTCTTTTGCATCAACAGTTAATTCAATGGGTGCACTCAAAATTGTTGGTATTTTAGTTGTTTGATCACATGACGCATTCATGACAGTAACATGATTATCTAAACTAGGTGGTGTGCTCAAATCAACAAGTAATTCAATACATGATGTATTCAAGTTAACTAGATATGCATCATCCTCATGTGAAGTTATATCATCATTGATTTTACTGTTACCTTGTGGCAAAGACGTAGCTGATGTAGGTACGGATGATGACAATCTACCATACACTTTAGATGATGCCACGCTCATAATTGGAGGTGTGACTGCTCTAGTAGGTGCAATGGCGGAGGAACCAACTAGTGGTGGTGAGCATGAACTAGAATAGTAGTTGTTGTAGTCACATAATGCATCCTCCTGTATTTGTCTCTCAAAGGTACAAGCACAAACGTACATGCCAACAATGCAACGAGGAATATACTGAAATCTTGCACGAATATCATGGTTCAAACCACCAATAAATATATTCATTGTATCATCCTCAGATTCTTCTATGTCACAATGATGCATATAAGATTTGAACTCTTGGTAGTAAGCATGAACAGTGTTACTGCCTTGTTTTAATTGTTCCAATTTACGAAGCAATTCACGGCGATAGTAAGGAGGAAAAAATGTTTTCTCATTACAACCTTCAAATCTTTCCAAGTTATGGGTTGGTTATCAATATTTTTCTTACAATGCACACTCCACCAAATAGAAGAAAAACCAGTAAATGCTCTAGTGACAGCTCGTACTCTCTCAACTTCAGAAAAATCATGGCTAGCAAAAATTAGTTCGACCTCAAACTCCCAAGCAAGATAAATAGGAGGATTAAATCTACCCTCAAATGAAGGTAAAGAAATAACCTAACCATGTGCTTGTGTGTGTTGTCCCACGTCTCGTGATGGTCAAGATGTATCCGTCGTCACTTCTGTTTCCGGTACTTGTCATGATTAGTAGAAACAAGAAACAAAATTCGAGAATAATGTTCCTATGAACTACTAGGATGTGGTGGTAAAGCGCTCACAGTAAAGCAAATATCAATATCTTACAAGTTCTTACCATGCAACAGGTGGTGATAGGCAACCAGCGGTGTCAAATAACTTCAAAGATTGAGTAAAGCGATTGCGAGGTGAATGTAAATGTGCACGGTGTAGAAATATGTGGAGCTGGGTTGGCTATATAAGGTAGCAAAAGATTAGCAATAATCAATTCAGAGATGCAATGTTTAATAAATGCTCAACGACGGTACTGTGCTGGTCCTAGGCTAGACCGGACTAGAGACGCGAGTCTAGAACACTAATGAGGTCACGGTGTAGCACAACTAGCATCAATAAAGGATACGAAGTAGCTTTGGACAACAAGATATAAGTGAAGATCACAACGGCAGTAAAGCTAATGATGAAAAAACTGCCAAGCAGAATATACAACAACTCTCTCTCCAACTTTCTTTTTCTTCTTTTTTTCTCACACTTTTTATTCTTTTTCTTTCTCTCTTTTTTTTTACTCTTGTTCTCTGTGTTTTTTTCTTTCTCCCTCTTTCCTAGACAAACTAGATAAGATGCAGATTGGATCAAGCAAAGATGCGAACGACTTCAAGTATGATTGTGACAATGAACGATGGGTAGCACGAGGTGGAAATTGATGGATGAGGTGGTGGACAGCGGAAGGGATAACAATGCAGCGGCGACGTGACTAATGTGAATAGAACTCGAAATTCTAATGAACTAGACACTAAGACCAGCAACTCGACACGACAATGCAACTGATAATTCAAGAATGCAAACAATGAAAAGAAAAACGCAAAGGCTCAGACTAGCTAGGACAAAGGATGAATAGATCTAACTTTTTTTGGCTTTTTCGTGGACTGTAGGTATGAAGAACAGACTCGATCTAATCTACGAAACACTATAAAATCTCACCGAGCAACCTGGAAATCTGATACCACTTGATAGAGGCAAAGGTGTCCCGTCTTTCCATGAGATGGTGGCTATCGTTTTGGAGGAAGTCGACTTGGACGATCCGACTACGAACGTGCGTGGACGTCGAGCCTTAGCAATCGCTAAACCAACTCCGAGAGGTTATTGACCACGCCGGAGCATGACCAACCTGACCACGAAGGTCTGTTTCCTGCAGGCAAATGAAGAACAAGCAAGAAACTGAGATTGCAATCTGGATATTGCAAATTCAAGAGGAAAGCTTTATTTATCAAGTGGGGTTCTGTGACGTCTTTGTCTGGTCGTTGAACACAAACGAAGTACACAAAGTTGCAGCTCTGATACCACTTGATAGCGGCGAGGGGCCCGATCTTTTGATGAGATGATAACTATCGATTTGGTGGAGACGACTTTGACGATCCGACTACAAACGTGCACGACGTTGCGCCTTAGCAATCGCTAAACCAATCTCCAGGGGTTACTGACACTGCCAGAAGCACGATCAGCCTGACCACGAAGGTCTATTCCTGCATGCAATCGAAGAACAAGCAAGAATATGATAAAGCAATCTGAATATTGCAAATATAGATGAAGTATTGATAAAGATGGGGATCCGTAAGCAGTCTTGGTCTGGTCGTTGGACACAAACGAAGTACACGAAGTTGCAATGGCTAACTTTTGACTAAACAAATCCTCAAAGGAAAAGCTACTAGATGGATCTACTTATATAGGATCAAGGGGTGGCTGGCCAAGGAGGTGGAAGGATGTCCCAAGGCAGACTAAAACTAACCCTAGGTCGTACAAGGCTCATGGGCCCAAGTGGAGGTGATGTAACACCTTTGGACTTGTAGTTTGACTCGGATTCTGCTGCAGCGTCAGATTGTTTCGTAGGTATCTCAACGCTCCGGACGAATTTGAAGGTGAATCCAATTGGGTTGGAAAGTGTATGAAATCTAGTTTCCACCAGAAAAAGAATCACCCAATTTGGAGTCCGTATGAAGGAGTTCTTGTTGTTTGAGTCAGGTATGTCTGTGCAGTCTGAATCTAGATGCAGAACGTGGGAGACTTGGACTATATCTTCTCTTGGCCCAAAAGTGACGTGACAGAACTTTTTGAACAGCACCTAAACTTCTCTTTTTCCCTTATCTTCATATGTGGATTGTACAAATGTCCCATACACCTAGAATTAGACATGGCACAAAAGTCTGTGAAGTATTTTTGTTCTGGATGATATAAATAAATTGTTGCATAGTTTGCATTAGAAATCACCTCACAAATATACATGTATGCAATATTTTTGTCATATCCAAGGTAGTCATGTCCTCATCATCCTTCTGCTTCAGCAGTTTTCCAGATGAGATGCATCTGTCTATATACCGTCTGTGATGCTAATTTCGAAAGGTTCTACAAGTTGCATGTAGAACTTGCTGCTGGTGTTGTTGTCTAATGGGGCAGCTGAGTGCTGAAGCTATATCATGTTGTACTCTGATGTATTTCAATTATGAAATTCTTATTTATTAATATGGAAATGAAATATATTGTGTGCTTAAAATATGTAATGTCAATTAGATTAATAAATGGATTATGAACAATCATATTATTAGCCTGCTAATGGCGAATTAGCCTGCTAATTGTGTTTTGCTATTGCAAACGGTTGTTGAAAAAATACCGTGGGCGATGACCTCACGCAACGCACACAGTTTCTAGGAATAAACTGTGTTGGATCAATGAACAATCACACACGACTTTCTCTTGAAAACTGTTTGCGTTAGGCCACCTTGCACAAACGTTTACCACATAAAAACTATGTGCGATGGACAGCCTTTGCCACACAGTTTCTTGTGTGGACCGTGTGTGATACATTCAATAACGCAAACGATTTAACGGGAAAAATTGTGTGTGATGTACCTGTGAACGGAAAAGTTTTCCTTGGAGCGACTGTGTTGGATGTGCATACAAACGGAAACGTTTCGCGGGGACTGACTGTGTGGGATGTACTTGTGACCGGAAAGAATTTGGCCATATAATTGTATTTTTGTAGATCTACTGTATGTATTTCCGCATTTGAGTGCTCGCCGGTCGCACACGGCCTCATTTTGCCGAACGTGTGTGTGCCAGGAGGTCATATTCTGATGATTTCTGGGTCGTCTGGGAAGGACACCCCTATCGCCCACACTCACTTGGCGACGGTTTCCAGATGTCGTTGCAGAAAGGGGTTTTAAACCGTTTGTTTAGGACCGACGCGCACCAGTGAACCTCCCGCCTCTCAGCCCGAGCTCCTGACCCACACCATCGTTCGATGACTCCACCTCCCTCCTCTCCTGCTGCACGACCAGCCGGCCTCGGCTTGGCTTCGCTTGGCCCGCTCGTCGCCGTTGATTCACCGCGACGGACTCCCTTTAACCTCCGGCCGCTCTACCCATGCATCACGGCCACCACCATCTCCAGTCGCTCTCGCCACCTTCCTTTGACTTCCTGCGTCGCCATCAACCTGCTGTAGGCCTCGACCAGGAACGAGACTCGCCGAATCTCTGGTCGGGTAGATCCCCTGCCTATCGCTTGGTTGCTGCCCCATGCACCTCCAGATGTCTTGATGCTTTCTATCGTGTGCTACGACAAGTCCAGGAACCGCTTTGTATCGCCAAGTACCGTGAGGCCGAAGATCTTTGATGCGCCAAGTCCCTCATCGACATGAGTACCACTACCATCGCCGGAGACCCGTGTGCCACAAGCGGCAAGTTCGACTACCGTCGTCGTGGATCCGACAAGACCAAGTGTACAACTACCGTCGACCCCGAAGACCTTGGATTCGTCAAGTTCTTCTTCGAAACGTGTACACTACCGTTGCCGTGTACCTCTACTTCCACTACCTTCGCCACGTGAACGACTACTTCCACTATGAACTCGATCCACCCCAACACTCATGCTTTTAAGGTATACCGCCGAGACGACCCCCGTAAACGAATGCATGTGTGTTGTATGAGATGCTCGTGCTTGCATCATGATCGATTTGTCTCGTGCACGATCCTCTTTTGCCATGCCACCATCATGTGGGAACCCAGTTACTGGGATCACCCCACCATCTTACAGGACATGCTCCCGTCATACTTCTTTTGCACCGGTCTCTCAGTGAGTTACCGAAACCGATATATTCCCGTGGCCTCATATTCGGATTTGTCGCCATGCCACCATTTCATTCCGCCATGGTGACCAAATGCTTCATAACATGCTCATGCCTACATTTTCAGAAAAATTGCATGAAACTTGAATATGTCATCCGCATCATGTTAACAACATTTAAATGATTAAATTGTTGTTTGCTTTAAAATTTGCTAAATGACATGTGGGGATTTCCGGAATTGTTGTTTGTTGTTTCTGGCCTCAGTTAAATTGCTTAGTTAGTGTAGTTTACTTATGCTCCACCTCTAGCCATGTTAACCAACATTTCAGTCTTGTCTTGTTTATAAATGAGAGCGAACTAAATAATTGAATGTGGTTTTTTGACAATATGCAACTCGTTGCATATTGAGCTCCACTTAACTTGTAGTTTTGTTTGTGCACATTGCCATGCCATGCATATTTAGTCGGACATGCATCATCCTTGGTTGTGCATCATGCCATGCTTATGCTTGTGTGTTTACCATGTTATTTGCTTCTATCATGAGCTTCGATTTCGTTCCGGAGTTGTGAGGATTCGTTCGACTACGTCCATTTGTCTTCTTCATGGACTCGTTCTTCTTCGTCACGGGATCTCAGTCAAGATAACCAATCCTTGATATCACCTCTATCGTTGCTATGCTAGTTGTCTCCCTCTATTGCTTTGTCGTGCTACCTATCTATTTGCTTGTCAGCACCTACCTTGCCATGAAACCACTAACTTCCTTCCTAGCAAACCGTTGTGTGGCTAAGTTAAAAATTTTCTAAAGCCCCTCTTATAGCGTTGTTAGTTGCAGGTGAAGATGAAGTTTTCTCCATGTTGGATTGGATATTTTGGGATATCACAATATGTCTTACTTAATTAATGCACCTATATACTTGGCAATGGGTGGAAGGCTTCGACTTTTGCTTGGTGTTTTGTTCCACTCATGCCGCCTTAAGAACCGATAAACCGGTGTTATGTTCCTTGATTTTGCGTTCCTAACGCGGTTGGAGTTTATGGGCCCCTTTTGATAGTTCGCTTTGAATAAAACTCATGTAGCAAGGCCCAACATTAGTTTTACCATTTAACTAATAACTAAAACTTTCATAGGGATCGGCTAGCACCCGAGGACTTAATTTACAACCCGGGCCAGTCCTCCTCATGAGTGTTGGTCCAAACTGGGCAGCCTGCGGGGCCGCCTTTGGGAAACCCGAGGTATGTGGTATTCACCCGTAGCTTCACCTATCCGATCATGGCCTGAGATGAGATACGCGCGGCTCCTATCGGGGTGTCGGCACGTCGGGAGGCTTTGTTGGACTTGTTTTACCATCGTCGAAATATCTTGTGCACCGGGATTCCGAATTTGATCGGGTTGTCCCTAAGATAAGAGGTTTTACCTCTGCTGATCATGAGAGCTTGTGATGGGCTAAGATAGGACACCCCTTCAGGGTTATGATCTTTCGAAAGTCGTGCCCGCGGTTATGTGGCAAATTGAAGTTTGTTAATATCTGGTTGTAGATAACTTGACACAAAATATCAAACATAATACACTACCGTGTGAGTAGTCGTGATGGTCTCTTTTCGAGGGAGTTTTGGAAGAGAACACGGTTGTGTTATGAATGACTGGTAGGTAGACAGGATCACCTAGTGATCATGAATAGTTCACGACCGACGGCTTTCATTTCTCTTCTCGCTCTGAAGTTACGTAAGCTAGCCACCTCATCTACGCTTAGCGTTTGTAGTATCCCACTTATACAGTTTCTCCTTACCCAAAGGCTTTGATAGTTTTTATACCCGGGAATGGGATTTCTGAGTCCTCGTGACTCACGGTTTACTAGAAACACAGATGCAGGCACAACCGAGTACGATGCAGGTGATGGCCAAGAGCTCAAGTGGGAGTTCGATGAGGAATGTGGGCGTATGTATGTGACGTTCCCTGACGATCAGTAGTGGTTCCTACTAGGGCCGATCGGGCATAGTGGGTGGTTATCTTCTTTTCATTTGGGTTCATCCGTAGTCGGACTATGTGTGTACTCTAGATGAATGTATGACTTATTTATGCATTGTATGAAGTGGCGGTTGTAAGACAACTATATTATTTTACCTTTGTTCTTGTACATGGGAATGTGTGAAGATGACCATCTTGCGATCATACCAGAATGCGGTTATGCCTCTAAGTCGTGCCTCGACACGTAGGAAATATAGCCGCATCTTGGGCGTTACACTACGGTAGATCACCTATACTTGTGGGTCATCAGTGACACGCTGGTGGGCTCGGCGATGACCTCCTTCGTACCGAGCTCGCTATCCTAGTCTTCTTGCACCAAAGAGGCAACCTTTGGGGATCGCCTCGAGAACCGGTGCTCTATCCTTGCCCCCTTAGCACAAATGGGGAAAACCTACTCAACTGCGTCTGCTGGCGCCCTTCTAGCTCCACTCGTCACCATGCCCGTCACCCACGTGAGAGCGCGGGGCCGTGTGACTCCTTCACTGGCTCCTTGATCCATACACCTCCCCAAGAGGCCTCGGGAGACGGCCTTGGGAAGCCGCCTCGCGAGGCCACTAACGATGCCTAGCATCGTGCGCCTCGCAAGTAGGGGGTCCTCTTGAGGGCTTATCCGCGATGTCGGAAGATGGGCCATACATGGGGCCCAGGCAGTGCATCACGTGATGGGCACATGCAGACGGGCATGAGTACCCCCAGTCCCACAAGCCTGACAGTAGCCCCCGGGCCCACGGAGAGCACTATCAAATCAAATAGAGGGGCAAAATGGCGTGGGGTCCAACCACCTGCGGACCAAGCTCGACGTGTGGTGCACGACAGGGCGTGGGACGCCCCCTCTTTCCACACGATGCCTTGGCAACTGCAGAGGCTGACATAAAGCTTGGTGAGCGCTACGCATGGCCATAATTACTCTGAAGGAGAAGAGGCGCGAGCCGATACCTTTTGAATGCTATAAGAAGCCAAGCAGGCACAACCTTAGGCTCATCTTCTCCCTGCTTCTCTACCTTCACCGTTGTTGCTGTAGCCATGGCGCCCCTGAGGAGGTTCTCTACTGCCGAGAAGGGAAAAGCGGCCCTAGAAGTGGCGGAGCCGCCGAAGCCAACAAGGGGAAGAGGCCACCCTCGCTCAACCGCCACCACACCCGGGGCGCCTCCTCGTGGGTGCGAACGGTCTCCGATATCGTCCTACGCCGACTCCGGCAGCACGGGGGGGGGGG
>LR738712.1:341123629-341291371 GCA_902687465.1 Secale cereale
CGGGGGGGGGGGGGGGCACTCTCCCTGTGGGCGTAGGCGTGGGGGATGAGGTGGCCGTGGCCGGGGTGGTTGGGGCACTGTAACCACCCGATGACCCACAAGTGTAGGGGATCGTTTGTAGCCTTTTTGGATAAGTAATAGCGTCGAACCCAACAAGGAGCTAAAGGTAGAAAATATATTGTGGGGACCCCGACTAACAAGTCGTGATCACCGAATGCACGTGTACAGTGATCCCAGAGATCAATGCTCACTGAACATACAGAAGCTGAATAACAAGAGTCTTACATCCATACATACCGTATTACACAAATAGGACCATAATGGTCAAGTCTTGAGTATATCATCGCAGCGGAAGTCTTCAAAGACAACTGGGACCCATGCCATCTGCCTTAACCCTACAGGCATTCTGACTGGGAAGTGTCCTAGCTCGCATGCTCGTCACCAAGAAATCTTCATCATAACCTGTTCTCTCATGCCTGGCCAATAAAATAACCAGTGGCAAGCCAATGAGTACTTTGAATGTACTCGCAAGCAACCCGAGTGTGATAACAGAATAATTTATGCAAGGCTCTACTGCTAAATTGGTAGTTTGGCGGAAAGCTAGTTTTTCAATGATCAGCAAATGACATGGATATGCATGTGTCTGTAACAAGTATCAGGAGGTCACAGACATCAATATCGAGAAAGAGTTGTAATCAACACATGCACAAGCTCATTGTGACTTCCTCACAATCACATCATCAATATCTCTGAATCGTGTTGTTTCCCAGAAACTTATGGACATAGTCTAAGTAGCACCACCCAACTGTCCTTGACCGCGGACACGGCTATTCGAATAGTTTGACACTCTGCAGAGGTTGCACACTTTACCCACAAGATCCGGGGAACTTCCGTGTCATCTACGACCCGCGATACCTCAAGTACCCAGGGTAAGCACCCGATCACTATCTTTCCCTAGACGACACTAACATAGAGTCCACTCGATTGGTAGCAGCCCCGTGCCAAACATTTCACATCTCAAGGTTTGTGGAGACTCGCTCCGTATTCATCACATATCACAAGCACGGGGTACCAACAGTGTGTCCGGTGCCCTGTGAAAACAGTCATGGCCGCCTATCCAAGCACGACCCCGTCCCGAGAGTGACCTCATGTCACCCCCGTCACTAGTAATGCGGGCACCATGCTAGTATCGACCTAGGTAATCAATAATGCCCTTTCCCATATAAGGGTAGAGTGGTTGCACATGTTTGGTTGGGACGGTAGTCACACATAAATCTAATCCATCTCTGTAAACAACACTTTCGTCGAGCCTCGGCACACTACTCCTTCACCAAGTAGTGCCCTAGCTCCTCATCAACTCCCAGGGGCATTAGTGGCACCCACTGGGTCATTTGCAAGTATGTCAGACCACACTTGTTTCACTCAATGCATAACCCCGACCCATTTTGCGTAGCCAACTACTATAGCATACATCTATCTACTCCCACCCACATAACCCTCATAGGAAGGTAGGGTCATGTTTGATGCAAGTTTCAACAGTAAAGTAACAGGGGTAGCAACCAAAGTGGTTTCCACCTCAACATGATTCCGATGCATTGAATATAAAGGTGCTATGATACATGCATAAAAAGGCTTCTTGAACATGGTCAAAGGGCTGCTTTCCTTATTCTTTCGAGTCTTCAAATCTTCTGGTCCATCTCCGAATACTCCGTTTATTACGTCAACTAACGATGGAAACAATCATAATAAGCAACACAACAAGGCAAAAATAAAAGTGCTCTAAAAATAGGAGTTGGACTTTTCTAGGATACCTCTGGTCATATGAAAAATAACCAAGGTGGTTTCATAGCTGTTGGATCAATAGGTAGTTTGGAACATTTCAATGTGATGGAACCAAAGGGTTTATGGATTTGGAAGAAGTATACAGAAATATTTCCTTGAATGATAAGCAAAGGTACCCATCATCAAGTCATGATTTTAGAAGCATTTAGGAGTTGGTTTCACTAGATTTGGATTTGAAATGAATTTCCTAGGATTTTGCAAAGCTGATAAATATGAAGAAATGGCTCAATATTTGGTGGGGTACAGAAACTATTATTAAAAATGTTCCAAAACTAAGTTTGGACATGACAAGCATCTAGGAATTTGAATCACTGTATTTGGATCAAGATTGAGCTCTCTGTGACTTTCCAAAGTTCATCACAGAAATGAAATAAAGGCATTTGATAAATATTTGTGTAAGAAATGTTTCTGGAATAATGTGCATGTTGCACCATGTGATAGAGCATGATTTATGGAGCCATAGGAAATTTGAATCATCAAGTTTGGAGTTCAAATGAATTATCTAGGCATTTTTGAAGTTGAAAGAATAAAGAAAAAGAAAAGGAATATGGGTTCAACCTTATACTGCGTGCAGGGCGAGGGATAGCTCGCGGGCCGGCCCAGCGGCTCGGCCGCACGTGTGCAGGGGGCCACGCCAGAGGCGTCTTTCGGGGATGCGCTTCCGCGCGGGGGAGGCGGGCTGGCCGAAGCCGCCTCCACTTAAACGGGTGGGCCTGGCCCCCGGGGTCGCTGACCTGCGGGCCCCTCCCGCAGGGTCATCCCCTTCCTCCCGTGCCCGCGACGGAGGGGCTGGATGCCGCGGCTGCGCGCCGGCCGGCGCCCGTTCCCGGCGGCAGGGGCCACCTCTGGCCAGGCCGAGGCCACCGGAGGGTTCCTCGGGGAGTGGCGCGTCGGGGAAGTCCCCTGGGGCGGCAGGGGAGGGGCCGGAGCACCTCCTGCATCTGACCATGGCGGCGGCCTCGTCGGTTGATGGTGGAGCGGGCACCACGGGGCACCAGAGCAGGAGATAGAGAGTGGGGGAGCTCCGCCGGTCTGCTGCGGTTCTCCTGGTGGCCAAGGAAGAGGGGGAGAGGCTCTGGTTCATCCGGGCCGGGCAGAGGCCGACGGCGACCATGGTGGCCACGAAGAGGGAAAGGGAGCACTAGGGGGAGAGGGGGCATGTCTAGGAGATGCACGGGAGAGAGGAGGGTCCAGAAGAGGCGAAGGGCGCTCGGGGGGAGGCTTTTTATAGCTGCAGCCGCGGTGCACCGTGAGCGACGCCCATGGACGTGCTCGGGCAAGCTCGTGGAGAGAGGAGGAGGGCCGGGGAGGATAAGACCGACAGCCCGGCAGGTTGCGGACGTCGAGGAGACCTCGGGGGACACGAGGAGGAGGCCCGAGGTGGTCGGGGGCTCCTGGTTGGGCGAGGCTACAGTGCGCCAGAGCACTGTAGCGTGCTCCAGAGCACCCGTTTGGCTGGCATGGCCACGTCCTCGTCTCTCTGGTCGTGTCCAACCCGCCCAAAGTTGTCTAGAAGGTCAGGGGGAGTAAAGAAATGCTCTGCGGTCTTGGATGCCCTGGGGAGCCACTGGGTTGAGGAGGGAGGTGATGGAGAAGGTAAAAACTGCTGTCCAGCAGTAGGAATTGGGGTTCTACCCCCTCAATCATGGAGCTGGGGTGCTGGGGAAGTTACTGGGGGTAGCCAGTAACTGAATGAACATGTGGTAAGAAGTTGATGCCATGGAGAAAAGTAAAAGTGATCAAGATGAGGGTTTTAGTAAAAAGCCAAAAGGTGTTTGATCAGTGTTTGGTCAAGCAAATGACCTCCACTTGACATGGCACTTAACAGGATCAAATGTGACATATAATTAGGGCCCTACACCAAATTTGAGCTCATTTGGGCAAAGTGGCCAATGTAACTTTGGTGAACCCTAGAAATCAACAGAAATGGTTTCACCATGTTTGAGTTGAGCTAATCATCTCCCCTTGATGCACCACTTGGTGTATCATCATCATTTGGGGTATTGATCATGCCCACAAAGTTTGAAGCTCCAGATAAAAAGTTGACAATGTAAAGTTGTTCAAATTTGAATTTGAACAGAAGTGGTTTTGGGGTGATCTGATCAAGTTGCTCTATTTCAAATCTTGTGCCATTTGGTCTAGATGCCTTATTAGGCCATTCTAGCATGTGCACCAATTTTGAGAGCATTTGGACAAGTTTGGCAATGTAGAGTTGCTCAAACATCAAATATGGACATAATGGTTTTGAGGGAATTAGAGGATGTTTCCTTGATCTTCATGGCATGAGGCTTTGCAAGATCATCAAATATGTCATATATGACATGATAGAAGTTCCCTGGAATTTTTGGAGAATATTTCCTTTGTAAATATTTCAAAAGCTTGAAATATCCAGAAAGGGTTTTGGAAGGATTAGTCCAATATTTTGAACATGACCATGTGTTGAAACTCTTATATATGGACAATATATGTCCTAGGAGTTTCCCTGAATTTTGGCAAATATTTTTGAAATGATTAAATAATTTTTCCCTATTAAAGACCATTTCTGGCCTTAAGAAAAAGCTTTTAAATAAAATATTAAAATAACTTTTAAAATTATACTTTTGTGGTTTCTGGGAGTCCTATACCTAATAGGATTCAAATAAACTTTTTGAAAGATTTTTCACACCCTAAATAAGGTACTTGCAGTGCAAACCTCAATTCAGGGGTTTTTGGAAAACTAATTTTTAGAAAATACCATTTGGCCAAAATATTTTTATAAGAAAATTCTATACTGGTCTATACACATGGCATGATCATTGGGAAAAAGTTTTGGGTCAAGGAGATGAAGTATAAGAGTTGGAGGATTTATTTGATTTTTAGAGCACTAGCAAACAGCAGACAAAAGTCAAATCAAGCAAAGTCAAAAGCACTCAAAAGTTTTTGCAAATCCACATTTTTAACATGGAAATTAGCTTAAGCAATGAGACATGAAAATCAGGGTGTGACAGACCTACCCCCCTTACAAGAATCTCGTCCCCGAGATTCCCAGACTAGGCGTGGAAAGAAAGGCGGAGTCTTGGATACGGGGTAGTCTTCACTTCTCCTTGTTGGTTCTGCTTCCGAGCGGTGCTCCTTGGAATCCTGAAGTGCTTGATGGTATGGCTTCTTGCTTGATGCCTTCCTTGATGGAGGTTGCTGAGGGGTCTCTTGCATAGGTTAGGTTGGGTTAGCTGTCAAAGGCTCGGTGATCGATGTCCTTGCGGGCATCGGGCTAGCTAGGAGGTAAGAAGTACTTCCAGAGTGGGGGCTCGTGGAAGATTTGGTGCACGGAGGGTATCTCAGGTGGTTGATCTAGCTGGGGAGCCGTCTACCACATGACTTGCAGTGATCTCAAAGGGTCCAATGAACCTTGGTGCGAGCTTCCCCTTGACGTGGAAACGCTTGGTTCCCTTCAGAGGAGTTACCCGCAGGTACACGTGGTCCCCGATATGGAAACTCATGTTCCGACGGTGAGTGTCAGCATAGCTCTTTTGCCTTGACTTGGCTGCCTCCAAACGTTCTCTGACTAGTTGGACTTGCTCTTCCACTGCGCGGAGAATATCCGGTCCAAAGACTAGTCCTACTCTAGCCTCTGACCAGTTGAGGGGTGTGCGACATCTGCGTCCGTACAACACCTCAAATGGTGCCATCAGAAGGCTCGACTGGTATCTGTTGTTATAGGAGAACTCGGCAAAAAGGGAGACAATCCTCCCACTTGGCTCCATACGCCAAGACACAGGCTCGGAGTCATGACTTCGAGAATCTGATTGACTCGCTCAGTCTGACCTCTAGTCTGTGGGTGGAAAGCCGTGCTGAATGATACTTGGTTCCCAAGGCTGCTTGGAACTTCTTCCAGAACCTTGAGGTGAACTGGGTTCCTCGATCTGACACAATCTCCTGGGAATACCATGAAGACTTACGACTTGGTCGATGTAGAGAGCTGCTAGCCGGTTGCCATCATAAGTGGTCTTGACAGGAATGAAATGGACCACCTTGGTCAAATGATCGTCTATGACCCAGATAGAGTCATGTCCTCTATCCGACCTCGGTAATCCAATGACGAAGTTCATTCTGATTTTATCCCACTTCCACCCAGGAACTTTGAGTGGTTGAAGCAATCCAGCACGTCGCTGATATTCAGCCTTGACCCTTTGGCACACATCACACTTTGCAACATAGGTTGCAATCTCTCTTTTCATCATGTGCCACCAGAATCGTGCCTTCAAGTCTTGATGTGAGCGTTCCTTCGACACGGAATTGCTCGGTTCCTTCGGGAGGAGTGGTTTGCGGACACGCCCGGTCTTCGACGCGGAAGTTTACTTCTTGATGACGGTGGTCGATGTAGATCTTCCTTCTTGACAGGGCGGTCTTCAAATGTCTTCCATCCAGCTGTCTGTCTCTTCTTTGTCTTCGGGCAGATAAGTAGGCCATCAATTAATGATGTTACCCAACTTGTCCACTTACTCCATGAGGTCTATGGGGTACGCAAGGTAAGCTGGGGTATTGGTGGTGGTCTCGGTTGAGTATTAGCAAAGGCCTTCCTGACTCTGAGTCAAGGCCCGTGGTCAGAATCTGACCAGGTTGTGGCTCGGTGGGCTTAAGGGTTTCAAGGATTCTAGTGAGTGAGTGAACTTATATCATCTTATCCTTAAGCACAGTTTCTGATATGCCAATAGCTCTATCTAGTACTCCGATCGAAAAAGCATCTTCTCGCATAGACCAACTTCAATCACCACTCATGCCATGCATATCCTCATGACTCTCAAGAGTCGGTCTAACAAAATTATACTTGTCTAAGATCCCCAAATCCATATGTATGTCTACCTCTAAATTCCAAAGGTAGATCATACATGCTGCTGAGCTTAACTTAAACTCCACAATCCAAGCACTCAACCTATTCTTGCAAGGCTCAAGATAATGCATCACCAATCTAAGGAAACACGTCATATGCCACTCCAAGATTTTGTTTCCTTCCTATAGATCAACTCCGATAGCCCGGTAATTACCATCAATCAACACATAATCCAACAATCCTACAAATCCGATGTCTACGGTGTTCCACAAGATCTCAAATCTCTATAATACCCAAATACTTGGAAGGACTATGCATCACGATAGTATGTCCACCAAATTCCCATCATCCGGGTCAAGTAAACTCCAAGATCACGATTATATAGACCCCTAAATCAACTCCGACAAATAATCCAATCTCCTAGGTTATTGTCCACCGAGAAGCATGATATCATAATCAGGATTATAGGCCTAAATCCAATCTTACTCCGAATCATGCAGACATATCCAGCATTATACCAACCAGAATCACCTACATAAATCCAAATCTCATGTCCAACGGGCACTCCTACATACTTCCCCAAAGTCATGATCCTACCAACATGAAAACCTCACAATCCATCAAGGTCTCAGATAATTCCTCGAAGTCACTGATACAAACCACCAAGTCATCTGTCCGATATCCTCGAACTGGTCTATCTATGGCATCGTCAGACCTCGTGCTATATTAGGATGAAAAATGTGCTCACTCATCGTGTCCACTAGTTCCTTTACGAACCCAGTGTTGTGCATGGTTACAAAGGCTTAACAGGTTCTCTCGCTTTACCATGGGTTAGGCACATGGTTAAGGATTCGTGCTGGAGTGTCTCGGGAAGTCTCAAAGGGTCTAGGAAAGAGGGTCACTGGTCTGGAGGGTTATACATGATTCTACGGGGTTGCACTTGGTCACGGAGGTTGTAGCAGAAGTCTTCAGTGCCAGTTGGCTGTCGAGGTAGAATCCTTGGTGCATCTTGTCTTGCGGGTCTTCAATTGGGGAGAGAGAGAATAGAGGGAAGAAGCAGCGTAGAGGAGGGAAATGTCTAAAGGGGGTTCTATAGTGCAGGTGCAACAAACAGGTGCAAAAAGGTCGAAACAAAAGAAACAAGGCAAGGAAGGTGATATAGCCATGCACTTGTTGCCTGGGGCAAAAGCGCGACTTATATCAAAACGCAAATGAATAAAAGCAAACAACACACAATCATGGTCCTATTCGAACCATCATATGGACTCGACTGCGCATAGGGGGTACACGACTCATCCTACCCTAGGGGTTCTCGGACTCTGTGTCGTGACTTGTGCCTCGTGCAGTCTTCTTAGCTTCCTCGGATGTTGCTATGCCCCTTGTAGTTGCTTGATGAATGATCCGGGTTGAGCCTGAAGAATCTTCAACATCTTCTCGCCTGATGAGGTGATGGGGTGAAGGTGCCTCCTTGTAGCTGGCGTTGACTTGGTCTTCTCTTGTCTCTTTAATCATGACGATCCCTTGTGCCTCCTGGGACGTCGAGGGTACCAGGTAGGCAATCCATATGTATTAACAAGGCATAATAGAGGTCCAACATGTCGGTTTCGTTGATGGAAACATCGACACCAAGAGCGGGGGACGAAGAGAACTGTTTTCCTGCTCACCATAGTGAGGCGGACCAAATGGCAAGGTTCTCATCCACCGGTGGTTGTCGATACAACAACAGTAGTGACAGGATTACTCTATTAGGGATGCATATCATGATTTTGCATAACCTATACCCTGGTCATCATAGGCCAACGTTGCATCTTCTTGGGACACTGTCAAGGGTACCACCATCTTCTGGGTCTTCATGTCCTCACTCATCTAGGTTGTAGTTTCTGTTGGTACCGTCTTGTCGTGGTGTCACCAATCTTTTGTGCAAAAGTGGTGGGTGAGTGTTTGCCAAGGTGCACTCCATGAGGATTACAGAAAATCCAGTGGTCTGGGGCATAAGGGTTCTAGCGACCAAGGTTTTTGAAGGGGAAGAGATCAAGTATAGCCTAGTTTTCGAAAAACTGAGAAGGGAAGGGAAGTATAGATAGTTTTGAAAACTAGTAATAGTTTTTGGAAATAGTTTTACCCTAACTAACGACCATGCTAACTAAGGCTTCCTACAATCAGGATGGCTCTGATACCAGCTCTGTGGGGACCCCGACTCACAAGTCGTGATCACCGAATGCACGTGTACGGTGATCCCAGAGATCAATGCTCACTGAACACACAGAAGCTGAATAACAAGAGTCTTACATCCATACATACCGTATTACACAAATAGGACCATAATGGTCAAGTCTTGAGTATATCATCGCAGCGGAAGTCTTCAAAGACAACTGGGACCCATGCCATCTGCCTTAACCCTACAGGCATTCTGACTGGGAAGTGTCCTAGCTCGCATGCTCGTCACCAAGAAATCTTCATCATAACCTGTTCTCTCATGCTTGGCCAATAAAATAACCAGTGGCAAGCCAATGAGTACTTTGAATGTACTCGCAAGCAACCCGAGTGTGATAACAGAATAATTTATGCAAGGCTCTACTGCTAAATTGGTAGTTTTGCGGAAAGCTAGTTTTTCACATGCAAGTATGATCAACAAATGACATGGATATGCATGTGTCTATAACAAGTATCAGGAGGTCACAGACATCAATATCGAGAAAGAGTTGTAATCAACACATGCACAAGCTCATTGTGACTTCCTCACAATCACATCATCAATATCTCTGAATCGTGTTGTTTCCCAGAAACTTATGGACATAGTCTAAGTAGCACCACCCAACTGTCCTTGACCGCGGACACGGCTATTCGAATAGTTTGACACTCTGCAGAGGTTGCACACTTTACCCACAAGATCCGGGGAACTTCCGTGTCATCCACGACCCGCGATACCTCAAGTACCCGGGGTAAGAACCCGATCACTATCTTTCCCTAGACGACACTAACATAGAGTCCACTCGATTGGTAGCAGCCCCGTGCCAAACATTTCACATCTCAAGGTTTGTGGAGACTCGCTCTGTATTCATCACATATCACAAGCACGGGGTACCAACGGTGTGTCCGGTGCCCTGTGAAAACAGTCATGGCCGCCTATCCAAGCACGACCCCATCCCGAGAGTGACCTCATGTCACCCCCGTCACTAGTCATGCGGGCACCATGCTAGTATCGACCTAGGTAATCAATAATGCCCTTTCCCATATAAGGGTAGAGTGGTTGTACATGTTTGGTTGGGACGGTAGTCACACATAAATCTAATCCATCTCTGTAAACAACACTTTCGTCGAGCCTCGGCACACTGCTCCTTCACCAAGTAGTGACCTAGCTCCTCATCAACTCCCAGGGGCATTAGTGGCATCCACTAGGTCATTTGCAAGTATGTCAGACCACACTTGTTTCACTCAATGCATAACCCCGACCCATTTTGCGTAGCCAACTACTATAGCATACATCTATCTACTCCCACCCACATAACCCTCATAGGAAGGTAGGGTCATGTTTGATGCAAGTTTCAATAGTAAAGTAATAGGGGTAGCAACCAAAGTGGTTTCCACCTCAACATGATTCCGATGCATTGAATATAAAGGTGCTATGAGACATGCATAAAAAGGCTTCTTGAACATGGTCAAAGGGCTGCTTGCCTTATTCTTCCGAGTATTCAAATCTTCTGGTCCATCTCCGAATACTCCGTTTATTACGTCAACTAACGATGGAAACAATCATAATAAGCAACACAACAAGGCAAAAATAAAAGTGCTCTAAAAATAGGAGTTGGACTTTTCTAGGATACCTCTGGTCATATGAAAAATAACCAAGGTGGTTTCATAGGTGTTGGATCAATAGGTAGTTTGGAACATTTCAATGTGATGGAACCAAAGGGTTTATGGATTTGGAAGAAGTATACAGAAATATTTCCTTGAATGATAAGCAAAGGTACCCATCATCAAGTCATGATTTTAGAAGCATTTAGGAGTTGGTTTCACTGGATTTGGATTTGAAATGAATTTCCTAGGATTTTGCAATGCTGATAAATATGAAGAAATGGATCAATATTTGGTGGGGTACAGAAACTATTATTAAAAATGTTCCAAACCTAAGTTTGGACATGACAAGCATCTAGGAATTTGAATCACTGTATTTGGATCAAGATTGAGCTCTCTGTGATTTTCCAAAGTTCATCACAGAAATGAAATAAAGGCATTTGATAAATATTTGTGTAAGAAATGTTTCTGGAATAATGTGCATGTTGCACCATGTGATAGAGCATGATTTATGGAGCCATAGGAAATTTGAATCATCAAGTTTGGAGTTCAAATGAATTATCTAGGCATTTTTGAAGTTGACAGAATAAAGAAAAAGAAAAGGAATATGGGTTCAACCTTATACTGCGTGCAGGGCGAGGGATAGCTCGCGGGCCGGCCCAGCGGCTCGGCCGCACGTGTGCAGGGGGGCCACGTCGGAGGCGTCTTTCGGGGATGCGCTTCCGCGCGGGGGAGGCGGGCTGGCCGAAGCCGCCTCCACTTAAACGGGTGGGCCTGGCCCCCGGGGTCGCTGACCTGCGGGCCCCTCCCATAGGGTCATCCCCTTCCTCCCGCGCCCGCGACGGAGGGGCTGGATGCCGCGGCTGTGCGCCAGCCGGCGCCCGTTCCCGGTGGCAGGGGCCACCTCTGGCCAGGCCGAGGCCATCGGAGGGTTCCTCGGGGAGTGGCGCGTCGGGGAAGTCACCTGGGGCGGCAGGGGAGGGGCCGGAGTACCTCCTGCATCGGACCATGGCGGCGGCCTCGTCGGTTGATGGTGGAGCGGGCACCACGGGGCACCAGAGCAGGAGATAGAGAGTGGGGGAGCTCCGCCGGTCTGCTGCGGTTCTCCTGGTGGCCAAGGAAGAGGGGGAGAGGCTCTGGTTCATCCGGGCCGGGCAGAGGCCGACGGCGACCATGGTGGCCACGGAGAGGGAAAGGGAGCACTAGGGGGAGAGGGGGCATGTCTAGGAGATGCACGGGAGAGAGGAGGGTCCAGAAGAGGCGAAGGGCGCTCGGGGGGAGGCTTTTTATAGCTGCAGCCGCGGTGCACCGTGAGCGACGCCCATGGACGTGCTCGGGCAAGCTCGTGGAGAGAGGAGGAGGGCCGGGGAGGATAAGACCGATAGCCCGGCAGGTTGCAGACGTCGAGGAGACCTCGGGGGACACGAGGAGGAGGCCCGAGGTGGTCGGGGGCTCCTGGTTGGGCGAGGCTACAGTGCGCCAGAGCACTATAGCGTGCTCCAGATCACCCGTTTGGCTGGCATGGCCACGTCCTCGTCGCTCTGGTCGTGTCCAACCCGCCCAAAGTTGTCTAGAAGGTCAGGGGGGAGTAAAGAAATGCTCTGCGGTCTTGGATGCCCTGGGGAGCCACTGGGTTGAGGAGGGAGGTGATGGAGAAGGTAAAAACTACTGTCCAGCAGTAGGAATTGGGGTTCTACCCCCTCAATCATGGAGCTGGGGTGCTGGGGAAGTTATTGGGGGTAGCCAGTAACTGAATGAACATGTGGTAAGAAGTTGAGGCCATGGATAAAAGTAAAAGTGATCAAGATGAGGGTTTTAGTAAAAAGACATAAGGTGTTTGATCAGTGTTTGGTCAAGCAAATGACCTCCACTTGACGTGGCACTTAACAGGATCAAATGTCACATATAATTAGGCCCCTACACCAAATTTGAGCTCATTTGGGCAAAGTGGCCAATGTAACTTTGGTGAACCCTAGAAATCAACAGAAATGGTTTCACCATGTTTGAGTTGAGCTAATCATCTCCCCTTGATGCACCACTTGGTGTATCATCATCATTTGGGGTATTGATCATGCCCACAAAGTTTGAAGCTCCAGATAAAAAGTTGACAATGTAAAGTTGTTCAAATTTGAATTTGAACATAAGTGGTTTTGGGGTGATCTGATCAAGTTCCTCTATTCCAAATCTTGTTCCATTTGGTCTAGATGCCTTATTAGGCCATTCTAGCATGTGAACCAATTTTGAGAGCATTTGGACAAGTTTGGCAATGTAGAGTTGCTCAAACATCAAATATGGACATAATGGTTTTGAGGGAATTAGAGGATGTTTCCTTGATCTTCAAGGCACGAGGCTTTGCAAGATCATCAAATATGTCATATATGACATGATATAATTTCCCTGGAATTTTTGGAGAATATTTCCTTTGTAAATATTTCAAAAGCTTGAAATATCCAGAAAGGGTTTTGGAAGGATTAGTCCAATATTTTGAACATGACCATGTGTTGAAACTCTTATATATAGACAATATATGTCCTAGGAGTTTCCCTGAATTTTGGCAAATATTTTTGAAATGATTAAATAATTTTTCCCTATTAAAGACCATTTCTGGCCTTAAGAAAAAGCTTTTAAATAAAATATTAAAATAACTTTTAAAATTATACTTTTGTGGTTTCTGGGAGTCCTATACCTAATAGGATTCAAATAAACTTTTTGAAAGATTTTTCACACCCTAAAAAAGGTACTTGCAGTGCAAACCTCAATTCAGGGGTTTTTTGGAAAACTAATTTTTAGAAAATACCATTTGGACAAAATATTTTTATAAGAAAATTCTATACTGGTCTATACACATGGCATGGTCATTGGGAAAAGGTTTTGGGTCAAGGAGATGAAGTATAAGAGTTGGAGGATTTATTTGATTTTTAGAGCACTAGCAAACAGCAAACAAAAGTCAAATCAAGCAAAGTCAAAAGCACTCAAAAGTTTTTGCAAATCCACATTTTTAACATGGAAATTAGCTTAAGCAATGAGACATGAAAATCAGGGTGTGACATATATTCCCTCAAGTTCTACTGACTAGCGATACAACACTACGCACACTTAATGTTTGCTTTACCTAGAACAAGAATAAAACTAGAAGTAATTTGCAGCAATAAAACTAAGAATAAATTACAAGATAATAAACTTAGTAGTGTAGTAGAAAGCTTTTTGTAACACAAGAGAGAGATTTGTCCCTAGGCAATCAGTAACTGGACCGGTAATCATGATTGCAATTTTATATAAGGGAGAGGCATGAGCTAACATACATTCCGTACTTGATCACATGCACTTATGATTGGAACTCTAGAAAGCATCTGCAACAACTAAAGATCATTAAAGTAAAACCCAACCATAGCCTTAAGTATCAAGTCCTCTTTACTCCCGTACGCAACAACCCCTTGACTCGGGTATAAGTTCCTGTCACTCTCGCCACCCACTATAAGAGAATCATGAACGTATTGCAACAACCTATTGCGGGGATCCCTCATGTTTGCGCAACATGGAGGGTACGATAGGATAGAACCATAATGAAACATACAACTCATACCAACCACGACCGTCGATTTACCCATAGGACAAAACAGATCTACCCTAACATCATAGGATAGACACATATCATTGGATAATAATATATAGTGTTGAGAACCATGTTTAAGTAGAGAATTACATCGGGAATAGAGAGGTTACATCACTGCATAGAGGGTGAGAAAGTTGGTGTTGACGGTAGCAAGATTGTTGAATTAGATCACCATCACCATCCTTGGCCCGGAGGCACTCCAGTGCAGTCGGGAGAGAGGGGGAGAGAGAGCCCCCTCCTTCTTCTTCTTCCTTGGCCTTTCCAGAGATGGGAGGAGGGTTTTCCCTCTGGTTCTCGACCTCCAGGATGGCGGAGGGGCGAGAGCCCCTCCTAGATTGGATTTCTCTCTGTTTCTCTTCTATTTTGTGATGCCCGGATCTGGCCTTTCACCGTTTCTTAAATATCTGGAGACCCGTAACTCCGATTTGCGCTGAATTTTTTACATGTTTCCCCCTAGATATAAGCATCCTTGGGCCCGAAGTAGAGTCCCAAACGACTTACGGGGTGCCCACAAGGCACCACCATGCGCCAGAGGGAGACTGTGGGCAGGTTGATATGTCTCAAATGTATCTATATTTTTTGACTGTTCCATACTATTATATTATCATTCTTGGACGTTTTACAATCATTTTATAATAATTTTATCATTTATTGGGACTAACCTATTGACATAGTGCCCAGTGCCGGTTGTTGTTTTTTGCTTTTTTTTACATCACAACAAATCAATACAAAACATAGTCCGAATGCAGCAAAACATTTTGGAGAGTTTTTAGCCAAAAGACATCCAATGGGTCAAAGAAGCACCTTGGGGGGGGGGCTCCGAGGGGAGCACAACCCACCAGGGCGCGCCCAGTCCCCCAGGCGTGCCCTAGTGGGTTGTGCCCACCTCGGTGGCCTCCCGTATCGCCTCTTCACTATCTAAATACCCTCATACTCCAAACAGCCTAAGGGAGTGAATGGAATTTCATTCCAGCCACCGCAAGTTCTAGAGCCACAAGATCCAATCTAGAGCCCTTTTCCAGCACTCCACTGGAGGGGAACACGATCATGGATGGGTTCATCATCCTCATTGGCGCCTCTTCGATGATGCGTGAGTAGTTCACCTTAGACCTACAAGTACGTAGGAAATAACTAGATGACTTCTTCTCTCTTTGTTTCTCAATACAATGGTCTCTTGGAGATATATTTGATGTAATGAATTTGTGTTTCCTTGTTGGGATCCAATGAATTGTGAGTTTATGATCATATTTGCCTTGATTTAATATCCAATCTTGATTATTATAGCCTCATATTTCTTCTCCGGTATTTGGGTTTTGTGTGGACAACTTGATCTATTTATCTTGCAATGGGAAGAGGTTCTTTGTAATCGGTTCGATCTTGCGGTGTCCTTTTCCCAATGACAGAAGTGGCAACAAGGCACGCATGTATCGTTGCTATTAAGGATAAAAATATGGGGTCTATTCCTAAATGAATAGATCTTGTCTACATCATGTCGTCGTTCTTATTGCATTACACCGTTTTTCCATGAACTTAATACACTAGATGAATGCTGGATAGCGGTGAAGTGCAGAGTAATAGTAGTAGATGCAGGCAGGAGTCGGTCTACTAATCTTGGATGTGATGGCAATATACATGATCATTCTCATAGATATCGTCATGATTATTCGCTTTTCTACCAATTTCCCAACAGTTATTTGTTCACCCACCGTTTGCTATTTGTCAAGAGAAGCCACTAGTGAAATCTACGGCCCCCGGGTCTAATTTCCTATCATATACTTTCAGATCTATATTGCTATTTGATTTTTCCTTTATTGGCATCTTTTATTTTTAGCTCTATAATATTAAAAACACAAAAATACCTCACTGAGTTTTATTTGTCGTTCTTCCATTTGTCATTATCAATCTATCTATTTACCAATCAACTACCCGGGAGGGGTTGACAACCCCTCTTGTATGTTGGGTTGCAATTATTTGTTATTTGTGTGCATGTACCATTTACATAGTGTTGGTGGTTCTCCTACTAGTTCGATACCTTGGTCTTAAAACTGAGGGAAACACGTACCGTAGGTGTGTTGCTTCATCCCTTCCTCTTTGGGGAAATATCGACGTAGTTCAAGCAACATCAAAAGGAATTTTTGGCGTCATTGCTGGGGAGGCATCATCAACATCTACCAGGTTCCTAATCACAAATCTCATCTCCTTGCAATTTACATTATTTGCCATTTGCCTCTCATTTTCATCTCCCCCAGTTCACAAAAAATTGCCGCTTTATTTGCCTTCTTCCCGTTTTCATTTTTCGTTTGCCCTTATGTCTTACTTGGTTGCTTTGCTGGGTTGTTTGGCATAATTGTGTGTTTATTGGAGATCGTAAGAAAAACGTTTATGGATCCTCATCCACTACCTAATTTTTTTAAAAGATCCAATTATGATGAACCAATTGCTAGTGAGTTGAGTGCACTAGATTATCTTTATGAAGTTTTGCTTGAGAATCATGAATCTGAAAATTGTGATGAAGTGATAAAAGAAGAAATTTATAAAAATATTCATGGTAGATCTTTGAAGGAAAATCATTGTTGCAATGATGTCATTGTGTATTCTATTATTGTCAATTGTGTTAATAATATGCAAAACCCCAAGCTTGGGGATGCTAATGTTGCTATGTCCACTACTTATTGTAATGATTATGATTGGGGTGATGCTTCTTATGTTCTTGGAAATTTATTTAAGCCTCATCATGATTATGGTATTGATAGTAATGTTTGCAATAATATTGATAGTGGATTTGGAGAGGCCATGAATTTATTTCATGATAATCCCACTATTTTGGAAGAGTGTCAACTTTTTATACATGTGGATCATGAAGAGAAAATTTTATATGATAGATATACTATTCAATTTGATTATGATCCTACATGTAATTATTATGAGAGAGGAAAATATTGTTGTAGAAGTTTTCATGTTACTAATTTGCCTCTCGTCATGTTGAGACTGATATTTTTTATTTCTTCTTCCTTGCATATGCTAGACATTTCTTGTCTTCATAATTTGGTTGCCTATAAAATGCCTATGCATAGGAAGTATGTTAGACTTAAATCTATTTGTCACATGTTTTATGATGTTCTCTTTGTCCTTCAATTCTTGTCTTTCATGTGAGCATCACTGAAATCTCGAGCCTATCTTAATGGCTATTAAGAAAGAGCTTGTCGGGAGGCAACCCAATGAATAATTTTTATTTTGCATTTTATTCTCTACTCTTGTGTGTTTAAACAAATATGTCTCTGATTAGATGTGTTTTTGTGGTTTAAATTAGTGTTTGTGACAAGAAAATCCTTTGGGACGATTTGGTTGAGAGTTGATTTGATTCCGTTGAAATTCAGAAACTTTTTGCGCCAGTGCCAGATTTGTTGACGGCTACTGGAACGTGATCAATTCTTGATTTTTTTAAATTTTATGAATATACAAATTTCCAACGTTGTCATAATTTTTCATAATTTTTAGAGTTACATTAGTATGATAAAAAATTGCGTCTATACAGACTGTTCTGTTTTTGACAGATTCTGTTTTCGTAGTGTTAGGTGCTTGTTTTAATGAATCTATGGTTCCTTCTTAAGAATGTTTGCCCTGTAAAAGTTAGAATATAGTAGATATAATGAAATAACTAAATGTGAATTTGTTTGCTACTATACTTAAAGTAAAGATTGGTTTTGTTATACTAACGGTTCTCATGAAGTTTTATCGAGTTTTGTGTGATTGAAGTTTTCAAGTTTTGGGTGAGATCACGATGGATGAAGGAATAAGGATTAGCAAAAGGCTAAGGTTGGGGAGGCCCGAGGCACCCCAAGGTAATATTCAAGAAGTATCAAGCAACTAAGCTTGGGGATGCCCCCTCAGTGGCATCCCCTCTTTCCTCTAACGACCATCAATATTTTACTTGGAGCTATATTTTTATTCGTCACATATCATGAGTTTTGCTTGGAGCGTCTTGTATAATTTGAGTCTTTGCTTGTTTTTATTTTTAGTTCGTGTCATCTATCCTTGATGAATACACTTATTTGAGAAAGCCAATTCTTGCTATGTTTGCTCTTTATGCTTCACTTAATATTTTTTGAGAGCTATGTAATTGCTCTAGTACTTCACTTATATCTTTTTGAGCACGATGTGCTTTAATGATTTTTAAGAAAGCTCTCATGCTTCACTTAGATTTTTTTGAGAGAAAGAAGATTTTATGCTCATGTTCTTCACATAGATTTGTTTGAGCTTATAAAAATTAGCATGTGAAACTGGTCCCGAAGTGATACATATTCAAGAGGGATATAATAAAAACTTTCATGAAGATCATTGGAAAAAATTAACTTGATTCTGTGTAATAGTTTTGAGATATGATGATAGTGATATGTGAGTAATGTTAATGTGTAATTATGTTTTATTAAGAATATTGATGTTAGGGTTTGTGATTCCCTATGCAAGCACGAAGTCAATAGTTATGCAATGAAATTACATCCTACTTGTGGTGCATTATTCGGTGTTAGTTATGCTCAATGCTCGCTTATGTGATTTTTTTCTTGGTTGGTTGATTCTCAATCTATTTGCTAGCCTCCACTTGTGCTAAGTAGAAATACTAGTTGTGCATAAAAAAATCCTTAAACCCACTTTTGTCATATGAGTCCACCATACCTACATATATGTGGTATTCCCTTGCCATTCTAAGCAAATTTGTATGTGCCATATCTAAAATACAAAATAAACTTTTCTTTTGCGTGCCCGTACCGCTCATGAGGCGGTGAGTGGTGGCTGATATTTTTCCATGCTAGATGTGTTATTCTCAAGATGAGTGTTTATTCACTTGTCATTGCACGAGAGTGATGCGGTAATAGGGATTCCAAGTCCTGAAATGAAAATGAAATTTACTTTATGTTGTCAAATAATAAATTCCTTGGAAAGTGTTGGTATGGAGGGCACCCGTGGATACGGTTAGCCATGGATTGTTTAAGAATGGTGGAAAAAGGAATAAACTTACTTTTCTGTTTGGGAACTGCCTATGATGTATCTAGCATGGAAATTATTGGGAACTCTAAGTCGTTTTCGTTGAGGGGAAAAGTATGCCTCCCAAAATTATTTTTATCTCTCAATTTAAGCTTTGAGCTCTGGCACCCCTACAAATCCCTACTTCCCGCTGCGAAGGGCCCTTCTATTTACTTTATGCAATTTTATTTTTTATTTGAGTCTCCATCTTCTGTTATAAAGCACCAACAAGGGGCACTATGATCATACTTGAGCATTGGTTGTAGCTAATATGAGAGTGTGTTTCCTGAATGGATCAATGATTGAGCATGATGGGCTAGGGATAACTTGCTTTAGTATTGATATTTTGAAATACATGGTTGTTTGTTGGTATGCTTGAGTATTAAAGCCTTCATGTCAAAACTGGACTATTGCTTTGAACCATATAAAAGTACAAATGTCCATGCTATAAAGAAAAAGAATATGTGATGAACATGATAGGCACCATTCCACATCAAAAATTCTGTTTTTATCATTTACCTACTCGAGGACAAGCAGGAATTAAGCTTGGGGATGTTGATACGTCTCTAACATATCTATAAGTTTTTATTGTTCCATGTTGTTATATTATCATTCTTGGATGTTTCACAATCATTTTACATCATTTTTTGGGGACTAACCTATTGACATAGTGCCCAGTGATAGTTGTTGTTTTTTGATTGTTTTTTACATCACAGCAAATGAATACCAAACGGAGTCCGAATGCAGCAAAAGTTTTTAGAGATTTTTTCTGGGCTAGAAGACACCCAATGGGCCAAAGAAGCACCTAGGGGGGGGTGCTCCGAGGGGAGCACAAGACATGAGGGAGCGCCCAGTCCCCCAGGCGTTCCCTGGTGGGTTGTGCACACCTCGGTGGCCTCCTACACCGCCTCTTTGCTCTATAAATACCCTCATACTCCAAAAACCCTAAGGGAGTCGACGAAATTTTATTCCGGCCGCCGCAAGTTCCAGAGCCACGAGATACAATTTAGAGCCCTTTTCCGGCACTCTGCCGGAGCGGAACACAGTCATGGAGGGGTTCATCATCCTCATTGGTGCCTCTCCGAAGATACATGTTTAGTTCACCTCAGATCTATGGGTCCGTAGGCAGTAGCTAGATGGCTTCTTCTCTCTTTGTTTCTCAATACAATGGTCTCTTAGAGATCTATTTGATGTAATGACTTTGTGTGGTGTGTTTGTTGTGATTCGATGAATTGTGAGTTTATTTTCAGATTTGCCTTGATTTAATATCCATTCTTGATTATTATAGCCTTGTATTTCTTCTCCGATATTTGCGTTTTGTTTGGCCAACTTGATCTATTTATCTTGCAATGGCAAGAGGTGCTTTGTAATGGGTTCGAACTTGCGGTGTCCTTTCCCAGTGACAGAAGGGGCAACAAGGCTTGCATGTATCGTTGTTATTAAGGATGAAAAGATGGGGTATATTCCTACATGAATAGATCTTGTCTACATCATGTCATTGTTCTTAAAACACTATATGCATGCTGGATAGCGGTCAATTTGTGGAGTAATAGTAGTAGATGCAGGCAGGAGTCGGTCTACTAATCTTGGATGTTATGCCTATATACATGATCATTGTCTTGGACATCGCCATGATTATTCACTTTTCTATGAATTTCCTAACAGTAATTTGTTCACCACCGTTTGCTATTTTTCGAGAGAGGCTACTAGTGAAATCTATGACCCCCGGGTCTATTTTCCTAGCATATACATTCTGATCTATATTGCTACTTGCTTTTTTCCTTTATTTGCAACTTTTCTTTTCAGATCTATATTATGAAAAACACAAAACCTCGTTGAGTTTTATTTGTCGTTCTTCCTTTGCAATTATCGATCTATCTATTTACCAATCAACTACTCGGGAGGGATTGACAAACTCTCTTATACGTCGAGTTGCAAGTATTTGTTATTTGCGTGCAGGTACCGTTTACATAGTGTTGCGTGCTTCTCCTACTGGTATGATAACCTTGGTCTCGTCACTGAGGGGAATACCTACCATCGTTGTGCTGCATCATCCCTTCCTCTTTAGGGAAATATCTATGTATCTCAAGCGACATCACTGGTGTCTTGTGGAGGCCGTGAGCCTACGTTTGCATTGATCCCACCTCCTAGAAATCACGTATATTCCAAAATAATTCTCCATAAATTTTTATCGCGATTGGATTTTATTTGATATAGATATTCTGCGAAACAAAAACATGCAACAAACATGAACTGTCATTAGGCACTGGATCAGTATGTTAGTCCAATAAATCATATAAAATGTTGCCAAAAGTATGTGAAAGTTGTACAATATTGGCATGGAACAATCAAAAATTATAGATACGACGGAGACGCATTAGCATCCCCAAGCTTAATTCCCGCTCGTCCTTGATTAGGTAAATGATAAAAAGATAATTTTTGATGTGGAATGCCACATGGCATAATATTGATCATATAATCTAATCATGGCATTACTGTTAAGAAATGAGTGATTGAAAGAAATATACTATAATTTGACATAAGGACATTAATACTCACGCATCCGAACAAACAATCATGCTTTTTAAAATATCAATGTCAAAGAATGTCATCCCTATAAAACCATATATCTTTGTCACGCTCCATCTTCTTAACACAAAGTATAAATCATGAACTACCCCGGTGTTAGCCAAGCAATTGGTTCATACTTTTTAACGTGTTGTAGCATTTTCAATTCTCACGCAATACATGAGCGCAAGCCATGGATGTAGCACTATGGGTGGAATAAAATCTGGTGGTTGATAACCCAAAAGTATAGGGGATCAATTGTTGCCTCTTTCGATAAGTAAGAGTGTCGAACCCAATGAGGAGCTAAAGGTATAATTTATATTATCTCAAGTTCTATCAACCACCGATACAACTCTACGCACGCTTGGCGTTCGTTTTACCTAGAACAAGTGTGAAACTAGAAGTACTTTGTAGGTGTAGTAGGATAGGTTTACAAGAATATAAAGAACATGAAAATAGAAACTAGGTGTTGTTCTACTGAATCTACAATTAATTTAGTATAGTGAGTGTGGAAAAGTGGTGGTAGGATTTGTGAAATTTTCCCTAATCAATTGACTACGTAAGTAGACCGATATGAAGTTTTTATGTGGGAAAGGCCACTGCTACCATGTCATCCCTTACATGAAGTTCTATGCACTTATGATTGGAACTATTAGCAAGCATCCACAATTACTAACTTTCATTAAGGTAAAACCCAACCATAGCATTAGAATATTATGGTCCCCCTTCAATCCCGTATGCATACATTCCTATGTTTAGGAAGAAGTTTCCGTCACTCTTGCTCTCCAATGCATCGTCCTATTAACATACAACTAACCCTAAGGTCTGATCCACACGCATGCTCATATGATGGGCGCCAAAGGACGACAACATAACCACAAGAAAATTAAACTAGTCATAGAAATTCACCAATTATCGATAGGACAACAAAAATATACTCTAGCATCATAGGATGGCAACACATCATTGGATAATAATATGAAGCATAAAGCACCATGTTCAAGTAGAGGGTACAATGGGTTGCGGAAGAGAGGACCACTATAGATAGATGGGGGAAGGTGATGAAGATTTTGGTGAAGATGACGGAGATGTTGGTGTAGATCGCTATCACACGATGATTCTCCCAGTGGCGCTCCGACGCCACCGGGCGAGAGGGGGAGAGAGCCCCCCTCCTTATTCTTCATTGACCTCCACCCTAGATGGGGAGGATGGTTTCCCCTCTGGTACATGGCCTCCATGGCGGTAGAGGGGTGAGAGCCCCTCCGAGATTCGATCTGTCTCTTTGTTTCTCTTCTGTTTCTTGACCCGATTATGGCCTTACACCATTTCTTAAATATTTGTACACCCGCAACTCCGATTGGGCTGAAATTTTCACATGTTTTTTATTGGGATGGAAGCTTCCTTGCATCCGAAGGACACCTGCAACCAACCTACGGGGTGGCCACAAGCCAGCCAGGCGCCCCTTGGGTAGGGGGCACGACCTATGAGCTTGTGGGCCCCTCGGGCATCGTATCGCGTTGATTTCTCTTCCCAAAAATAACATATATTCCAAAAAAATCCTCAGGCGCAACCCGCCTTGATGTAGGGCCTCGTGAGTTTAACTCGGCATAGGCTGCCTAACCATCTCGCTGGTCGACCACAACCGCTCCAAACCAAATTCAGGCGCAACCCGCCTTGAGGTAGGGCCTCGTGAGTCCCGCGTTGGCTCACAAGTGCCCGTACACACCTCCTCCAGTCCCGCCGTGCAAGCCATGTGTCACAACGGGGCTGTACATGCCCGGGGGGCTCCCCCTAGAGGGATCCCCACCCATGCACCAGTGAAAGCCCCATTCTCCGCGCTAGCAGATGACGCTGTCAACGAGCGGCTATGCCCGTGTAAGAGCGGAAGCACCATGCTCCGCACTGGTGAATAAAAAACTGAGGGTGGCCTGACGGCTGCAGAAACCTCGGGAAAGCCACCAGGCTCGCTACTCAGCCTCACCGTGCCGCTTTCCCTCGGGAGGGTAGCGTGAGGGGGCTGGGCACAGCGGCTACACTCAGGTCTCACCTACGTACGCCACCTCGCCAGGTCCCTCGGACCTGGTCTTTGCGCTCCCCTCCTAAGAGGAAGCCCAGCAAGGAAAGGTATGGAGGTTCGTTCGTACCTCAAGGGGGACCCCTGGGCATCGTGACTGAGGGGCCTAACTGGTCACATAGCCCCTCAAACCTTGGTGTCGTCCTGGTGATCTGGATGCCCCAATGGCGGCTGAGGTATGCTCGAGGCCGGGCCCTGCCGACGTAGAATGCTAGAACCTACACCCGCATCTCCTTCCTGATGGCTGTTCGTACGTCAAGGGGGACCCATGGGCATCGAGACCCAGGGGCCTAACTGGTGAGGTAGCCACTTACCCCTTGGTCTCATCCTAGTGATCCGGACGCCCCAACGGCGGCTGAGGTATGCGCTGGGCAGGCCCTGCCGACGCAGAACAATAAAGCAAACAGAAAGGAAATCAAGAAATCCTAATAAATTATTACAAAGCATAATGTCTCTTACAAATTCAAAGCATGAGTTCTCACGCCTCCACGAGGCATGACAAATGTTGTAGGATAAAATAGGAAGAAGCAGCGCCTCCGTCCCACTCTTCAGCCTTGGACGCCACCATCGTCTGCTTGGGGTGACCCGTCATCAACGACGTCGCCGCCATCTCCATCATTGGCTCTTGCTACCGTAGCCGCAGGGTCGACGCAAAGAAACTATTGCAGCGGGGCTCCACCTACTCCCTCACAGCCTCAGCGGCAACACCTTGGACCTCAGGGGCCACGGGCTCAAGCAGGACGCCAAAATGAAAGTTGGGGTCTCGAAGGTGGAGGTGCCTGTAGATGCGCGTCACGGCCGAGGTGGAAAGCTCGTGAGCTTCCGCCTCCACCAGGGGGCCCAACCCAATGACGATGCCCTAGAGTGCTATGGCGAGCTTGGGAAGTAGTTCGCTGGGGCCCTCCTTTGGTGTCGCCAGCGGTTCCTTGTACCCTGCCCCGTAAAGGGACTGTAGGGAGGTACGAGACCTCTGCTCGAGGGAGACGAAGGCATCATGCCCCACAGCGGCCGCCTTTTCAGCCGCGGCGTGGGTCGCTTTGGCCGCCTCCACCTCTTTCCTCAGCTTCTCCAGGCGGCTATGCTCCGAGGCTTGCTCTTGGGCCTCCTGGTCTAGCTAAGTGTCATGGTTTACGAGCGCAGTCTCCCGGGCCTTCAACTGCTCCTCCTGCTTCTCAAGATGACAAATGTAGCTGCCGTGCTCGTTGTGGAGGGCCTTTAGCTCAGCCTCTGTCGTGTGGCAGTAGTCATCGGCGGCCGATGCATCAGCCAACGCAGTGTCTCGAGCAGCTGTGGCCACGTCGGCTATACCTTTCTGCCCTCCTCAGTAGTGGCCTCAGTCTGGCTCTAGGCTGTCCTAACGGACGAGTCTGCCTAGAGACACACCGAGACCAGCCCAGACGCCCCGCCACCATGCAGATGTCAGTGTGAGGAAGATCAATCTGGAGCTGTTTCAGCACGGTGAAGGTGTCCTCTAGAGTGCCGGGAATGGCAGAGGAACCATGGTCCGCCAGTGTGATGTCCTACGACATCGGCGCCTCGGCCGGCAAAGTAGCAGCAGCTTGGACGACAGGGGGCTCTGGAGCCCTTGCACCCACAGTAGGAGTACTAGGGACGGGCGCCTCGGGAATCTGCCTGGCCACAGGTGCGGCCTTCTCCTGAGGATGGGCCAATAATCTTAGAGAGGCATGCCCAGACGTGGGCGGACGCGAGGCGACCTCTTCCTCCCGCACCGGGATCGCCGCAGCTACAACAAGAGGTGCGGCTTTGATGGGCCTGGTTTCCTCCTTCTTCTTCTTCATCACCAGCTGTAGCCTGGCCATCGAAAGGAGGATATCTTGACCATGATACCCAAGACGGAAGCGGAAACAAGGTAAAATACTTACTTGTCAACAGCAATGTACGTCCTCTTCCTAGACAGGAGTGTGGTAGCCCTGAGTTTCCCAGCCACAGGCCTCCCCGCACGCTAGGGAGTGAATGAGCGCGCGGCGGCGGTCCCTGAGGCAGCAACGATCGGTGGCAAGACAGAGGCGTCGCCCCAAAGGGGCGGGACCATTCCGTCCTTCTTCGGGGTCCCGTGCCTCAGCCTCTTCAAGAGGTGCCCTCGGACCAAGTGGTCACCCTGGTGGAGCACGGCGAGCCCTCGACCAGGTATTCACCGGCATCATCATCATCGGAGAGGTCGCGGAGGAGCTCGCAATGCCGTGGAGGAGAGGTCTCCGCCACCCCTTCCAGGATCGCTTCCGAGTCCTCCTTCTCCTCATCACCGAAGCTCTCGCCGGAGGAAACCGGTACCAAGAGTTGCGGGGCTTGGGGGAGCGCCGGCGGCACGAGCCCTCGCTCATTGAAGATGGGCATGGCGGCGGCCACATCAGCCCTGTCGTCACGACTATAAAGCGGGGGATAGGCTTGTGGAAGGCCGCCCGGGTCCTTATCGAGCAGGACGCGCAGGTCCTTGCCAGGTCCCCCGGCCGCTGCCGGTGGTCGTCATCCGCGCCCTTGAGACTCCACAAGGGGCGCGAGCAGGCTTGGAGCGGGGCTAGCCGCTGCATCATGAACTCCTTGACAAGCATGACCCCTGTCAGCTTCCCCTTTGTCGGGTCCTCTGTCATCTTCTCCAACAACTGCTCTGCCCAGGGGTCGGTGAGCTTCTCGTGACCCCACCGGACCAGCTTCTCCGGCAATGCAGCTGGCAGCTCCAGCCAAGCATGAGAGCGCTTGGCATCCGTGAAGATCCACTTGCGCCGGAAATCGTCTACCTTCATCTTGGCCTTCGAGATCATGTTGCCAGTGTGGGTTGAGACGAAACAGACACACCTAGAGCACTGGTCGGAGCTTCTCATACGTAGATAGAAGAAGTGGTGGAATAGTGCAACAAAGCGCGTCACCCCGACGAAAGCCTCGCAGTAGAAGGCGAAGATTGACAAGAGGAGGATGGAGCTAGGATGGAGATGAAGGGCGTGGATCTGGTAGTGGTTAAGGATGGCGAAGAAGAAATTGGAGGAAGGGGGGACGAGCCCGGCGTAGACACTGTGTAGGAAGAAGGGATAGAAGGTCTCACCCGAGGATCCCGGCTTGGCAGAGCCAACCCGGAGCACCGTCTCCCGACCCTCAGTGTGGTTGCTCGTTGTCATCGGGAGCACAACGGCAAGATGCCTCTCCTCGGTGATGGTGGAAACACTGAGGGCTGGCTCGAGCATGGGGGCTGGATGCGCGGGAGAAGCAGCAGGCTTTGCCTTCTCGGGGGCCATCAAAGTAAAGCTCGGGGAATGGATTCAACAGATCTGAGGCGCTCGCGGCGAGAAGGAAAAGGGGATCTGTAACAAGATGAAGGGAAGGCAATGAAGGTGTGGAGGCAGGCGCCATCCTTTTTGTCAGCACGGGATGGTTGCCGAGGTGGCGTGGGGAAGTGGAGACGCCCACGTCCCATCAGGCACCACGCGTCAACTAGGTTCGTAGGCGGTCGGGGCCCGCGGCGCTTCGCCCTTACCCTTTGGCTTCACCCCCAAGCCAAGTCCAAGCGTGCCTTGGGCCCGGGGGCTACTGTCGGCGTTCTAGGAACCAGGGTACCCAGACTTGCCTTCCTGCAGCCCATGGTGTGGCTTAATTACTAGCCTGGTATGGCCCATCTTTGGCATCAACACACAAGACCCTCGAGAGTGGTCAAGGCTCGCGAGGCGGATGACGCCAAGGCCTCCGGAAGGAGCAGCCTCTCTAGGCTGGCTCCGGAGGAGCGGAGATCTCTATGCAAGCCCCCACCTCGTGAGGTTCAAATGATGCAAGCCATGACAACCAAGGCCAGGCGAGCTCTCGTGGGCGTAGTGTAGCAGGTTTCCTCTTTGGTGCTAAAGAAGCAGGTGCAGGCCCGGAGTCCCGAGGAATCAGCCAAAGGTTTCCATTTCCATGCAACAAGACCAAGATCGCCAGGACGACAGGACGAAGGTCATCACCGAGCCCACCATGGCGTCACAACCAGAAGCTTTGCAGGAGAAGACCACCTTTCATCACGATAAGATGTACTAGTTGTCTCCCTTCAAAATTGGCCATTGTGGGATCCCTTCCCGCCTCCATTTTGGGGGAAGAGGACCAATGCCAATACAAATATAGCCAATCCACTAGCATAGCAGGGACGGATTATTCAGACCGCCCTCACCACCACGCAAGTAAGAACACACCTCCTGAGGTTGTTCCACCACTGTACTATTTCATCCTCAGCCAACCTTGAGACAATCCACCACAAAGGAGTAGGGTATTACACCGCGAGGTGGCCCGAACCTGGGTAAACTGCCTAGTCCATTTCCTTCCTGTTCATCGAGCTAGGCCGTGAGATCGACAAGTGGACAGGTAGGGGAAGATGAGTTCTTCTCCCGCACCCCAGTGTTCGAATGTATCAAGGGTCTACGGAGCCCCGAATCAGACAGTAGCTCCCACGTTCGGTAGGACGAAGGGCATGCGGATGTAGTTGCAGGGGAAACCCCCGCTCCGGTCGGCACGTGACGGCCACAAGAGGTACTGAGAGGCGGCCATGTTGAGGCCCGCGATGTTGACACACAAACACAACTCATCTCCCATCTCTGGGGTTGCAGCTTATCCGATCGACCACTAGGGGTGGTGCTCGCCATGCATGGTCTGTGCTTCCTACAGCTTGTGGATCTCCTAGGTGATGAACTCTTGTGTTCCTGGCACCTGGCACCGTGCTCCTTGCTTGCGTGGGCTTGCGTTGAAGCATGCCTCCAAGTGGTTCCCAAACAACTCCCTCGTCGCACTTGTCAGGTCGAATGCTCTCCAAATGAAAGCCCCTATCACGCCCTGATGGAGGCGCGGGGCGTTCCTTCCTATGCGGGAGGAATGCATGCCCTGGCGGTGGCCGCGGCACTGGAGGTGTCACTGGCATGTGCCTCCTTTGCTTTAGGACGACCCTTGGGGAGCAGTTTCTTCTTCTTTGCAAGGGCAGCCTCACGAGGCGCAGCGCCGCCCTCGCCGTCTGAGTTCTCGGCAGCGGCCGCCTGGTACGCGTGCTCGAGGGAGCAAACCACATCTTTCTCATCGTAGGCGACGGTGCTGATGCCGATGCACCCTTGCATCGTGGGGACATTGTAGACATGGTGGGTCACTACATTTAACTTGGCGAGTGCAGAGTATCCCAGAATGGCGCTGTATAGGAGTCCGATGTGCGCCCCGTCGAAGTCGATGAGCTCGGTGTGGTAGTTGTCACACGTACTAAAGGTGACCGGAAGGCGCACCTGCCTCAGAGAGACAGTGGACTCATTTGTCAGCCCGGAGAAGAGCTTGGTTGGCATCCAGCACATGGAGTGTCTCGAAGGTCTTGATGGAGAGGACGTTGAGGCGAGCGCCTCCATCGATGAGGGTCTTGGTGACAGAAACTTTGCTTATAGTAGGAGTGCATAGCCTGGGTAGTGCCCCGACGCGGCCAAGCACCTGAGGTGGTCCTTGGATCGAAGGTGATGGCGTACTGCGACCACTTGAGGGGCCGGAGGGCCTCATGCCTCAGGAGGGCAGCATTCACCTCAGGAGAAAACTGCTTGAGGAGACGGTTGAGCGCGGGGACCTGAACCTCGCCGAGGATGAAGGCTATAGCCCGAGGCTCCTGGTAGCCCCGGCCCCATCATCATGCTGGTTGTTGCCATTCCTCCCGGGTGGCGGCGTCTAACGCTCCGGACACACCCGCCGGTGGTCGTTACTCCTGGCGAGATCTAGACCAGCCCCACAGATCAATACTAGTCTTTTGTGTGCACTTTGTCCTCACTCGTGCACACCCGGGAGCAACTTCCCGGCGGGTCACCCATCCTGAAATTACTCCAAGCTGAGCACGCTTAACTTTGGAGTTCTGTCCAAATGGGCTTCCAAAAAAGAAGGAATTACTTATTGATATGAGTAGTCTATCATCCCTAATAAGCTAGGCTATCACATACACCCCCACTTAGAGGAACTGATGTCCTCGTTTGGCCACATGAACGTTCCCTCTTGGCACATACGTATGTGCATCCAATCTGGCACATGTGTCATGTCGTGTTCCACGACAGGTCACAAACGTCATGCACAGCATGACCACGAACCTGTCTGCAAACATTTGTGTAACCGTGAGGGTCGGCTCTGATACCAATTTGTAATGTCCCGGACAGACCCGCCGGTGGTCGTTACTCCTGGCGAGATCTAGACTGGCCCCACAGATCAATACTAGTCTTTTTTGTGGACTTTGTCATCACTCGTGCGCACCAGGGAGAAACTTCCCGGCCGGTCACCCATCCAGAAATTACTCCAAGTTGAACATGCTTAACTTTGGAGTTCTGTCCGAATGGGCTCCCGAAAAAGAAGGAATTCCTTAATGATATGAGTAGTCTATCATCCCTAATAAGCCAGGCTATCATACAGTGGTAGTGGTGGAAGAGCCACATTGTCCTGGGGGCTTGCCTCACAAGGTTTATCGCACCAGGCGTCGTCGCGAGGCTGGGCGCGCGAGTCACCCTCGTAAGGCTGATCACGCTAGCCTTGGCGGGGGTTACGGTTATCCTAGAAGCCACCACCATGGCCTCCTCCATGGCCGCAGCCAGGGTCTATGCGGTTAGGGCGATGACCCAAGCGCTCACCGCGGAGTGCCTTGTGCTCCTGACAGTCGTTGGTCTTATGTGTGCGCACATTGTGGAAGATGCAAAACTGGCGGCGATCCTTGACGGTCTCGTCACGAGCGCGGACATGCTTCTACTCGGGCTCCGTCGCCTGCATAGCATGGCCCTTGTGCTTCACTTCCTTGGCCTTGACATTCTTGTCATCGGCCTCGGCGTTGTGGTCGTTGTGGATGAAGAGACGGCCTTCCTCCGCCCTGGCGCACTTGTTGGCCAGGTTGAACAACTCCGGGGTTGTGCTCAGATTGTCATTAACACCGTCAGTGAACGCCGAGATGATGGCTTCATCCGAGGCCCTTGGGATCTTGTGGCGCACTAGGGTGAAGCGTTGAATGTACTTGTGGAGGGTCTCACCAGGGCGCTGCTTCACACGTCGCAGGTCAATGGCGGCGAGGGAGCAATCGCGAGTGCCCTAGAAGTTGGTGATGAATTGCTCGCGGAGCACATCCCACAAGGAGATTGAATCCTCGGGCAAGTTCATGAGCCAGGAGCGCGCGCCATCCTTGAGTGCCATTGGAAACTAATTCACCATGGCCTTATCATCTCTGTTCGCTGCCTCGATGCTTAGTGTGTAGAGCTAAAGGAACTCTGTGGGGTCGCGGATGCCGTACTAGCATAGGGGCAGCTCCGGCTTGAACTTGACCGGCCAGACCACCCGACATAGCTCACGAGTAAAGGACCGACATCCAGCAGTGCTCGTGGGTGCAGCTCCCGCGTGAGCGACATGATCTTGGCGTCCCGCCGCCGTGACCTCTTGGGTGGCCTCGTCCAGGCACTGGCGCTACTCCTTGAGAAGTGCACGCACGTCAAGTTGCGGTCAATGCACAATCTAGTAGCTTTCCTCATCCCGGGCCGGCGCAGGTGCTCTGCGCGGTGGATCACGCAGCCACGGATCACGGTGAGGCCAAACATCGTCACTGCGTAAGTGTAGCAACCACGATCCAAATGGACCGAAGTCTCTGTGTTCTATGTCATCCCTGGATCGGTATGCTGACACACATAGTACTCGAGGATTTATAACAGAGGTAAATCACATGTATTAAGTAACGTAAATACTATTACCTCAACCAATCATAGCAGAAGCAACAAAGGTCGTGGATTCCCATCAACACCAACGGCAAAGTTGAGTGTAGAAATCGTAACCCTAACATATCACTTCCTCGTCGTAAGATAATCCTGCAACATGAGACGTTGCAGCCACAAAGGGTCAGTACATTGAATGTACTGGCAAATTCACACTGTAATGAAAATCATGAACAATGCCTACAACTACATGCATATTTGGCTGGTGGAGGCTGTATGGCTATTTTTGCATAAAGCTGATTTTTCCCTACCACAAAGGAATAAATTTTATTTTAACTATCATGGTAGTTGAAAATCATTGAGAAGGTACCTCCAACTCAATCCCAAATTAAAGTTATCATTAACCCGACAAATTAAATTATAGAGTGATGAGATCAACAAATAATCCAATTCTAGATACTCAAAGATGTCCATAACCGGGGACACGGCTACTCACGGATACTCAAAGATGCACTTTTCCCACAAGACTCGATCGCCTCCGTTTGGTTTCTCGCACTGCATGGTGTTTGAGAAACGGATGACCGAGACACAGTCTTTCCGAAGAGGTCCCCTTAACCAGATAGATAGGCCGTACCACCTACAATCCCCCTACATCTGTTATCCCATCATGGAAAGGCTTCCTACTCAACTATGCCAGAGCCCATATTGGCATGTGGCTGCACATGGAAGTTTCTAGGCATGAAAATATTATATGATCCCTTTGAGCCTGGGTGGCATTCCAATAGGACAATCACACGGAACCCCGGGATTTCCTAGGACAACACTGGCATCACCAGGTGTCCGGGCAATCCACTGGTTCACTCCCAGGGTGCCCCAAACCAATCCACCCAGATGTGTATTCAAGTAGCCACCTTAAGTTGAATCCTTAATTAACAACTCACATCTGTCATGGATTTCACTCAAACCCAAACCACGTCTACGAGCATAGCATGGCAACCTAAGCATAACGTAGAAGTAACTCCCAAGGGTTTGAAAATAATGCAGGTAATAGGTTCTACCTCAACTACTTCCCAGTCCCACAAGTTAATAATCCCTACTCATGCAATGTGTGAGGGTTTGACTAATGCAATGAAAACTGGGTATTTGGAAAGTATGATCAAAGTGTGAACCTGCCTGCAAAGTTGATGAAGATGATTCGCACTCAAAACTCTTGATATCTCTACTCGTCACACTCCGGTCAATCTATCGTAAGCAAGCAATAGTAACCACACATAAGAAATCACTCAGAAAGATCGGACAGAACGAATAAACACTTCGGAAAACTTCGAAAACAAACAAATGTCTCTTGAAATATAAAACAATTTCCAACAGTACCAAAATTATGTGAATTTGGCCTTATCAGAAAGTTTACGTCAAGAGCTTCGATTTGCAAAAAGAATCAACTGAAACGGAGTTACGAAACTCAAGTTATGATCAAACGAAGTTTGAATCTAAAACTAGTTGAATTCAACTTTTAAAATTTTCAAAAACATGTTGAAGTTGTATTACTGGAAAGAGGTGATCGTAACAAAGATGTGGGCATTGGTTTCGTTGGATTTGGTCCAACGAGCAAAAAGTTAGGGCCGTTTGAAGATTAGGGACTGTTTTGTAAAAATATATTCACATCTAAGTCCCTGGCCGAAAACTAGACAGAAAAAGAAAAAGACTACCGAGCGAACGCTCACTTTTTAAGCCTAACTAATGAACGTTCACTAATTAGGTAAACCTAAAAAAAACTAAACCGATCTGTAAAAATAAACCCTAATTAAAAGGAAAAACCGAGCGATTTTACCTATGGGGTTTTCCGACGGAAAACCGCCGGTTCGGCGAAGAAAACCGGGCGACGGATCGGGCGCGGACCAGTGCGGGTCGGGCTCAGACCCGGCCGGCGGTGAGCTCCAGCCGGCGAGGCGGGGCAAGCGGCGGCGGGATGCGGCACGGGGCTGGGCGGCGAGCGAGGCGAAGGGCGGAGGGCGAGACGCGGCTGCGGCGGTGAGCAAGGGCAGCGGCGGAGGCGCAGGCAGCGGCGGCAGCAGCAGCTTTGCGGTGGCGGCGGGCGAGATGTGCGGCGATGGCGCAAGCGAGGCGAGGGGAGAGAGGGGGCGGCGGTGGCGCACTTAAATAGGCGGAGGGGCGGCGGCCTGGCGTGGAGGAGGGGGCAAGGCAGGGGAGTCCGGAGGTGGCACGTGCGGCGGCGACGATGTCGTGGTGGAGCTGGCCTCCGTCGGGAGCTCGGGGACGAGCGGCTGGGTTGGGCCTGGCGACTAGCTGGGCCGGCCCAGTTCGGTCGGGGAGAGAGATTTGTTTTTCTAACACACAAAAGAAAAGGAATAAAAAAAAACTAAAATATTATATAGGCATATAATATATCAAAATTTGCAGAAAAATAAGCCCTACATTATGAAGATTTTCCTACTGTCAAATAAAATGCCCACAAATTCTAATAAATCAAAAGGTCCTACTGTTGCAATAAAATCCAATAATAAATCATTCTAAAATACCAAAATGACTTCAAATTTATTTCTCTCCAATTTTCTGCTATAGGGAATCATGTTACCCTATTTTCCATGTAATTTATTTTTGGCGAAAAATTATTTGAATAAAAACCAAATAACTCAATATTTGAAATTGAGTTCCAGAAAATTTCAGAAAACTTCCAACTCATATTTCCTATAATGTGAAGAAGTCATTTTATCTTCTCTCGGGAAAATCATTGAGTTGCATAAAGTTTCAGAATTGAAAATATCTCGAGATTGAATTTCAAAAATCCTTTCAAACCCTTTATCATTTAAAATAAATGGAAGAAGTCATATTATCTTCACTCTAGGGTTTTGTGTTGAAAAGAAGTTGAATTCCCTCGGAGATCAAAAGCAAGGTGAAAGTTTTGGGAAAGTCATTTTATTCCCTCTCATTTAACTTTCAAAAGTTTCAAATTTCACTCAATTTCACTCAGCACATCAACAAGCAATCAAATCTATCTATTTATTATAACATTCCAAAATTTAGAATTTTGGGATGTTACAAACCTACCACACTTAAAATGAATCTCGTCCTCGAGATTCGGAGAGGCTAGCAAGAAATAGGTTAGGGTTTGGGGGTCTTCTAGCAAATCAATTGATTGGTGTGGCATAGTGTGCTACCACACTTAGAATGATGGTTACGGTTCCATCAAAACTCAGGTATTTCATCCTTTGGGTTGACGGCGTCGGTCTTCTCACATCTTCAGGGTAAATCCTTCTCCGGGGCTCTTTCGATAGTGGCAAAATCTTTGTCCTCAGTCCTTGTATCCTTTCATCTTGGTAAGGCTCTTTCGGGACTGGTTCTTCTTAACTGACAAGTCTGGCGCCCATACTAAACAAATATCGATATCTCATGGTGGCCATCGGACAATTTATTGGGCCCCTACAGAAAAGGGGTCTGGGCTTCATCCTCACCGTATATCCTACGGTTGGCAACAGCATGTCGTGTACCAGGGAAAAAATTCTATACCATTCTAGGGTTTAAACAAGGTTTTGACATCATCGTCTCTCTACTATAGGAAAGTCACTCAGATTTACCATCCTGTATAACAGAGGCGAATAATAAGAGTAAGTCGGTATGGTGATCAATCCATCCCACACCCAAATCATTACCTTGTATATGGTTTAGTGAATCTCACATTCTAACACTCGGTCATCCTCACAAGAATTGCAGAATTTCATCTTGTTGACGAACTGAGTTCGAACATATCCATTTATTCTGCAAGCCAAACAAACATCTATTGGGTTCACAACCCATGGGTTAACGTAACCACCTGTACGATCATATGTTGGCAAGTCGCAACTTCTTCCAGGGGTTTTCCTTCAGCAAGAGTGAGCTTGCTTTCCTAGATAGGTCCTGGGGCCTGTGGGTTATGGCTCATCTCATCACTAGCAACACTTGGTCTCATCATCAGGTTGCAACTGATCATTCTTCCAACATCTCACTTCATTGGCTCTCTTAAATCCATCCAATTATCCCTTACTTCTATTGGATACAGAACTGAGTGTAATAACAAGCACTCATCCTTGGGTAGTTGTCGGGGGAAACTGTCCACCACGAGCACCTATGGGACCGGAGCCCCTTGTTCGTGTGGTAAGGGAGCGGAGGGAGCACAAAGAGCAGATCGTGGTGAGCACGCGGGCAGTTTACCCAGGTTCGGGCCGCGATGGACGCGTAAAACCCTACTCCTGCTTGATTGTATTGAGTTGGGGAGCTCGGGAGCTTGAAGAACTAACTACACCGAGCGAATGAGCGATCTAGGTTCCGAACCCCTTCTACGTTGTGCATGGGCCTCCTTTTATAGTGCAAGGGGTCACCGACAGGTGTCAACGTAGGAGAAAGGGGTAAAAACGTAAAAGTGGTGGTAGTTGTAACAGTGCGGGAATAGTGGAGCTACAGTGGATGAACAGTGGTAGCTACCTACTTTGACAGTGGGGGACAAGAGCATTTAATGCCCGTCGCCGTCGACCCCAAAAGCGCCCGCCCTTGCGTCTCCGTTTGCCACGGCGATAGCTTCGTCACCATGGAGTGCCACCGTGTCCCCTAGACTGCACAGCCGTCCGCCACGCGTCCCTGGAATGGCCCCAGGGCGACGCGTGGACTGATGTGCTGGAGCGCGAGCACACAGTGCAGGCTTCCCCCGGCAAGCACCTTGCCGGGGACTTGAGCTTGTCGGGCCGGGAAGCTTGTCGCTCCCCGGGCCTTGCCGGGGCGCAGAGTGCGCCGAGGCTTGTCTTCTGAAGTGCGATCTTCTGGCCTTCCTGGCAAGCTCCTCTCGCCAGGGTCTTGTGTTAATGAGGTAATCTTGAGCCTGGGACGGCCTTCCCGGCAAGCTCCACTTGCCGGGGTCTTGATCTTCTATCTTGTATACTTTGTTTTTGAATGGTTTTATATGGAGCAGGAAGGTCTCCGGCAAGCACGTGGTAGGCCCTGCCGCGGGAAACTGCTACTGCCCGTGCACAAGTTGGGGTACTGAGGTACCCCTACCTTAGTACACCGACAGGAGCCCCCGGGCCTGGGCCATACACGGTGCCGAGCGCTGTTGGGCCAGGCCCAAAACAGTGCACGGGCACGCGTGGCCCACGGCGTGCCGAATCCACTTCCGCATCTGCCGCGTCCCCCCGTAACGGCACGCGTCGATTGCGGCGTCGTGGGATGGGACGTGGCCACGTTCTTTTAATGGAAAGAGCGAAACGCCCCCCACTTCCCCATAAAAGCAGAGGAAGCAGGAGCGGTTCCCCTCCTACGCCTTCATTGCTTCTTCTTCCATCTCCAGAGATCCCCTTTGCGCTCCGCCTCCACATCTCCTCCGCCGTCTTTCGCATCTGCGGCGCCGCCGGACTCTTCGTCCCCCTTCCCTCGCCGCCTCCGCCATGGCCCCGAAGACCGAGAAGGCGAAGGCGGAGAAGACTAAGAAGGAGAAATCTGAGCAGGCGGCGAGGCTTACTCTGCTGCGGAAGCGGAACGTCGTCTTCTCGCCGCGGCTCAGCGCGCGGGAACTCTGGAACAAGTACTACTTGTTCTGGGCCAAGGAGACCAAGGCGCATCCTCGGACCAGAGCTTATCCTGCCGCCGCCAAGGACAACTATCCCGGCGGGTACTTCTTTTTTGCAGCTTTCTTCCATTGCGGCCTTTGTCCCCCTTTTTCCGACTTTTTCTGTGATATCATGCACACCTACGGCCTCCACCTTCTTGACTTCACCCCCAACGCCATCCTCACGATGGCGGTTTTCGCACATATGTGCGAAAACTATATTGTGATATATCCGAATGTAGCGCTGTTTAGGCACTTCTTTACACCTAGAGCAGAGGCCGGCGCCCCCCTCTCCGGAGGAATATCTTGGGTCTTCCGCTTGAACAAGAAGGAGTCCTACTTGCCGGGGGAGCTCCGCGGCAAGTGGGAGGAGTGGCGCGCAGACTGGTGTTGGATAGTTGAGGACGAGCCGCAGCCCTTCACTGCGCCGCGCACAACACCTATCGTGCGCGGCAGGGATTGGAGCGAGCTGGATTCGGACGACATCAAGCTCAACGTCGCCCTCGTCTGGATTCTTCGTCTTCGGGTAGCAAAGTTGTCTGTCGGAGAAGTAGGCACAGATTTCCTCCGTTGCCGCATTGCCCCTCTACAGGATAGGAAGAGGCCGGCATGGGAGTACGGCAACGCGGCGGATATAATGAGATTGCGCCCGGGGCTAAACTTCAACTTCACGGCGCTCGAGCTGAAGGGGATGGTCCGGGAACTCTTTAAGCACGACCCGGCACACCCAGAGTGGTTCAGAGCTCCCCGGGGAGTGGTGCCTCTCTGCAACAGCACGGCCCGGGATCCTCTTCGCGCCATGATGCCCGCATGTGACTCGCACGGCGTGGACCGCACATGGATTCCGCCCAAGTCATCAGACATCATCAGCTTCTTCGACAACCTTGTGGAGGTGGCGAAGAACAAAGATGAAATCAAGGGGCTCACACGGGACACCACCGACCAAGAGATTGCTTATATAGCTTCTCGGGTTGAAGAGGCCGCTGCAGCCGCAGCGGCAGGAGAATTTGGCTTTACGCCCGACGAGGCAGAGGCTGCGGATGCGTCCTGCCAAGCAGAGGAGGCGGAGATCCGCAGACTGCTGCAGCTTCCCCCCGACGCGCTCACCGGGGTCCCTTCTTTGAGGCACTCCGGGATCCCTGGAATCGTGACCGAGGCCGCGGCAAGAGGCGGTGCTGCCGGAGGAAACAGAGGCGCCGCAAGGAGCGGAGGTGCCGGAGGGGGCGGAGGCGCCGGAGGAGGAACGGCCGCAGGGCAAGGCGCTGGGTCCAGCAAGCCTGCCGGGGAGGAGGAGGAGGAGGAGGACGTCGGGGCCGACGAGGACTCCGACGGGTCTCTGGGGCTCTACGCCGACGACCTTTCCTCGTCATCGGAGACCTCCCCGCCTCGGGCAAGTCCCAGGCGATCTCCGCTGAAGCGTCTCCGCAAGGCGACGACGGGGACGAGGGCGCAGGCGCCCCGACAACAACCAACTCGCCGGGCAGCGCGAGCTACCTGGGGGAGTCAAGCTGCGACGGGGGCGCCCGGCGCACCAACCACGGCGGGGGCGACCCGCACACAGGCCACGGCGGAGGCGACCCGCACGTCAGCGCCAAGCGGAGGAGGGTCTTCGCAGGGCGGAGCAGCTGCTCCGCCTGCTCCCCGGGCCTCGGCGTCCACAGGAGCCGGGTCTTCGCAGCCCCCAGACCCGGGGACCGCCAAGCGCCCGAGGGAGTCTTCGCCTCCTGCTCCTCGCGCGGACGCGCCTCAGGTGGCGTTCGACTTCTCCGCCCTGAGCGATGACGACGACGAGGAGGAACATGAGTAAGAACTTGAGGTTTTGCATCTTCTTTAACTTTGTCTTGATTCTTGTTGATTCTGATCTTGCTTTTTGCTTTGATTTCAGGACCCTGGCCGAGCGAGTGGCGAAGAAGGCCAAGGTTCCCGTCGTCGAGGTCGCGGACGACTCGCCCGTCGCGGCGACTGGAGACGCGCCGGAGACGAGCCTGCCGGACCCGAGCGCTGCTCCGAGAAGCAGCCCCCAGTGCAGCCCCCAGCGTAAGTCTGGTTTCAATCTTTCTGCTCGCCGGGCGCGCTTGAGGATCTTGTTTATGCTGACATCTTGTTATTCTTGTCGCTGTCTTGATTGTCTTGTGCAGAGGTGGAGCCGCAGCCACAGGAGCATCCGGAGACCGCTCCCGATGAGCCGCAGGCCCAGCCGTCCCCGCCAAGGACAAACTCTCCGGCAAGGGAGAGTGCTCCGCCAAGGGCGGGTACTCCGCCAAGGGCGAGTACCCCGCCAAGGGCGAGCAGCCCGGCGAAGGCGGCCACCCCGCCAAGGCAGAGCTCCCCGGCGAGGGAGCCCGCCGTCGACGAAGTCCGCCAAGGTAGGCCTTGTAATCTTGTCTTCTTGGATTCGTCTCTTTTTGGATATTTGCTTGAACTTCTTCTTCTTTTTCTTCTTCTTCTAGACCCTCCTCCCCCAGAGCAGATGGAGACGGAAACCATCGTCGTGGAGGAGGACGCGCAGGGCGACGGCGGCAACGCCCCTGTCGCTGAGGACACGGCGGGAGCCGCCGAGCCGGCTGCGGAGGAGACTGCTCCGACCGCAGACGCAGCGGCCGGGGAGGGGGACGGCGACCATACTGCCGGCCCGGAGGCGGCAGGAGCGTCGAGCGCTGCGCCGGCCGCCGACCCCTCCACCGAGAAGGAGCCGTCTGCCTACTACCTTGAGGCCCCCAACGGCGTCTACATCCAGGTGCCGTGGGGTTCTTCGTCGCGAGCCCCCGCGGAGGGAGAGGCCTTTGATGGGGAGGTCCTCGCCTCCGCGGGCCTGAAGATCGTCGAGGCGCCCGGCGGGAGCGAAGAGCCCGAGGAGGAGAAACTGCTCCACCGGCTCCTGGCCCTTTACCGGGCCAGGCAGGCGAAGCTTGCGTCTCGGGAAGCCCTCGCCGCCAAGGCCGCCGCTGACATGGAGAAGCGCGCGGCGGAGCTCCGCGCCGCCAACCAGGCTGCTCTCCGCGACGTGGCGGAGGAGCACGAGAGACTCGCCGGGGAGTACCAGGAGTGGCTCCTGGAGAAAGCTGAAGCTGAGGAGCAGCAGCGACTCGCCGGGGAGGAGCTGTCCCGGCGAGAAGGAGAGCTCACCCAACGGAAGGTCAACCTCGACTCCCACGAGGAAGACCTTGCCGCCCGGGAGCAGGCCCTTGGCGGAGAGCTGAAGGAGGCGAAGGCCGCCGCGGCTGCCGCGGAGACCGCCAAGGAGGAGCTCGCGGCCAAGGTTGCGCAGCTGGAGGAGTCCCTTAAGGCGAGCACGGAGAGGGTTACCGCGCTCAACGCAGAGCGCGAGAAGGACGCCCACACCAACTCCGAACTCCAGGTGCCTCTTTCCAAGAAGGGCGACGAGCTGAAGGCCGCCAAGGACTCGATTGAGAATCTGGAGCTGAAGGTTTCCACGCTGAAGGACTCGCTTGACGCCGTCCGGGACCGGGAAACCAAGCTGAAGGAAGAGCTCCGCAGGGAGCGAGGCTTGGTGGAGAGCGCCAACACTGCGGCCGAGAACTTCCGCCGGACCGTCGAGGTGTGGACCGACGACTTGGTGTCCTCTGCATCCAACATCGACCAAGAGCTGCTGGCGCTGAAGGTTGAGCATCTCATCTACTCTCCGGATCCAAACCTCCCTCACAGCGCCAAGCTCAGCCTCTTCTTCAGAGGGATCGGGCCGGCTCTTGCAGATCTTCGGAAGAAGCTCCCCGCGCAACTGGCCGAGGAGTCGCGCCAGCTCTGCGCGGGGACTTTGGAGCGCGTCCTGACGAAGATTGTATACCGCAACCCCAGTATAAACCTCACCAACGTTCTCCGCAGCTTGCCGGCCGACGCGAACACGGAGGCGCTGAAGGCGCAGGTCGCCCACATCATCGCCAAAGTGAACAAGATCTCCAGGATTGAGGGCGACCGCGTAGATTAGGCCTCCTTTTTCTTTATCTCTTTTTGTTGCTGCATAGGGTGTTATGAACTCATTAATCATTGCGACAAGTTATCCTTTGTAAGATATTTATCTTATTTTGATCAATCAGTGCAATGTTATCTTCCTTGTCTTGGTCATTTACTTTGTATGTTTTTCACCCTACGCCTCCAGGGAGCTTGCCGGCAAGGGTCCTTTGCCGCGAGCGCTGAGTGCTGGACTCTGAGCAGCCTGCTGGCCAAGGTCTTACCGGCAAGCAACCTTACCGCAGCTAGTCGCAACGCACTCGGCTTGTTGAGTGAACTCGAAAACGAACCAAGGGCGCGACACTTGTCGCAGCTCACTTGAGTCGCTGAGCGTACTCGAAAACAAGATAAGGGTGCGGCTAGCTACGGGTAGGTTCCTCCGCGCACAGGTTTTCCATACAAAGTGTGATTGTTCAAGGAAGACAACTTAAAATTAAAAATTTGAACTGGTCAAATTCTAAATAACTTAGCTTTCATATATCGCTTGCTTCCCGGTAAGGCTTCTCTTTCTTGAACAACACTTGGTTCATCTTCCATCTCCTTCCCCCCCGGCAAACTTGTGCGCGAGGAACCTTCCTTCTGCTTAAGAGGCAAGGAAAAAGAAGAGGGAAACAAGTATATGGCTTTTCGGCGTGCTAATGCTTACCGGATTTGTATGTTGCACAAAATGCCAAATAACGCATGCAAATAGCGAAGAAAAGCATGGAAGAGGCAAATAGGGCAAAACACAAAAGCTTTACTGATGCACGGGATCTGCGCCCGGCTTTGTACAAAGGGTTACATGCAACAGCGGCAAAGCTTGTACAAAAAGTGGTTGCCGGAGCGGATCACGGCAACCGCGCCTTATGGGTGAAACTTTCGAAGATGCTCTATGTTCCAGGAATTGCTCACCGGTAAGCCTTCTTCGGTCTCAAGACGGACAGCGCCGGGCCTTGTGACTTGTCTCACCCGATAAGGGCCTTCCCACTTCGGCGTCAACTTGTTGGAATTCTTGGCGGACTGAACACGCCGAAGAACAAGGTCGCCTTCCTCGAGACTCCTGGCCTTGACCTTGCGGCTATGGTAGCGACGCAAGGCTTGCTGGTATCGAGCAGCTCGTACAGCAGCCTGGAGACGTTCCTCCTCGAGGAGCAATGCATCATCTTGCCGCAGTTGCTCTTGCTCGAGCTCATCATAAGCGAGCACTCGAGGAGATCCGTATACGAGTTCCGTGGGGAGAACTGCCTCTGCTCCATAGACTAGAGCAAAGGGTGTCTGTCCGGTGGCTCGACTTGGTGTCGTTCTGATTGACCAAAGAGCCGCCGGTAGCTCCTCTATCCAGTTTTTTCCGCACTTGCGTAGCCTGTCAAAGGTCCTTGTCTTGAGTCCGCGCAGCACTTCAGCATTTGCCCTCTCCGCCTGACCGTTGCTCCTCGGGTGAGCAACAGAAGCGAAGCAGACCTTGGCGCCAAGGTCTTTGACGTATTGCATGAAGGTGCGACTAGTGAATTGTGTACCGTTGTCGGTGATGATCCTGTTAGGGATTCCGAAACGGCAAACAATCGACCTGAAGAACCTGACCGCCGACTGTGCTGTCACCTTTCTCACTGGTTCCACTTCTGGCCACTTTGTGAACTTGTCGATTGCGACGTACAAGTACTCAAAGCCCCCGACAGCTTGAGGGAAAGGGCCGAGGATATCGAGCCCCCAGACCGAGAAGGGCCCGGACAAAGGGATTGTTTGGAGAGCTTGAGCTGGCTGATGAATTTGCTTCGCATGGAACTGGCATGCTTCACACTTGGTTACTAGTGCAGTTGCATCTTGGAGGGCTTCTTGCCAGAAGAACCCTTGCCGGAAAGCTTTCCCGGCAAGTGCCCTTGCGCCAATGTGGTGGCCACATATGCCTCCATGTATTTCTGCCAACAGCTTCTGTCCATCTTCCCGGGAGATGCATTTCAACCTGACACCGTTGAGTCTTCTTCTGTACAGCTCGTTATCCACGATCTGGTACATACTTGACTGCCTGGTTATCTTCTCTATCTCTTGAGGGTCGTCGAGAAGTTCTCCAGTTTGCAGAAAACGGACGATTTGCTGCGCCCATGCCGGAGCCAGGGGCTCAACGGCAAGGACTAAAGGCTCGAGGGCCGCTGCGGGAACCTCAGCTTCTATGGCAAGAACCTCTGGTTCCGCCGGAGCTGATGGTCCCCCGGCAAGCTCGCCGGGGCGAGGCTTGTCGGGAACACTTGCTTCAACTGCACAGATCCTCGGATCTGCAGGAGCAGACTGTTCCTCAGCGTTCTGATCGTTGATCTTGGGGACCTTGGCGGCGGTTTCAGGAAGATCCGCCGGCAAGTAGTCGCCGGAGACCAACTTTCTCTTCTTGGACTGCCCAATTGATGGTGTAACGGATGGTTGAGTTAGCTTGAGCAAGAAGGTCCTTGGTTCCACAGGTAACTTCATCGAAGCACACTTTGAAAGGCCAGCTGCAACGTCATTCTGAGCTCTCGGGACGTGCTCCATTTGCAGACCTTCAAAGTGCTCTTCAAGCTTCCTCACTTCATCTACATAAGCTTCCATCAAAGGGCTCTGGTAACTCTTGTTAACTTGTCGGACCACCAACTGAGAATCTCCCCGCACAATCAGCTTTCTGATCCCAAGTTCGGCCGCAATCCTGAGGCCGACAAGCAAGCCTTCATACTCAGCAGTGTTGTTTGTTGCTTGCTCCCTGGGAAAGTGCATCTGGATAACATACTTGAGGTGCTCTCCGGTGGGCGCGATGAGTACCACGCCAGCACCGGCGCCTTGCAGCGAGAAGGCACCATCAAAATACATTACCCATTCACTTGTTGCTTCTTGTACGGGTGCACTTGTTTCTGGAATTTCCTCATCGGGCGTTGGGGTCCATTCAGCTATGAATTCTGCCAAAGCTCGGCTCTGTATGGTTGAAGTACTTTCAAACTTGAGTCCAAAGCTCGACAGCTCCAGTGCCCACTCAACGATCCTGCCTGTTGCTTCTGGATTGTGCAATATCCTTTTCAGCGGAAAGCGAGTGACCACTGTTATCTCATGTGCTTGGAAGTAATGGCGCAGCTTTCTCGAGGCCATGAGGAGGCCGAAAAGCAACTTCTGCACCCCGGAGTATCTTGATCTAGCCCCCTGCAAGAGGGAACTCACAAAATACACCGGGCGCTGCACCATCCTTCTTCGCACTTCTCCTTGATCCTGCGCAGAGTTGTCCTTGTCGGGGCCAGAGCTTGTCGGAGCAGCCCCCTGCTTGCCGCTAGATTCGCTTGCCGGTGGTGCAGACTCCTCGTCGGCCTCCCTCTCCGCTACTAACGCAGCACTAACCACCTGGTTGGTTGCCGCTAGGTATAGCAGCAACTTCTCCTGTGGTCTAGGTGCGACAAGTATTGGAGTGGAGGATAGGTACCGTTTCAAGTCCTGCAGCGCTGCCTCCGGTTCTGGAGTCCACTTCATGGGACCTGCCTTCTTCAGGATTTTGAAGAAAGGTAGGGCGCGTTCCGCAGACTTTGAAATGAACCTACTGAGGGCAGCCACGCAACCTGCAAGCCTTCTGACATCCTTGACGCGCTTCGGGGCTTCGATCTGCTCGATGGCTTTAATCTTGTCGGGGTTAGCTTCAATCCCCCTCTGTGACACAAAGAACCCGAGAAGCTTGCCGGAGGGGACTCCAAAGACGCACTTCTCGGGGTTCAACTTAAGCTGTATCTTGCGCAGGTTCTGAAATGTCTCTTCCAAATCTTGGACCAGGGTATCCTTGCTCCTACTCTTCACCACGATATCATCCATGTAAGCCTCTACATTTCTGTGGATCTGCGGCTCAAAAGCAGTATATACTACCCTTGCAAAGGTTGAGCCTGCATTCTTCAGTCCAAATGGCATGCGTATGAAGCAATACGTGCCACATGGAGTGATAAATGCAGTCTTCTCTTCATCTTCCTTGGCCATGAAAATCTGATGGTAGCCTGAATATGCATCAAGGAAAGAGAGCAGCTCACATCCGACAGTGGAGTCGACAATGTGGTCAATGCGCGGCAAGGGAAATGGATCCTTGGGACATGCTTTATTCACATCGGTGAAGTCTATACACAGTCTCCACTTCCCATTGGCCTTACGCACGACGACTGGGTTTGCCAACCACATCGGATGGATCACGCCTCTAACTAGGCCTGCTGCTTCTAGCTTCTTGATCTCTTCGTTGATGAATTCTTGGCGCTCCACGGCTTGCTTCCTGACCTTCTGCTTGATGGGCCGCGCATGAGGACAAACAGCAAGCTTGTGCTCAATTACCTTCCTGGGAACACCGGGGATGTCAGATGGCTGCCATGCAAACACATCGACATTCGCCCGCAGGAAGGCAACCAGCGCGCTTTCCTATTTGCTGTCAAGTGTGGCACTGATGGTGAAGGTACCACCAGTGCCGTCCTCCCTGGCGGACACCTTCTTGGTTGCCGGTGGAGCGGCCATCCCCTTCTTACACTTGCCGGTGGAGCTCGATGGGATGTCCTCGACGGCAGCGCAGCACTCCGAAGAGGTGCGGTTGCCGGAGTGGGCCCCAGAGCACTTGCCGGACTTGGTCTTCATCTTCTCCCCCCCGGGAGCTTCAGCGGCAAGTGTATTCTTCTCTGCCGCGGCTGCTGCATCCCGGTAGATCTTGTCGGCGCAGACAAGCGCATCCTTCTTGTCGCCATGGACAGTGATGACGCTTATCGGCCCCGGCATCTTGAGTACGTTGTAGGCGTAGTGGGAAGCTGCCATGAACTTGGCGAGGGCGGGACGGCCGAGTATCCCATTATATGGTAATGGGATATCGGCGACGTCGAATGTGATGCGCTCAGTCCTGAAGTTGAGCTCCCCACCAAAGGTCACCGGCAGAGTTATTTTCCCCTTGGGCTTGCTCCTTCCCGGGTTGATTCCTTGGAAAGAACCGGTCTCTTCGAGCTCGCCATCTGGGATTTGGAGTTTCTTGATCACAGCAGAGGAGATCAAGTTCAGCCCGGCCCCGCCGTCAACCAACATTTTGGTGACCTTGAGGTTGCGGATGGTAGGTGAAACCAGCATCGGCAAGCACCCGACCGCAGTGATGCGGTCAGGGTGATCCTCAAGATCAAAAATGATGTGCGTGCTGGACCATTTGAGGAGCCTGCGCGACTCCACGGGCGGCTCTGCTGCATTCACTTCCCGTACCCACTGCTTGAGTTGGCGGTGGGAAGTGTGCAGAGAGGCGCCACCGTCGACGCAAAGGACCTCCGTGGCTTTCTGGAACTCCTGCTCGCTGTTATCTTCATCCTCCATGTCATCGTCGTCGTCTTCTTCGTCCTTGTCGCGGCCCCGGGGAGGTCGGTCACCTTGCCTCTGCTTGGCCTTGCCGCGGCGTCCTCCCCGGCCATTGAATGGCCGCTTCTTGCTTGGTTCTCCTCCGCCACCTTGGGCCTTCTCCTTGTCGCGCCGCTCGTACTCAGCTTTCTGCTGCTCGACTAGGTACTCGACGCGTTTGCAGTTGGAGAGGTCGTGGCCCTTGGTGCGGTGGATCTTGCAGTATTGCTTGTCGGAGCCGTCCTTCTTGTCAGCTGCCGCTACAGGGGCAGGCTCCTTGCCGGAGCCGCCGGCCTATGTTTGCTTGGCGGGAGCCTCCTTGCCGGACTTCTCGACGGCAAGCACCTCCTTCTTGTTCTTCCTTCTGTTGTTCCGCCGCCGGCTCTTCTTTGCCGGGGCGGCGTCGTCGCTGTCGCTTCCCCCTGCGCCAGCATCCTCCCCGGGGAGTTTCCTCCCCTCTTCTGCGCGCACGCACTTATCAGCTAGAGCATAAAGCTCGCTGACATCCCGTATCTTGGTCATAGCCATCTCCTCACGCATGCGGCGGTTACGCACGTTCTGGTGGAACGCGCTGATAACCGCGGCAGGGTGGACGTCGGGGATGTTGTGCTGCACACGACTGAAGCGTTGGATGTACTTGCGCAGGGGTTCTCCTTCCTTCTGGGCCAGAATGTGGAGATCGCTCTCCTGGCCGTGTGGTTTGTGGCCGCCCGTGAAGGCGCCAACAAACTGATGGCAAAGGTCCGCCCAAGAAGAAATGGAGCCTTCCGGCAAGTGCATAAGCCAAGAACGGACGTTTGGCTTAAGCACTAGCGGGAAGTAGTTCGCTAATATCTTCTCGTCGCGCCCCCCGGCAGCCTGCACCGCGATGGTGTAAATGCTGAGGAATTCCGAGGGGTGCGTCTTGCCGTCGTACTTCTCCGGTACGTCGGGCTTGAAGTTCTTCATGCTGGGCCACTGGACGCGCCGCAGCTCACGGGTAAACGCAGGGCAACCTGCCGCGTACGGCAAGTCGCCTGGTTCACCGGGCGCGGGTGCGTCAACAGCGGTCCCAGCTCTCTGGTCTGATTGTCGCCGAGCTTCTCGGCGGCGCTCGATCGTCGTTCGAGCGTCTTCTTGTCGCCGGTCGTCAAGGACCCGGCGCTGGTCCCGACGAGCCCGCGGATCCGACGACGCCGTGGAGTCGTCGTCGACGTTGATCCGGCGGGGAGGCGTCTTCTGCTTCCGCGGCGGGGAGTGCACGGTCGTCGCACCCCCGGCGGTCTTGTCGCCGTCGGCCTTCGTCTTCTCGACTTGCCGCGGCCGCGAGGTTGCCGGCTGCTGCGGCGCGTCGTTGTTGGCGAAGGCGATCAGGCTCTGGATGGTTGCCCTCCAGTCTTCGGCCTTGTCTGCCGCTGGAGGGAAGTCAAGGAGCAGTTGCGCTCTCGCGAGCGCTTCTGCTGGAGAGGAGGGGAGCGGGGGCGAGCGGCGCGAGGAGCGGGATATGCTCGGACTCCTAACAGGGTTAGAAGGAGCAGGGTCCCGCCCCGGCGACCGCGCCTTGCCGGTGCCCGGACGGCGGTCCGGAGCGTCCCGCGAGCCTCCGGTTTGCCCTTGGCCCAGCAAGCGGATGCCACCTCCTGTGGCATGGCGCTGCGGGGTTGTTGTTTGCTGAGATGGACGTGGCGCGTCCACGGAGACCGAGGCTCGGTCGTCCGTCTTGTCCTTGGATTTGGTGGCGCCGCGAGTTTCCTCGCCGGCGACCACCCTTCCGACGGCGTCTCCCCCGCCCACCGTTGGCTCTGGCGGCGGCGGATGAGACGTAGACGGGCCTGCGACCTCCGAAACCTTCTTCTTCGGGGCCATGTCGCTGTTGCTGAAGATGTTGCTGATGAAACTGGAGAGGTTGATGAAGAATGCGCCCGCGTGAACGCCGGATCAGGTTCACACAACCTCGACGCCCCCTACCTGGCGCGCCAAAGATGTCGGGGGAAACTGTCCACCACGAGCACCTATGGGACCGGAGCCCCTTGTTCGTCCGGTAAGGGAGCGGAGGGAGCACAAAGAGCAGATCGTGGTGAGCACGCGGGCAGTTTACCCAGGTTCGGGCCGCGATGGACGCGTAAAACCCTACTCCTGCTTTGTATTGAGTTGGGGAGCTCGGGAGCTTGAAGAACTAACTACACCGAGCGAATGAGCGATCTAGGTTCCGAACCCCTTCTACGTTGTGCATGGGCCTCCTTTTATAGTGCAAGGGGTCACCGACAGGTGTCAACGTAGGAGAAAGGGGTAAAAACGTAAAAGTGGTGGTAGTTGTAACAGTGCGGGAATAGTGGAGCTACAGTGGATGAACAGTGGTAGCTACCTACTTTGACAGTGGGGGACAAGAGCATTTAATGCCCGTCGCCGTCGACCCCAAAAGGGCCCGCCCTTGCGTCTCCGTTTGCCACGGCGATAGCTTCGTCACCGTGGAGTGCCACCGTGTCCCCTAGACTGCACAGCCATCCGCCACGCGTCCCTGGAATGGCCCCAGGGCGACGCGTGGACTGATGTGCTGGAGCGCGGGCACACAGTGCAGGCTTCCCCCGGCAAGCACCTTGCCGGGGACTTGAGCTTGTCGGGCCGGGAATCTTGTCGCTCCCCGGGCCTTGCCGGGGCGCAGAGTGCGCCGAGGCTTGTCTTCTGAAGTGCGATCTTCTGGCCTTCCTGGCAAGCTCCTCTCGCCAGGGTCTTGTGTTAATGAGGTAATCTTGAGCCTGGGACGGCCTTCCCGGCAAGCTCCACTTGCCGGGGTCTTGATCTTCTATCTTGTATACTTTGTTTTTGAATGGTTTTATATGGAGCAGGAAGGTCTCCGGCAAGCACGTGGTAGGCCCTGCCGCGGGAAACTGCTACTGCCCGTGCACAAGTTGGGGTACTGAGGTACCCCTACCTTAGTACACCGACAGTAGTCCTTTCCAAGTCGGACGTATCTAACCCCTAGCTAGTGTATTCGCGTAACGGTGTTGGATTCTACCACACTTAAAATGGATAACACTAGTTTTCTTCAAAATATGTATTCCCTGCATCATGTCTTCTCTCGTCACTATAGAGTAACAACTCATAAAATTCCAAAATCAATACTAGGCTGCTAACTTCACCGATTCTCAACTTACTACAGTCTACTGCATTTCCATTGCAGGCTTCAACTCATCTACTTAGCATAAGTCTCCTTCTCCTTGGGTCAATCTCTAGCAAAATGCCCTGCTTCACTATAGCAGATACACATAACTATAGACAAGTCTCGTGGTTCCCTTGTGATTATGTAGCCTCCGTAGGTCCTCGGCTAAAGGGTCCACGTCAGAACTTGTATATCCATAACACAATCCTTGGTGTCACTATAGTTCCATACTCCAGCATTACACCCTCTTAATAATCCAATTGTACTTCTGTCCTTCATACTCTTGGGGTAAGCCTCATATCAAAATAACTCCAACTTATTTGTGCAAACTCTACTACTTGGAGCAACACTTCCTTTTCCTATGGGTCCGGGGTTCACACAATAAAGTATCGCCCTAAAAAAACGCACTGGTTCATCCGTAATCCATATTCTCCTCATATCAAATCTCTTATTATATCTTGAACCAGTATTCAATACTCCAATTTCCAAATGTGCATCACTACAATTGCTACTATCCAGATAGTCTGGTAGGGTCAAGAATTTCTTCCATCTATATCCATTTATCCTAGCTAAGGTTGCTTCAGTCCCACCGGAATTGTGCAACGTGATTCTTGAACTCATCAATCTTTTGCTTCATACTATTGGCTGTGTGCTTCATCTCCACCATCTCTTCATGCATCATACTCAGGCATCCCTGGGTATAATGAAGTCTTGCTTCGAGTATTTCTCCAATCTGACGTATGGCCTCCATAGCAGCTTCAGAAACAGAATCGAAGAATGCTGTTCGCGGTACTCGGGAGATGAAAATGTATTGACCCATAGTCTTTGGGCAAACTCCTTTCACACGGTGGAGGTGGACCTCCACGTACCAAAGTTCAACTCCATTCTCCACGAAGGGATAACCCTTATAAACTGCATCTCCTTCCAGTTGAATATGCTTCATCATGTCCTTCGGGATCTTTGGATAATCCTGATTGCTAGTCAGGCACATGATGGTTTCCGGGCCTATGAGAAAAGACTCGTAAAGGGTTGTCATCTGTAGGCATAAGACAGAAGGGGTTCTCAGGTCAACATACGGACATCCTTGGGTAAAACGGGGTCTTTGTACGAGAAGGGTTTGGGTCAGCTTCTCCATGGGTTCTAGGTTTTGGTCTGGGTGAGATAGTAAGAGAGGCACTTCACAAACATCCACCGACTCATAGCATCTCCTTCTTGGATTCCAAAAAGTATCAACTTATATTGCTTCACAATCTATTACAATGTTATTTCCATACTCAACTCAACATTGTAATAAAGGTGTATTCCATATTAATCTACATACTTCATTCCAATATGAAGATCTCAACTACTCAGATCAATCTTCCTCCAGTCTAGACCTTCTCTTGGCAAAATGCTCTACTTCCTTGTAGTGTAAACTAATGTCATAAGACAGATCTAAGGACTTCATGGAGGCTATCTTAGTTCACTGGGTTCTTGGCTTCCTTGTTGGGCAGTTGCTAGCATAATGACCTAAATCCTTGCACCGGTAACATGTGATGTGACTCAGGTCCTTTTCCGCAAAAATTGGGTTCTTCTCGGGACACATGCTCTTTCTCTTCCTCGACTTCCTTGTTCCTATCAATTCTTCTATCTTTTGTGGATCAAACTCCACTTCTTCTGTCGGGAAGTCTCCCAGATACTCATGGCTTTCCTTTGTGCAATGTTGTGAAAAATGTCCTTCTTCTCCACATGAATAGCAAGTACGGGAGTAATATCTATCTAGTCCTTCTCCATCAGGGTCGTCAATATCTTCCTCCATCGCGGATTCCCTTAAGGTTTCCTTGAGGACTTCTTTCATTGCTTCTTTCTTCTGCTGGACAGTTCGTTGCACCATGGGGTAAATGTGGCACTGAGCAGGGTAGTGGGTAGTTCCTTCACACAAGAAACAAGTAATTTGCCTAGTTGGGCATTCTTCAGCTAGGTGACTTCCTTCACAGTTTGGGCATTCATCCTTGTGTTCCTCCTGAGTGTGTCCTATTTCTCCACAAATCCTGCAGGCACAACGTTTCTTCTTCGGCTTATCACCACGCTTTCGGATGAGACGGGATCTTAACAGGGTCTTCTTGAATTCCTTCCAACTTCCGGCTCCATTACATCCTTGTATGGATTGATGCATCTTCCACCATGTTGCGGCACTTTTTGTAAAGTACTGAAGTGCGTATTGAACCTCATACTTCCTTTCAACTAAATTTTTCCTGAAGTGGTCCTCCATGATTAGTATCCATAGTTCTGCCTCCGGTTGGGTCATTGGTCCAGAGACTTCAAGTCTATCTTCAGTCATTTTCTATTGGGTCCAAGGGTTTTGGGATGAGATTCAGAAGAGATAGAGAGGGACACTCAATAGAAACAAAGGTTTTGAAAAGACAGGTTTTAGTTTGTGACCGTCTGAAAACATCAAACAAATGACGGCTCATAATCGTCGCATCTAACGTAAGTACATAACAAGGGTTTGTTCTTCTAAAGGTTATCATCTCTTCAAAGTTGTCAACCCTTCAAATCTTCGGAGTATCCATTGTGGTAGCTTCAACACTTCCAATATATGGTGAAATCCTCTTTACTCCGAAGTGATCCAATGGAAAATGGTATTGACTAACTATTTAAGGTCAAAGGGAAAGTTTGACAAAACTCAGAAAAGAAGAGAGGTAAGAATCTTTTGAAAATGATAGTTTTAGAGAAATCCTTTCCTATGGTCTGGTCAGTTTCTAGGGTCACGTCCTACAGTCAACATGTGCTCTGATACCATCTTGTAGCGACCACGATCCGAATGGACCGAAGTCTCTGTGTTCTGTGTCATCCCTGGATCGGTATGCTGACACACACAGTACTCGAGGATTTATAACAGAGGTAAATCACATGTATTAAGTAACGTAAATACTATTACCTCAATCAATCATAGCGGAAGCAACAAAGGTCGTGGATTCCCATCAACACCAACGGCAAAGTTGAGTGTAGAAATCATAACCCTAACGTATCACTTACTCGTCGTAAGATAATCCTGCAACATGAGACGTTGCAGCCACAAAGGGTCAGTACATTGAATGTAGTGGCAAATTCACACTGTAATGAAAATGATGAACAATGCCTACAACTACATGCATATTTGGCTGGTGGAGGCTGTATGGCTGATTTTGTGTAAAGTTGATTTTTCCCTACCACAAAAGAATAAATTTTATTTTAACTATCATGGTAGTTGAAAATCATTGAGAAGCTACCTCCAACTCAATCCCAAATTAAAGTTATCATTAACCCGACAAATTAAATTATAGAGTGATGAGATCAACAAATAATCCAATTCTAGATACTCAAAGATGTCCATAACCGGGGACACAGCTACTCATGAATAGTTTGTACACTCTGCAGAGGTTTGTGCACTTTTCCCACAAGACTCGATCGCCTCCGTTTGGTTTCTTGCACTGCATGGTGTTTGAGAAACGGATGACCGAGACACAATCTTTCCGAAGAGGTCCCCTTAACTAGATAGATAGGCCGTACCACCTACAATCCCCCTACATCTGCTAGCCCATCATGGAAAGGTTTCCCACAACTTACTCAACTATGCCAGAGCACATATTGGCATGTGGCTGCACATGGAAGTTTCTAGGCATGAAAATATTATATGATCCCTTTGAGCCTGGGTGGCATTCCAATAGGACAATCACACGGAACCCCGTGAATTCCTAGGACAACACTGGCATCACCAGGTGTCCGGGCAATCCACTGGTTCACTCCCAGGGTGCCCCAAACCAATCCACCCAGATGTGTATTCAAGTAGCCACCTTTAGTTGAATCCTTAATTAACAACTCACATCTATCATGGATTTCACTCAAACCCAAACCACGTCTACGAGCATAGCATGGCAACCTAAGCATAACGTAGAAGTAACTCCCAGGGGTTTGAAAATAATGCAGGTAATAGGTTCTACCTCAACTACTTCCCAGTCCCACAAGTTAATAGTCCCTACTCATGCAATGTGTGAGGGTTTGACTAATGCAATGAAAACTGGGTATTTGGAAAGTATGATCAAAGTGTGAACTTGCCTGCAAAGTTGATGAAGATGATTCGCACTCAAAACTCTTGATATCTCTACTCGTCACACTCCGGTCAATCTATCGTAAGCAAGCAATAGTAACCACACATAAGCAATCAATCAGAAAGATCGGACAGAACGAATAAACACTTTGGAAAACTTCGAAAACAAACAAATGTTTCTTGAAACATAAAACAATTTCCAACAGTACCAAAATTATGTGAATTTTGCCTTATCAGAAAGTTTACGTCAAGAGCTTCGATTTGCAAAAAGAATCAACTGAAACGGAGTTACGAAACTTAAGTTATGATCAAACAAAGTTTGAATATAAAACTAGTTGAATTCAAATTTTACAATTTTCAAAAAACATGTTGAAGTTGTATTACTGGAAAGAGGTGATCGTAACGAAGATGTGGGCGTTGGTTTCGTTGGATTTGGACCAACGAGCAAAAAGTTAGGGCCGTTTGAAGATTAGGGACTGTTTTGTAAAAAAATATTCACATCTAAGTCCCTGGCCGAAAACTAGACAGAAAAAGAAAAAGACTACCGAGCGAACACTCACTTTTTAAGCCTAACTAATGAACGTTCACTAATTAGCTAAACCTAAAAAAACTAAACCGATCTGTAAAAATATACCCTAATTAAAAGGAAAAACCAAGCGATTTTACCTATGGGGTTTTCCGACGGAAAACCGCCGGTTCGGCGAAGAAAACCGGGCGAAGGATCGGGCGCGGACCGGTGCGGGCCGGGCTCAGACCCGGCCGGCGGTGAGCTCCGGCCGGCGAGGCGGGGCAAGCGGTGGCGGGATGAGGCACAGGGCAGGGCGGCGAGCGAGGCGAAGGGCGGAGGGCGAGGCGCGGCTGCGGCGATGAGCAAGGGCAGCGGCGGAGGCGCAGGCAGCGGCGGCAGCAGCAGCTTTGCGGCGGCGGCGGGCGAGATGTGCGGCGACGGCGCAAGCGAGGCGAGGGGAGAGAGGGGGCGGCGACGGCACACTTAAATAGGCGGAGGGGCGGCGACCTGGCGTGAAGGAGGGGGCAAGGGAGGGGAGTCCGGAGGCGGCACGTGCGGCGGCGACGATGCCGTGGTGGAGCTGGCCTCCGTCGGGAGCTCGGGGACGAGCGGCTGGGCTGGGCCTGGCGACTAGCTGGGCCGGCCCAGTTCGGTCGGGGAGAGAGATTTGTTTTTTTTAACAGACAAAAGAAAAGCCATAAAATAAAAAACACTAAAATATTATATAGGCATATAATATATCAAAATTTGAAGAAAAATAAGCCCTACATCATGAACATTTTCCTACTGTCAAATAAAATGCCCACAAATTCTAATAAATCAAAAGGTCCTACTGTTGCAATAAAATCCAATAATAAATCATTCTAAAGTACCAAAATGACTTCAAATTTATTTCTCTCCAATTTTCTGCTGTAGGGAATCATGTTACCCTATTTTCCATGTAATTTATTTGTGGAGAAAAATTATTTGAATAAAAACCAAATGACTCAATATTTGAAATTGAGTTCCAGAAAATTTCAGCAAACTTCCAACTCATATTTCCTATAATTTGAAGAAGTCATTTTATCTTCTCTCGGGAAAATCATTGAGTTGCATAAAGTATCAGAATTGAAAATATCTCGAGATTGAATTTCAAAAATCCTTTCAAACCCTTTATCATTTAAAATAAATGGAAGAAGTCATATTATCTTCACTCTAGGGTTTTGAGTTGAAAAGAAGTTGAATTCCCTCGAAGATCAAAAGCAAGGTGAAAGTTTTGGGAAAGTCAATTTATTCCCTCTCATTTAACTTTCAAAAGTTTCAAATTTCACTCAATTTCACTCAGCACATTAACAAGCAATCAAATCTATCTATTTATTATAACATTCCAAAATTTAGAATTTTGGGATGTTACAGTAAGGGGGGAGGAGGATGTGCGCGGTGCACAATGTCACCAGCATGAGACAGCAGAGGACAGAGCGAGTGGGAGGACGTCGGGGCCTCGCTGGCAGCATTGACGAGCTCGGTGATGCGGCCAAGCCAGCAGTCGTAGCCTTCATCGGCCGGGCGGTAGCGCAGCAGTTCGCATACCATGACCAGCGTGGCCTGCATATTCGCCGACCCGCAGCGGCCGTGGGAGAAGGAAACCTTTGCTAGAGTGAGGGAAGGCATGGCGGTGCAGCCATCCGGTTACGCGGAGGGTTACATAGAGGCATCCTGCTGCTCGTGAGTAGCGGGGTCGGTGGCAGTGTTGGCCCTAGCTGAGGCAGACTGACGGCGGTCACCACGGCCCGCGGGCTCCAGCTGAGTGAGACGATCTACCTACGCTCCATGCAAGCACAACAAGTGTCGGCCATGGAGATGGCGGAGCAGAAACATGAGCAAAATGAAAGAACTTCGACACACCTCTACCTGGTGCGCCAAATGTCGGATCCTAGGCTCTGGGGACCCAAAAAGGTTCTAACACTAGGACCTCACGGCGATTCTCCGGCATGCTCGAGCCAAGGGGATGAAGAACAATAGGCACAGTGGTTTACCTAGGTTTGGGCCACCTTGCAGTGTAAAACCCTACTCCTGCTTAGTGAGTGGATTGCCTCACGAGGGAGGATGAACGTGTGAGTACTAGGGGGTCCGATCCTTCTCCCCGGGGGGAGTCTGTCTCTACTTATCCTGCCCTTTGTCCTCTTCCCCCAAAACACAAGGCGGGAAGGGTTGCCACAACGACCAAATTCGAAGGGGGACAAGAATACAACTTATCCTAACTAAAGGTGGTCTTCGCTTGCAAAAGCTCCCTGCCGTGACGCGCTGGTGGGCTCGGCGATGACCTCTGTCCTGCCAAGCTCGCCGTCCTGGTCTTGTTGCAGCAAAGAGGTAACCTTTGGGGATCTTCTCGGGAACTGGTGTGCTGTCCTTGCCCCCATAGCACAAAAGGGGCAAATATCCTCATCCGCACTTGCTGGCGCCCTTCTGGCTCCACTCGTTGCCACACGCGTCACCCACGTCATTGCACGGGGCCGTGTGACACCTTCGCTGGCTCCTTGATCCATACGCCTCCTCGGGAGGCCTCAAGAGACAGCCTTGAGAAGCCGTCTCGCGAGAGGGCCTCATGAGGCCACTAGCAATGCCTGACGATGCACGCCTCGCAAGGAGGGGGCCCCTCTTGAGGGCTTATCCATGAGGCCCAAAGATGGGCCAAACGTGGGGCCCAGGCAGTGCGCCGCGCGATGGGTCGCATGTAGATGGGCCTTGGTACCCCTTGTCCCACGGGCCCGACAATTTAATATATAAGTCTCCTAACAATTACTAGAGCTATTTATTACTAATTTAGCATCATCGAAAACATTTACCACCTATATATTATTTATCGGTAATACCTGGTATTGCCCCATATACTCTGAAACACTTATGGCTCCTCTCAAAACTATTTCGAGTATTAATGAAACAATTCCAAAAATAAATCTTTGATACTCTCGTCCTACTAACACTCAGCAAATCATGATTACCTTAATGTTGTTACCCTATAGGTTCGGTAAAACATAGACATGAATGAAACACCTTCGTTCAATGACCAATAGCGGAACGTTGGACGTCCGTATCGATCCCTATGAATACATGAATGCCATTAGAGTGAACCTTTGGTTATCATGTGATGTTCCCTTTGCTTCACGCTACTTTACAAAACTTGAGATGCATCTGTATCCTACTAAGTCACACACGTGCTCACTATATCATTATCCTCGTTACAGATTTAGTTCTTCTTTCTCGTTGAAATGGTCCGGCATTGACTACAAAAATACACTTCTGATATAGTAAAAGAAAACACTTCTGTTATAATACATCTTTGTCATCGTAGGTCACATTTTTTGACATGCATGTACATCCATTATGATTTTATGACATAATCAATATAGTCATACTTGCACTGTCGTAGAAGTGTTCCATGACAATACTAAAATTATCATCAATGAAGTGTCCACTTCCATGACGAAAAATGTCGCGTCATGGAAATGTTCTCATCAAGGGTGTTCGACATATGGCATCCACCATAACAGGTCACCATTAAGCTTGTGGGTCTAGTTTTGGATCCGATAACTCGTTAACAGCAACGACTAATGGTGATTTTCCATGTGTAAAATTTTCATTGGCTGAAGGAACCGTGTGTCAGCTCTGCGTTGGTACATATGTCAGCCAACGAATGGACGGGACAAGCCTATGATATGTCGGCATGTGGGAAGGCCCAACAATGGCCCATTTAGGTTAAAAGGCCGGCCCGTTTGACTTGGTCAGAAGGTGGCGGGCCAGCCAATGGAAATCCTATTAACTGTCCGTTTGCATATAGTCCATTTACAACCCGCTAAGTCACGGCCTGTTATGGCTTATCCATTTAGGCCCAACGGTGTCATGTGGGCTGTACAATATGATTCCAGCGCGTTGTAACTTCTGGCCCATGTATGGCCCGTGACGTCTTTCGGGCCATATGTGGCCCTTTGTAACGCTTGGCCATTTAACGACCCACGTTGAAACAGGCCCATAATGAACACTGTATCACTTTATACCCATTAATGGACCATTATTCAGTCGGGCTGTTTCCAGCCCATGTTATCTTTCAGCCTTCTATTAATAGCTTTTTCCGCCGATGGGCCTGCTATTTGTGAACAACATCAATAAATTCCTCGTAGAGGAGGGGATGATGCAGCACAGCGGCGGTAAATATTTCCCCGAGTTATCAATCAAGTAGGAGAACCAAACAAGCTATGTAAGCAGCACCTACACAGAAACAACAAATCCTTGCAACCCGACGCATAGAGGGGTTGCCAATCCCTCTTGGTTAAGGTAGTATGATAAAAAGATAGATTGGTGGATACAAATAAAATAAAAGCAAATTAAACATAGCAAGGTATTTTGGGGTTTTTGATAATATAGATTTGAAAATAAAAGAAGCAAATAAATGGGAAACACAAATAACAATATAGATCTACAAGTATATGATGATAAATAAACCTAGGGGCCGTAGGTTTCGCTAGTGGCTTCTCTCGAGAAAATAGCATACGGTGTGTAAACAAATTACTTTTCGGCAATTGATACAAAAGCGAATAGTTATGACGATATCCAAGACAGTGATCATGTATATAGGCATCACGTCCAAGATTAGTAGACCAACTCGTGCCTGCATCTACTACTATTACTCCACACATCGACCGCTATCCAACATGTATCTAGTGTATTAAGTTCCATAAAGAAATGGATTAATACCTTAAGAACGATGACATGGTGTACATAAGATCAATTCATGTAGGAATATAACCATCATTTTATCCTTAATAGCAACGATACATGCGTGTCATGTATCCTTCTGTAACTGAGATTGAGCACCACAAGATCGAACCCATTACAAAGCACATCTCCCCGTCGCAAGATAAATCCATCAAGTTGGCCAAACAAAAATGAAATATCGAAGAAGAAATAAGAGGCTATAATAACCATGTATGGATATGAATGCAAATAGATCTGATCATAAACTCACAATTCATCGGATCTCAACAAACACACCGCAAAAGAGTTACATCAAATAGATCTCCAAACAGAACATTGTATTGAAGGTCAAAAAGAGAGAAGAATCCATCTAGCTACTGCCTACAGACCCGTAGGTCTGTGGTAAACTACTCATGCATCATCGGAGAGGCACCAATGGATATGATGAACCCCTCCGTGACCGTGTTCCTCTCCGGCGGAGTGCCGGAAAAGGGCTCTAGATTGGATGTCGTGGTTCTGGAACTTGCGACGGCTGAAACAATTTTTCTCTGACTCCTCTAGGGTTTCTGGAATATCTGAGTATATATAGAGCTGACACGCAGCGTAGAGGACCCCTGTGGGCCCCAGTAACCACCAGGGCGCTCCAGGGGCTGGGGCACGCCCTAGTGTCTCGTGGGCCCCATGGGCCCTCTCTCGTGGACTTCTTTGGCCCTCTGGATGTCTTCTGGCCCGAAAAAGTATCCAAAAAGTTTCGTTGCATTGGGACTCCATTTGGTATATATATATATATATTCTGCAAAGTAAAAAACAACAGAAAGCAACAACTGGCACTGGGCACTATGTCAACAGGTTAGTCCCAAAAATGATACAAAATTGCTAGAAAATGATGGTAAAACATCCAAGAATGATAATATAACAACATGGAATAATCAAAAATTATAGAGACATCAAATAAGTATCAGCATACCCAAGCTTAATTCCTGCTCGTCCTCGAGTAGGTAAATTATAAAAACGGAACTTTTGATGTGGAATGCTGCCTAACATGTTCATCATATTCTTTTCTTTGTAGCTTGTACATATGGACTTTTAGATGATTCAAAGCAATAGTCTATAATTTGACATGAAGGCTTTAATACTCAAGCAATATCAACAAGCAACCATGCCCTTCAAAATATCAGTGCTAAAGAAAGTTATCCCTAGCCATTATGCTCAATCATTGATCCATTCATGCAACACTTCCAAATATTATCTACATCCAATGCTCAAGTGTGATAATAGTGTTCCGTAGCTGGTGCTTTATAAGAGAAGATGGAGACTCAACGAAAAATAAAAAATTGCATAAAAGTAAATAGATAGTCCCTTCGCAGAGGGAAGTAGGGATTTGTAGAGGTGCCAAAGCTCAAAGCTTAAATTGAGAGATAAAATTATTTTGGGTGGCATGCTTTTCTCGTCAACGAAAATGACTAAGAGTTCCCAATATCTTCCATGCAAAATAAATCATAGGCTATTCTCAAACATAAAAGTAAAGCTTGTTGCCATTGTACCATTCTTTCACAATCCATGGCTAGTCGTATCCATGGGTGCCTTCCATACCAACGCATACCAAGGAATTTATTTGTAGTACTTTTTTTGCATTTCGGGACTCGGCATCCCTATTACCGCCAGACTCTTGTGCAATGACAAGTGAATAAACACTCAGCTTCAGAATAACCTACTTAGCATGGAAAATATCAGCCACCCCTCGCCGCTTCATGAGCGGTACGGGCACGCGAAAGAGAAGTTTATTTTGAAAATTAGAGTTGGCACATACAAATTTTCTTAGGACGGCATGGAAATGCCGCATATAGGTAGGTATGGTGGACTCATTTGCACAACTTGGGTTTATGGATTTGGATGCACAAGCAGCATTACCGCTTAGTACAAGCGATGGCTAGCCGATAGATTGAGAAGCGACAAACCAAGGAACGAAAACCATCATAAAAGAACATTAAACATAACTAACGCCGAATAATGCAACACAAGTAGGATGCTATTTCATTGCATAACTATTGACTTAACATTCTTGCATAGGAAATCACAACCGTTAACACTAATATTCTTACTAAAGCATAATTACTCACCAACATAACTCACATATCACAATCATCATATCGCAAAACTATTGTAAGGAATCAAGTTTAATGTCCAATGATATTCATGAAAGTTTTTTTATTATAACTTACTTGGATATTTATCACTTTGGGACCAAATTAATTTAAAGCAAATTGCCATTGCCATCTCTCTGACAAATTTAAGTGAAGAACGAGAGCACAAGTTTCATTAAGGTTTCATCTCTCAAAATAATATAAGTGAAGCATGAGAGGATTTCTTAAAAAATTATACTAACTCTCAAAGTAATCTAATTGAAGCATGAGAGCATACTTCTTTAGAATAACACCACCACCGTGCTAAAAAGATATAAGTGAAGCACTAGAGCAATTCCATAGCTTTAAAAAATATAAGTGAAGCGTAAAGAACAATTCTAATAAATCATAGCATAATTTTGGCTTCCTCAAATAGGTGTGTCCAGCAAGGATAATTGCGGCAAACTAAAAATCAAAACAAACAAAGACATATATAGTACAAGACGCTTCAAACAAAACTCATGATATGTGACGAAAAAAATATAGCTCCAAATAAAATACTGATGGTCGTTGGAAGAAAGAGGAGAGTCCTACTTGGGCGTTGCCAAGCTTAGTTGCTTGATACTTCTTGAATATTACTTTGGGGTTTTATGGGCATCCCCAAGCTTATGATCTTTTCACTCCTTATTCCTTCATCCATCACGATCTCACCCAAAACTTAAAAACTTCAATCACACAAAACTTAGCAAAACTTCTTTTGATCCATTAGTATAATAAAAATCATCTTTACTATAAGTACTGTAGAAAACCATTCAAATTTTGTTATTACATTATACCTACTGCATTCTAACTTGGCTTATACCCTCCGATACAAACCATAGATTCATGAAAATAAACACATAATGCAACGCAAATAGAATATGTAAAAAACAGAACAACCTGTAAATACATATTTTTAGTCGTACTTCTATAACTCTAAAAATTATGAAAAATTAGGACGACATGGGAAATTTGTGTATCAACTATGTGTATAATTTTAAGCAATTCTTCAAGCTCCAGCAAATGAAAGCAATTCTTCTACTACGCATAAAAATTTCAGTTGATGCACCGAATCAAATCAACTCTCACCCAAATCAATCGCAAAGGCTTTGCTTGGCACAAACACTAAACTAAACACCAAAAACACAATCATTACAGAAGTAATAATGTGTATTTTATTTTAAAAAAGAAAATAATAATATTGGGTTGTCTCCCAACATGCTCTTTTGTTTAAAGCCTCTTACCTAGGCATTGCTAATTTTAATGATGCTCACATGAAAGACAAGAATTGAAGCACAAAGAGAGCATCATCAAACACGTGAAAAACACATCTAAGTCTAACATACTTCCTATGCATAGGCATTGTATAAGCAAACATATTATCAAGGCAAGCATAAACTAGCATATGCAAAGAAGAAGAATTTTTTTTTTTACAATTATAACATCAAGAGAGAGAATTTAGTAACATGAGGATTTGTACAACCATATTTTCCTTTATCATAAAGATTGCATGTAGGATCATAATCAAATTTAACAATATAGCTATCATATAACATGTTCTCTACATGATTGTCGGGGGAAACTGTCCGCCAGGAACACCTATGGGACCGGAGCCCCTTGTCTGTGCGGTACGAGGGCGGAGGGAGCACGAAGAGCAGATCGTAGCGAGCACGCGGGCAGTTTTACCCAGGTTCGGGCCGCGGTAGACGCGTAAAACCCTACTCCTGCTTAGTTGTGTATTGATTTGGAGAGCTCGGGAGCTTGAAGAAGCAGCTACACCGTGCGTGTGAGTGATCTAGGTTCCGAACCCCCTCCACGTTGTGCATGGGCCTCCTTTTATAGTGCAAGGGGTCACCGACAGGTGTCAACGTAGGAGAAAGGGGTAAAAGCGTAAAAGAGGTGGTAGTTGTAACAGTGCGGGAACAGTGAAACAACAGTGCGCGAACAGTGGTCGCTACCTACTTTGACAGTGGGGGACAAGGGCATTTAATGCCCGTCGCCGTCGACCCCAAAAGCTCCCGCCCTTGCGTCTCCGCCTGCCACGGCGATGGATCCACCACCGTGGAGTGCCACCGTGTCCCCCAAGCTGCACAGCCATCCGCCACGCGTCCCTGGATAGGCCCCAGGGCGACGCGTGGGCCGATGAGCTGGAGCGCGGGCACACAGCGCAACTCTCCCGGCAAGCACCTTGCCGGGGCCTTGATCTTGCCGGGCCCGGGATCTTGCCGCTCCCCGGGCCCTCGCCGGGGCGCATATAGCGCCGAGGCGTGTCTCCTATGATGGGATCTCCTAGTCTTCCTGGCAAGCTCCTCTTGCCAGGGTCTTGTGCTAGTGAGGTAATCTTGAGCCTGGTACGGCCTTCCCGGCAAGCTCCACTTGCCGGGGTCTCGATCTTCTGTCTTGCATACTTTGTTTTTGAATGGTTTGATTGGGAGCAGGAAGGTCTCCGGCGAGCGCGTGGAAAACCCTGCCGCGGGAAGCTGCAACTGCCCGTGCACAAGTTGGGGTACTGAGGTACCCCTTAGTACACCGACAGGAGCCCCCGGGCCTGGGCCACACACGGTGCCGAGCGCTGTTGGGCCAGGCCCAAAACAGTGCACGGGCACACGCGGCCCACGGCGCGCCGAATCCACTTCCGTATCCGCCGCATCCCCCCGTAACGGCACGCGTCGATTGCGGCGTCGTGGGATGGGACGTGCCCACGTTCTCTTAATGCAAAGAGTGAAACGCTCCCCCCACTTCCCCATAAAAGCAGAGGAAGCAGGAGCGATTCCCCTCCTTGCGCTTTCATTGCATCTTCTCCTTCCTCCAGAAATCCCCTTTGCGCTCCGCCTCCACAGCTCCGCCGCCGCCGTTCCCCCCCTTTCCTCCGCCGCCTCCGCCATGGCCCCGAAGACCGAGAAGGCGAAGGCGGAGAAAGCCAAGAGGGAGAAGTCGGAGCAAGCAGCGAAGCTCGTCGCGTACCGGAAGCGGAACCTCGTCTTCCCGCCGAGGCTCGGCGCGCGGGAGCTCTGGATCAAGTACTACTTGTTCTGGGCCAAGGAAACCAAGGCGCACCCCCGCACTCGAGCTTATCCGGCCGCCGCCAAGGACAACTACCCCGGCGGGTATTACTTCTTCGCAGCCTTCTTTCACTGCGGTCTTTGCCCTCCTTTCTCTGATTTCTTTTGCGACGTCATGCACACCTATGGCCTCCACCTTCTTGACTTCACCCCCAACGCCATCCTCACAATGGCGGTTTTCGCACACATGTGCGAAAACTTCATAGGAATACACCCAAACGTAGCGCTGTTTAGGCACTTCTTCACTCCTAGAGCAGAGGCCGGCGCCCCCCTCTCCGGGGGAATTTCTTGGGTATTTCGTCTGAATAAGAAGGAGTCGTACTTGCCGGGGGAGCTCCGCGGCAAGTGGGAGGAGTGGCGTGCAGACTGGTGCTGGATCGTTGAGGACGAGCCGCGGCCCTTCACCGCGCCGCGCACTACGCCCATCGTGCGCGGCAGGGATTGGAGCGAGCTGGACTCGGACGACATCAAACTCGACGTCGCCCTCGTTAGGATTCTTCGTCTTCGGGTAGCAAGGCTGTCCGTTGCAGAAGTAGGCGCAGACTTCCTCCGCCGTCGCATCGCCCCTCTCCAAGACAGGAAAAGGCCGGCCTGGGAGTACGGCAACCCAGCGGATATAATGAAGCTGCGCCCCGGGTTGAACTTCAACTTCACGACGCTGGAGCTGAAGGGGATGGTCCGGGAACTCTTCAAATATGACCCGGCCCACCCTGAGTGGTTCAGACCTCCCCGGGGAGTGGTGCCCCTCTACAACAGCACAGCTTGTGATCCTCTCCGCGCCATGATGCCCGCTTGCGATTCGCACGGCGTGGACCGCACGTGGATTCCGCCGAAGCCCATAGACGTCCTCAACTTCTTCGACAACCTCGTGGAGGTGGCGAAGAACAAGGATGACATCAAGGAGCACACGCGGGACACCACCGAGCAGGAGCTTGCATACATGGCTTCTCGGGCTGAAGAGGCCGCTGCAGCCGCAGCGGCAGGAGATTTTGGATATACGCCTGAAGAGGCGGAGGCTGCGGATGCGTCCTGCCAGGCGGAGGAGGCGGAGATCCGCAGACTGCTGCAACTTCCTCCCGACGCGCTCGCCGGGGTCCCCTCTCTGAGGCACTCCGGGATCCACGGAATCGTGGCCGAGGCCGCGGCAAGGGACGGCGCTGCCGGAGGGAACAGAGGCGCCGCGGGGAGCGGAGGCGTCGGAGGGAGCGGAGGCGCCAAAGGAAAAGAGGCCGCAGCGCAGGGCGCTAGGCCCAGCGAGCCAGCCGGGGAGGAGGAGGAGGAGGAGGCCGAGGACTCCGACGGATCAACGGAGCTCTACGCCGACGACCTCTCCTCGTCGGAGACCTCCCCGCCCCCGGCAAGCCCAAGGCGGTCTCCACCGAAGCGTCCCCGCAAGACGGTGACGGGAGAGAGGGCGCAGGCGCCCCGGCAACAACCAGCTCGCCGGGCAGCTCCCCGGGGGAGCCAAGCTGCGTCGGGGGCGACCGGCGCACCAGCCACAGCGGAGGCGGCCCGCGCGCGGGCCACGACGGAGGCGCCCCGCAAGCAGGCGTTGAGCCGACAGGGGTCTTCTCGGAGCGGAGCAGCAGCTCCGCCCGCTCCTCGGGCTCCGGCTACCACAGGGGCTGGGTCTTCGCAGCCCCCAGGCCCAGGGACCGCCAAGCGCCCGAGGGAATCTTCATCTTCCACTCCTCGTGCAGACGCGCCCCAGGTGGAGTATGACTTCTCCGCCTTGAGCGAGGACGACGAGGAGGATCAGGAGTAAGAATCCAAGATCTTACACCTTCTCAAGTTTCGTCTTGATTATTTGTTGATGCTAATTTTGTTTGTTGCTTTGATTTCAGGACCTTGGTTCAGCGCGTGGCGAAGAAAGCCATGGCGCCTGTGGTCGAGGTCGCGGAAGGCTCGGCCACCCCGGCAACTGGGGACGTGCCGGAGCCAAGCCTGCCGGACCCGAGCGCTGCTCCGAGGAGCAGCCCCCAGCGCAGCCCCCAGCGTAAGTCTGGGTTCCATCTTCCCGCTCGTCGGGATGCGCTTGGGGATTTTGTCTTGTTTCAATATCTTGATGTCTTTATCTCGGCTTGTGCAGAGGTGGAGCCATAGCGGCAGGAGCGCCCGGAGACCGTCCTCGAGGGGCCGCAGGCCCCGCCGTCCCCGCCAAGGCCGAACTCTCCGGCAAGGGAGAGTGCTCCGCCAAGGGCGGGTACTCCGCCAAGGGCGAGTACCCCGCCAAGGGCGAGCAGCCCGGCGAGGGCGGCCACTCCGCCAAGGCAGAGCTCCCCGGCGAGGGAGCCCGCCGCTGACGACGTCCGCCAAGGTATGTCTTGTACTTTGTCTTCTTGGCGTTGTTTCTTTTTGGATTTTTGCTTGAACTTCTTTTTCTTCTTCTTCTTTTAGGTCCTCCTCCCCCCGAGCCCATGGAGACGGAAGTCATCAACATCGAGGATGAGGAGGGCGCGCAGGGCGGCGGCGGCGACGTCCCTGTCGCCGAGGACACGGCGAGAGCCGCCGAGCCGGCCGCGCAGGAGACCGCTTCGGCTGCGGACGCAGCGGCCGGGGAGGGGGACGGTGACCGCACCGCCGACCCGGAGGCGGCGGGAGCATCAAGTGCTGCGCCGGCCGCCGACCCCTCCGCCGGCAAGGAGCAGGGCTACTATCTTGAAGCCCCCAACGGCGTCTTCATCCAGGTGCCGTGGGGTTCTTCGTCGCGAGCTCCCGCGGAGGGCGAGGCGTTTGACGGGGAGGTCCTCGCCTCCGCGGGTTTGAAGATCGTCGAGGCGCCCGGCGGGAGTGAAGGGCCCGAGGAGGAGAAGCTGCTTCACCAGCTCCTGGCCCTTTACCGGGCCAGGCAGGCGAAGCTTGCTTCCCGGGAAGCCCTTGCCGCCAAGGCCTCCGCGGAGATGGAGAAGCGCGCGGCGGAGCTCAGCACCGCCAATCAGGCGGCCCTCCGCGAGGTGGCGGAGGAGCGCGAGCGACTCGCCGGCGAATACCAGGAGTGGGTGCTGGAGAAGGCTGAGGCTGAAGAGCAGCAGCGGCTCGCCGGGGTGGAGCTGTCCCGGCGAGAAGGAGAACTCGCCCAGCGGAAGGTCCAACTCGACTCCCATGAGGAGGACCTTGCCGCTCGGGAGGAGGCCCTTGGCGGGGAACTGCAGGAGGCGAAAGCCGCCGCGGTTGCCGCGGAGACCGCCAAGAAGGAGCTCGCCGCCAAGGTCGCGCAGCTGGAGAAGTCGCTGAAGGTGAGCGCGGAGAAGGTTGCCGCGCTCATCACGGAGCGTGAGAAGGACGCCCACACCAATTCAGAACTCCAGGTGCGTCTTTCTGAGAGGGGCGACGAGTTGAAGGCCGCCAAGGACTCCATCGAGGACTTGGAGCTGAAGGTCTCTACACTGAAGGATTCACTCGACGCTGCCCGGGCTCGGGAGACCAAGTTGAAGGAGGAGCTCCGCAAGGAGCGGACCTTGGTGGACAGCGCCAACAAAGCGGCTGAGCTCTTCCGCAAAACCGTTGAGGTATGGACCGAGGACTTAGTGTCTTGTGCGTCCAACATCGACCAGGAGCTGCTGGCGTTGAAGCTGGAGCACCTCATCTACTCCCCGGATCCAAACCTCCCTCACAGCGCCAAGCTCAGCCTCTTCTTCAGGGGAATCGCGCCGGCCCTTGCAGATCTGCGGAAGAAGATCCCCGCGCAACTGGCCGAGGAGACGCGCCTGCTCTGCACGGGAACTCTGGAGCGCGTGCTGACGAAGATCGTATACCGCAATCCCGGTATAAATCTCACCAACGTTCTTCGCAGCTTGCCGGCTGACGCGGACATGGAGGCTCTGAAGGAGCAGGTCGCCCACATCATTGCCAAGGTGGCTAAGATCTCCAGGATCGAGGGCGACCGCGTAGATTAGGCCTCCATTATCTTTATCTCTTTTTGTTGCTGCATATGATGTCATGAACTCATTAGTCCATTGCGACAAGTTATCCTTTGTAAGATATTTATCTCATTTTGATCAATCAGTGCAATGTTATCTTCCTTGTCTTAATCCTTGACTTTGTATGTTTTCCACCCTACGCTCCCGGGGAGCTTGCCGGCAAGGGGCCCTTGCCGCGAGCGCTGAGTGCTGGACTCTGAGCAGCCTGCTGGCCAAGGTCTCACCGGCAAGCAACCTTGCCGCAGCTAGTCGCAACGCACTTAGCTTGCTGAGCGTACTCGGAAACGAAGCAAGGGCGCGACACTTGTCGCAGCTCACTTAAATCGTTGAACGAACTCGGAAACAAGATAAGGGTGCGGCAAGCTACGGGTAGGTTCCTCCGCGCACAGGTTTTCCATACAAAGTGTGGATGTTCAAGGAAGTCAACTAAAAATTTAAAATTTGAACTGGTCAAATTCTAATAACTTAGCTTTCATATATTGCTTGCTTCCCGGTAAGGCTTCTCTTTCTTGAACAGCACTTGGTTCCTCCTCCACCTCCTTCCCCCCCGGCAAACTTGTGCGCGAGGAACGTTCCTTCTGCTTAAGAAGCAAGGAAGAAGAAGAGGAAAACAAGTATATGGCCTTTCGGCGTTGTAATGCTTACCGGATGCTTGAGTGTTGCACCAAATGCCAAACAAAACATGCAAATAACAAAGAAAAGCATGCAAAAGGCAATCAGCGCAAAACACAAAAACTTTACTGATGCACGGGGTCTGCGCCCGGCTTTGTACAAAGGGTTACATGCAACAGCGGCAAAGCTTGTACAAAAGGTGGTTGCCGGAGCGGATCACGGCAACCGCGCCTTACGGGTGAAACTTGCGAAGATGCTCTATGTTCCAGGAGTTGCTCACCGGTAAGCCTTCTTCGGTCCCGAGGCGGACAGCGCCGGGCCTCGTAACTTGTCTCACCCGATAAGGGCCTTCCCACTTCGGCGTCAACTTGTTGGAATTCTTGGCGGACTGAACACGCCGAAGAACAAGGTCGCCTTCCTCGAGACTCCTGGCCTTGACCTTGCGGCTATGGTAGCGGTGCAAGGCTTGCTGGTATCGAGCAGCTCGTACAGCAGCCTGGAGACGTCCCTCCTCGAGGAGCAATGCATCATCTTGCCGCAGTTGCTCTTGCTCGAGCTCATCGTAAGCGAGCACTCGAGGAGATCCGTATACGACTTCCGTGGGGAGAACTGCCTCTGCTCCATAGACTAGAGCAAAGGGTGTCTGTCCGGTGGCTCGACTTGGTGTCGTTCTGATTGACCAAAGAGCCGCCGGTAGCTCCTCTATCCAATTTCTTCCGCACTTGCGCAGCCTGTCAAAGGTTCTTGTCTTGAGTCCGCGCAGCACTTCAGCATTGGCCCTCTCCGCTTGACCGTTGCTCCTCGGGTGAGCAACAGAAGCGAAACAGACCTTGGCGCCAAGGTCTTGGACGTACTGCACGAAGGTGCGACTAGTAAATTGTCTACCGTTGTCGGTGATGATCCTGTTAGGGATCCCGAAACGGCAAACAATCGACCTGAAGAACCTGACTGCTGACTGTGCTGTCACCTTTCTCACTGGCTCCACTTCTGGCCACTTTGTGAACTTGTCGATCGCAACGTACAAGTACTCAAAGCCCCCGACAGCACGAGGGAAAGGGCCGAGGATATCGAGCCCCCAGACCGAGAAGGGCCAGGACAAAGGGATTGTTTGGAGAGCTTGAGCTGGTTGATGAATCTGCTTTGCATGGAACTGGCACGCTTCACACTTGGTTACTAGTGCAGTTGCATCTTGGAGGGCTTCTTGCCAAAAGAATCCTTGCCGGAAAGCTTTCCCGGCAAGCGCCCTTGCGCCAATGTGGTGGCCGCATATGCCTCCGTGTATTTCTGCCAACAGCTTCTGTCCATCTTCCCTGGAGATGCACTTCAGTCTGACACCATTGAGTCTTCTTCTGTACAGCTCGTTGTCCACGAACTGGTACATACTTGACTGCCTGGTTATCTTCTCTATTTCTTCTGGGTCGTCGGGAAGTTCTCCAGTTTGTAGAAAACGGACGATCTGCTGCGCCCATGCCGGAGCTTGGGGCTCAACGGCAAGGACTAAAGGCTCGAGGGCCGCTGCGGGAACCCCAGCTTCTACGGCAAGGACCTCTGGTTCTGCCGGAGCTGAAGGTCCCCCGGCAAGCTCGCCGGGGCGAGGCTTGTCGGGAACACTTGCTTCAATTGTACAGACCCGAGGATCTGCAGGAGCAAACTGTACCTCAGCGTTGTGGTTGTTGATCTTGGGGACCTTGGCGGCGGTTTCAGGAAGATCCGCCGGCAAGTAGTCACCGGAGACCAACTTTCTCTTCTTGGACTACCCAATTGATGGTGTAACGGATGGTTGAGTCAGCTTGAGCAAGAAGGTCCCTGGTTCCACAGGTAACTTCATCGAAGCACACTTTGAAAGGCCATCTGCAATTTCATTCTGAGCTCTCGGGACGTGCTCCATCTGCAGACCTTCAAAGTGTTCTTCAAGCTTCCTCACTTCATCGACATAAGCTTCCATCAAAGGGCTCTAATAGCTCTTGTTAACTTGCCGGACCACCAACTGAGAATCTCCCCGCACAATCAGCTTCCTGATCCCAAGTTCGGCCGCAATCCTGAGGCCGGCAAGCAAGCCTTCATATTCAGCAGTGTTGTTTGTCGCTTGCTCCCTGGGAAAGTGCATCTGGATAACATATTTGAGGTGCTCTCCGGTGGGCGCGATGAGTACCACGCCAGCACCGGCGCCTTGCAGCGAGAAGGCACCGTCAAAATACATTACCCATTCACTTGTTGCTTCTTGTATGGGTGCACTTGTTTCTTGTACTTCTTCATCGGGCGTTGGGGTCCACTCAGCTATGAATTCTGCCAAAGCTCGGCTCTGTATGGTTGAAGTACTTTCAAACTTGAGTCCAAAGCTTGACAGCTCCAGTGCCCACTCAACGATCCTGCCTGTTGCTTCTGGGTTGTGCAATATCCTCTTCAGCGGAAAGCGAGTGACCACTGTTATCTCATGTGCTAGGAAGTAATGGCGCAGCTTTCTCGAGGCCATGAGGAGGCCGAAAAGCAACTTTTGCACCCCAGAGTACCTTGATCTGGCCCCCTGGAGAAGGGAACTCACAAAATACACCGGGCGCTGCACCATTTTCTTCCGCACTTCATCTTGTTCCTGCGCAGAGTTGTCCTTGTCGGGGCCAGAGCTTGCCGGAGCAGCCCCCTGCTTATCGCTGGATTCGCTTGCCGATGGTGCTGACTCCTCGTCGGACTCCCTCTCCGCTACTAACGCAGCACTAACCACCTGGTTGGTTGCCGCTAGATATAGCAACAACTTTTCCTGTGGTCTAGGTGCGACAAGTATTGGAGTGGAGGATAGGTACCGTTTCAAATCCTGCAGCGCCGCCTCCGCTTCCGGAGTCCACTTCATTGGACCTGCCTTCTTCAAGATTTTGAAGAAAGGTAGGGCGCGTTCTGCAGACTTCGAAATGAACCTACTGAGGGCAGCCACACAACCTGCAAGCCTTCTGACATCCTTGACGCGCTTCGGGGCCTCGATTTGCTCAATGGCTTTTATCTTGTCGGGGTTGGCTTCAATCCCCCTCTGTGACACAAAGAATCCGAGAAGCTTGCCGGAGGGAACTCCAAAGACGCACTTCTCGGGGTTCAACTTGAGCTGTATTCTGCGCAGGTTCTGAAATGTCTCTTCCAAATCCTGGATCAGGGTTTCCTTGCTCTTACTCTTCACCACAATGTCATCCATGTAAACCTCTACATTTCTGTGGATCTGTGGCTCGAAAGCAGTGTACACTACTCTTGCAAAGGTTGAGCCTGCATTCTTCAGTCCAAATGGCATGCGTATGAAGCAATAAGTGCCACATGGAGTGATAAATGCAGTCTTCTCTTCATCCTCTTTGGCCATAAAGATCTGGTGATAGCCTGAATATGCATCAAGAAAACAGAGTAGCTCACATCCGGCAGTGGAGTCAACGATCTGGTCAATGCGCGGCAAAGGGAATGGATCCTTGGGACATGCTTTATTCACATCGGTGAAGTCTATACATAGTCTCCATTTCCCGTTGGCCTTGCGCACGACGACTAGATTCGCTAACCACGTCGGATGGATCACACCTCTAACTAGGCCTGCTGCCTCTAGCTTCTTGATTTCTTCGTTGATGAATTCTTGGCGCTCCACGGCTTGCTTCCTCACCTTCTGCTTGATGGGCCGCGCATGAGGACAAACAGCAAGCTTGTGCTCAATTACCTTCCTGGGAACACCGGGGATGTCAGATGGTTGCCAGGCAAACACATCGACATTCGCCCGCAGGAAGGCAACGAGCGCGCTTTCCTATTTGCTGTCAAGCGTGGCACTGATGGTGAAGGTACCACCAGTGCCGTCCTCCTTGGCGGACACTTTCTTGGTTGCCGGAGGAGCGGCCATCCCTTTCTTACACTTGCCGGTGGAGCTCGATGGAACGTCCTCGACGGCAGCGCAGCACTCCGAAGAGGTGCGGTTGCCGGAGTGGGCCCCAGAGCACTTGCCGGACTTGGTCTTCGTCTTCTTCCCCCCGGGAGCTTCAGCGGCAAGTGTATCCTTCTCGGCCGCAGCTGCCGCATCCCGGTAGATCTTGTCGGCGCAGACAAGCGCATCTTTCTTGTCGCCGTGGACAGTGATGACGCTTATCGGCCCCGGCATCTTGAGTACGTTGTAAGCATAATGGGAAGCTGCCATGAACTTGGCGAGGGCAGGACGGCCAAGTATTCCATTGTAGGGCAATGGAATATCGGCGACGTCGAAAGTGATGCGCTCAGTTCTGAAGTTGAGCTCCCCGCCAAAGGTCACCGGCAGAGTGATCTTTCCCTTGGGCTTGCTCCTTCCCGGGTTGATTCCTTGGAAAGAACCGGTTTCTCCGAGCTCGCCATCTGGAATCTGGAGTTTCTTGATCACAGCCGAGGAGATCAAGTTCAGCCCGGCCCCGCCGTCAACCAACATTTTGGTGACCTTGAGGTTGCGGATGGTGGGTGAGACCAGCATCGGCAAGCACCCGACCGCAGTGGTGCGGTCAGGGTGATCCTCAAGATCAAAAACGATGGGCGTGCTGGACCATTTGAGGAGTCTGCGCGACTCCACGGGCGGCTCCGCTGCATTCACCTCACGCACCCACTGCTTTAGCTGGCGGTGGGAGGTGTGCAGAGAGGCGCCACCGTCGACGCACAGGACCTCCGTGGCCTTCTGGAACTCCTGCTCGCTGTTATCCTCGTCCTCCATGTCTTCGTCGTCGTCCTCTTCGTCCTTGTCGCGGCCCCGGGGAGGTCGATCTCCTTGCCGCTGCTTGGCCTTGCCGCGGCGTCCTCCCCGGCCGTTGAACGGCCGCTTCTTGCTTGGCTCTTCCCCGCCACCTTGGGCCTTCTCCTTGTCGCGCCTCTCGTACTCAGCCTTCTGCTGCTCGACGAGATACTCGACGCGCTTGCAGTTGGAGAGATCGTGACCCTTGGTGCGGTGGATTTTACAGTATTGCTTGTCGGAGCTGCCCGGCTTGTCGGCTGCCGCCACAGGGGCAGGCTCCTTGCCGGAGCCGCCAGCCTGCGTTTGCTTGGCGGGAGCCTCCTTGCTGGACTTCTCGACGGCAAGCACCTCTTTCTTGCCCTTCCTTCTGTTATTCCGCCGCCGGCTCTTCTTTGCCGGGGCGGCGTCGTCGCTGTCGCTTCCTCCTGCGCCAGCATCCTCCCCGGGGAGTCTCCTCCCCTCTTTTGCGCGTGCGCACTTGTCAGCCAGAGCATAGAGCTCGCTGACATCCCGAATCTTGGTCATCGCCATTTCTTCACGCATGCGGCGGTTACACACGTTCTGGTGGAACGCGCTGATAACCGCGGCAGGGTGGACGTCAGGGATGTTGTGCTGCACACGGCTGAAGCGTTGGATGTACTTGCGCAGGGTTTCGCCTTCCTTCTGGGCCAGAATGTGGAGATCGCTTTCCTGGCCGTGGGGTTTGTGGCCGCCGGTGAAGGCGCCAACAAACTGGTGGCAAAGGTCGGCCCAAGAAGAGATGGAACCTTCCGGCAAGTGCATAAGCCACGAACGGACGTTCGGCTTAAGCACGAGCGGGAAGTAGTTTGCCAAGATCTTCTCGTCGCGCCCCCCGGCAGCTTGCACTGCGATGGTATAGACGCTGAGGAATTCCGAGGGGTGCGTCTTGCCGTCGTACTTCTCCGGTACGTCGGGCTTGAAATTCTTCATGCTGGGCCACTGGACGCGCCGCAGCTCGCGGGTGAACGCAGGGCAGCCTGCCGCGTACGGCAAGTCGCCTGGTTCACCGGGCGCGCGCGCGTCGACAGCGTTCCCAGCTCTGTTATCTGATTGTCGCCGAGCTTCTCGGCGGCGCTCGATTGTGGTGCGAGCGTCTTCTTGTCGCCGGTCGTCGAGGACCTGGCGCTGGTCCCGACGGGCCCGCGGATCCGACGACGCTGTGGAGCCGTCGTCGGCGTTGTTCCGGCGGGGCGGCGTCTTCTGCTTCCGCGGCGGTGAGTGCACGCTTGTCGCACCCCCGGCGGTCTTGTCGCCGTCGGCCTTCGTCTTCTCAGCTTGCCGCGGCCGCGAGGCCGCCGGCTGCTGTGGAGAATCGTTGTTGGCGAAGGCTATCAGGCTCTGGATGGTAGCCCTCCAGTCCTCGGCCTTGTCTGCCGCTGGAGGGAAGTCAAGGAGCAGCTGCGCCCTTGCGAGCGCTTCTGCTGGAGTGGAGGGGAACGGGGGCGAGCGGTGCGAGGAGCGGGATATGCTCGGACTCCTAACAACGTTAGAAGGAGCAGGGTCCCGTGCCGGCGCCTTCGCTTTGCTTGTGCCCGGACGGTGGTCCGGGGCGTCCCGCGAGCCTCCGGTTTGCCCTTGTCCCAGCAAGCGGATACCACCTCCTGTGGTATGGCGCGGCTGGGTTGTCGTGTGTTGAGATGGACGTGGCGCGTCCACGGAGACCGAGGCTCGGTCGTCCGTCCTATCTTTGGATTTGGTGGCGCCGCGAGTGTCCTCGCCGGCGACCACCCTTCCGACGGCGTCTCCCCCGCCCACCGTTGGCTCTGGTGGCGGCGGATGAGACGCAGACGGGCCTCCGACCTCCGAAGCCTTCTTCTTCGGGGCCATGGAGTTGCTGCTAGTGAAGTTGCTGACGAAACAGGCGAGGTTGATGAAGAATGCGCCCGCGCGAACGCCGGATCAGGTTCGCACAACCTCGACGCCCCCTACCTGGCGCGCCAAAGATGTCGGGGGAAACTGTCCGCCACGAACACCTATGGGACCGGAGCCCCTTGTCTGTGCGGTACGAGGGCGGAGGGAGCACGAAGAGCAGATCGTAGCGAGCACGCGGGCAGTTTTACCCAGGTTCGGGCCGCGGTAGACGCGTAAAACCCTACTCCTGCTTAGTTGTGTATTGATTTGGAGAGCTCGGGAGCTTGAAGAAGCAGCTACACCGTGCGTGTGAGTGATCTAGGTTCCGAACCCCCTCCACGTTGTGCATGGGCCTCCTTTTATAGTGCAAGGGTCACCGACAGGTGTCAACGTAGGAGAAAGGGGTAAAAGCGTAAAAGAGGTGGTAGTTGTAACAGTGCGGGAACAGTGAAGCTACAGTGCGCGAACAGTGGTCCCTACCTACTTTGACAGTGGGGGACAAGGGCATTTAATGCCCGTCGCCGTCGACCCCAAAAGCTCCCGCCCTTGCGTCTCCGCCTGCCACGGCGATGGATCCACCACCGTGGAGTGCCACCGTGTCCCTCAAGCTGCACAGCCATCCGCCACGCGTCCCTGGATAGGCCCCAGGGCGACGCGTGGGCCGATGAGCTGGAGCGCGGGCACACAGCGCAACTCTCCCGGCAAGCACCTTGCCGGGGCCTTGATCTTGCCGGGCCCGGGATCTTGCCGCTCCCCGGGCCCTCGCCGGGGCGCATATAGCGCCGAGGCGTGTCTCCTATGATGGGATCTCCTAGTCTTCCTGGCAAGCTCCTCTTGCCAGGGTCTTGTGCTAGTGAGGTAATCTTGAGCCTGGTACGGCCTTCCCGGCAAGCTCCACTTGCCGGGGTCTCGATCTTCTGTCTTGCATACTTTGTTTTTGAATGGTTTGGTTGGGAGCAGGAAGGTCTCCGGCGAGCGCGTGGAAAACCCTGCCGCGGGAAGCTGCAACTGCCCGTGCACAAGTTGGGGTACTGAGGTACACCTTAGTACACCGACAATGATCCACATGCATGCAAAGTTGACACTCTTCCAAAATAGTGGGACTATCATCGAGTAAAGTCATGACCTCTCCAAGCCCACTTTTTATAAAAAAAATCATAAGATTGATCATTCTTCAAAGTAGTGGGATCATTAATACTTGAAGTTGGAACTCTTCCAAACCCACTATCAATATTATCGCAAACATATTTATCATGAGGCTTAAATAAATTTTCAAGATTATAAGAAGAATCACCCCAATCATGATCATTGCAATAAATAGAGGACATATCAAATTAGCATCCCCAAGCTTGGGGTTTTGCATATTATTAGCATAATTGACATTAATGTAGTTTATTATAACACCATTGCAATGATGCTTTTCATTCAAGGAGCTATCGTGAATGACTTCATAAATTTCTTCTTTTAACACTTCATCACAATTTTCAGATTCATAAATTTTAAGCAAAACTTCATAAAGATAATATAGTGCACTCAACTCACTAGCAATTGGTTCATCATAATTGGATATTTTAAAAATATTAGCAAGTGGATGATAATCCATAAACCTTTTCCTTCTGATTTCCAATAAACACACAATTATGCCAAACAAACAAGCAAGTCAACCAAGTAAGACATAAGGGCGAACGAAAAAGGCAAGCAAGAAGAAAGCAAATAAAAAGGCAAATATTTTTTGTGTTTTTTGTAAAACTTTTAGAAGTGGGGGAGATGAAAATGACAGGCAAATGGAAAATAATGTAAATTGAAAGTAGATGAGAGTTTATGTGTAGGAACCTGATAGATCTTGACTTGATCCTCCCCGACAAAGGCGCCAGAAATTCTTCGTGCTACTTGTCAACCACCTCAGTAAATTCCCCAATGAAGAGGGGATGATGCAGCACAACGGCGGTAAGTATTTCCCTTAGTTATGAAACAAGGTTATCAATCAAGTAGAAGAACCATGCAGGCTATGTAAGAAGCACCTGCACACAAACAACAAATCCTTGCAACCCGATGCATAGAGGGGTTGTCAATCCCTCTTGGGTAAGGCAGTATGATAAAAACATAGATTGATAGATTGAAATGAAATAAAATCAAATAAAACACAACAAGGTATTTTTGGGTTTTTGATAACATATATCTTAAAATAAAAGAAGAAACTCAATGGGAAACACAAATAGCAATATAGATCCGCAAGTATATGATGTGAAATAGACCCGGGGGCCATATGTTTCACTAGTGGCTTCTCTCGAGAAAATAGCATACAATGGGTACACAAACTACTGTTGGGTAATTGATAGAAAAGTGGATAGTTGTGACGATATCCAACACAGTGATCATGTATATAGACATCACGTCCAAGATTAGTAGACTGACTCCTGCTTTCATCTACTACTATTACTCCACACATTGACCGCTATCGAACATGCATCTAGTGTATTAAGTTTCATAAAGAAATGGAGTAATGCCTTATGTACGGTGACATGATGTAGACAATATCTATTCATGTAGGAATAGACCCCATCGTCTTATCCTTAATTGCGATGATACATATGTGTCATGTCTCCTTCTATCATTGAGATTGAGCACCGTTAGATCAAACCCGATACAAAGCACCTATTCTCATTGCAAGATAAATCGATCAAGTTGGTCAAATAACACCGAAATATCCTAGAAGAAATAGAGGGTATAATAATCATGTACGGATATGAATTCAAATAGATCTGATCATAAACTCACAATTTATCGAACCCCAACAAACACAACGCAAAATAGTTACATCAAATAGATCTCCGAAGAGAACATTGTATTGAAGATCAAAAAGAGAGAAGAAGCCATCTAATTTCTGCCTACAGACCCATAGGTCTGTGGTAAACTACACATGCATCATCAAAGAGGCACAACTAAATATGATGAACCGCTCCATGATCGTGTTCCTCTCTGGCGGAGTGCCCGAAAAGGGCTCTAGATTGGATCTCATGGTTTTGGAACTTGCGGCGGCTGAAATAAGTTTTCTCCGACTCCTCTAGGGTTTGTGGAATATCTGAGTACTTATAGAGCTGAGAGGCGGTGGAGAAGACCCCAGTGGGCCCCACTAACCACCATGGCGCGCTAGGGGGCTGGGGCGCGCCTTGGTGTCTCGTGGGCCCCATGGGCCCTCTCTCATGGACTTCTTTGGCCCTCTAATTGTCTTCTAGTATAAAAAAATATCAAAAATAGTTTCAATGCATTTGGACTCCGTTTGATATTGATATTATGCAAAATAAAAAACAAACAGAAAACATCAGCTGTCAGTGGGCTCTATGTGAATAGGTTAGTCCCAAAAAATGATATAAAATTGCGAGAAAATGATTGTAAAACATCTAAGAATGATAATATTACAACATGGAACAATAAAAAATTATAGATAGGCTGGAGACGTATCAGGGCCAAATTCATCCCATGGTTACAGTTGGCCCGTTTGTGACCCGTTATTCCATTGGCCCGTTTTCATAGCGTCGTCTAATACGGCCCATTAACGACCCATTATGTTTCTTGATAGAATTAAGCCCGTTGTACATAGCGGACTATTAAGGGCCCATTATGGTTGGGCCCATAAACAGATGATTCCCATTTTAGCCCATTATTGGCACATATTGCGGTTCGTTATTGTCCCACAAATAGTATGATCCATGTTTGGCCAATTGATTATATAGCCCGTAGAAGGACAATGGATCCTACAGCCCATAAGAGGCCCATGGCTCGTATGGCCCGTAGGAGACACATGGATCCTACTACCTGTAGGAGGCTAATTCTACAGCAGGTAGCAAGACCATGGTTACAATGGTCTGTATGTGGCCCATGTTTATTGTGGCCTAGTTCTAAAATAAGGTTATTGAGGCCACTACCAAACCGTGGAAAAAGAACTGAAGTGACTACAAGCAAAAAAAAATAAACAAGACAATAAGGAAATAAATAAGCAAACAACTTATGCTAGACTATTACAACTATTACACATATTACATCCACTAGGCATCAAAGCTCGCGACCAGTGCAAATATAGTGAACAAAGCAGCATATTGCATACACTGGGTGTCTAAATTGGCCAGGAGTGCAAATAAATGCCGCAGCAACACATGTCCATGACTGAAACAAGTTCAGAAGAGCTGAAGAAACATTATCCTGGGTATCCACCATGGTGGCAATAAGCTTATCAAGCTTATTTACTTTCTCTTGTTTGGCGTTAAAATTCTCCAACGCTTGTTGTTGCACCCGAAAGTATGCATCTGAATTCTTTTGGGACTTCCTTAGTCCTTCGGCATAGTGTCACAGCGCAACTAATCAATGTATTTTAGCTTGTCGTTTAGACTCAATAAACCAAAATGATTCAGACAAGATTTCGAAGAGCTTTTGCTAATGGTAGTGGTCAGTAACTCGAAACAATACATCAAGACAAGACTTTGGGGTTGTCTCAGTATCTTCAAGATACTTTTCCTTATCTCTTTTATCAGCTTTGTTGGAGACCAACAAGGCTGTCTCACTATCCCGAACCTTATCTCCATTCGTTTACCATTGCTCAATAAGGTACTCTTCTGCAATATTCTGTCAGCATTCTAAAAGAAGAAACAAGGAGACATATAACAGGTTTAACATGTAGTATATGAAACTCATTTTGGTGGACAAGATTAAACTAGAAATCTTCTATTGCAAACTAGTAAATAATAAAAGCATCAAACAAACATATATCTTTGTGCTATCGTCACTTCATTGTCTTGACAAATTAAAATAGAGACACAGTTGAAATAATATCAGTTCAAGACAAAGCAGCATTGCAAGAATACAAGTGTGGGAAACTACATGGCACAAGACGATTTCAGATGGGTACCACGAGTATACATGTACAACAACACTATTGGCTCTGTTTTGATGCTAGTGTGCATGATATGAGAATATACATGTATACACAATTGAAATTGAAATCAACGTAGAGCAATTGGAAGAGCAAACCAGTTAAACAAACATGTTTAAACATACTTGTTGAGCCATTGGTGTTTCGATTGGATTCGTCAATTTAAAAATAAGTTTGTATGAGTAAGTATAGTGATACAAGAGCAAAGAAGTGTGCACCATACCAATGGAATCTTACCTGAGAACAATTGTTCTTCGGTTTAAGCACTTGTTCTAGAAGAAAAGAGTACATCAAGACACAAGCATATAGTACTTTGAAATGAAAAATGATCGCATAGACCCTACCAGATTCTTGGTTCTAGACCAGTACAGAACAACATGTTCCCACTCATTGTCCCGTAAATGTGTCTCAGGAGAATGTAAGGGAATTTGATGAGTTTCTTTGCCAATAAAGTACGTTTTCTTCAAGTAATTCTGATACTGCCACAAATCATTCCTGAAGATACACATGTATTAGCACAGGTTACCTCATCCAGAGTTTCCAAATCGATCCTTCTCTATAGTGAAAAATGGGAACATTAGTTGTATTGTAACCAGCAGGGAGGTAGAAAGTACGGGACAAAGAAAAGTAACTGCCATGAAGAACGTTACATACACATAACTCCTGGACGAACACCTGCAACTGGCTTTTCCCTTTATCTTCAGTATAATATTTCCATGATGGGAAGATACACACATAGGATTTAACAACATCAAATGCGGTAGATGCTAAATGACGAATGACTGGTTTTGCTTTGTCAATAGGAATAGGTGTACTAAGTGGTGGAGTTTGGGTTTGACGTGGTATGTGGTCCCGACGGTTTGGGCATGGAGCTGCCTTACTAACTGCTCTTGTTTGGGAGCTCTATGGTGGAGATGTTGCTGTGTTAACTGGAACTGGATTACTATCTGTTCTGGTTGGGGTTAGATTGGTGAAGCTGGTTCTCTGTCCAATGGAGTAGGGGTATAATCTACAAGAGTCTGGGTTCTGTGTTGTGGGGCTGGATCTCGTGCATGTACAATCGGGGTGCTATCTCCATCAACATGTAGCACTGTTTTATTTAAAGAACATGTTTTACTCAACTAGATACTGCCATCACCCCCTCCAATTCAAATGGCTAATAAACAATAAAAGTAGTTGAATGTACATACCTTGTATGAGAGACAGAAGCGATAGATAGTAAGGAAAAAAGAGGGCATGAAATAGTTCACATATATATTGTTTAACTAAAAAGGATAGCATGACATAATTTCACATATATGATGTCTATCTAAACTGGATAGCATGACATAACTCAAAGATCTGATGACTAACAAATCATGATGGCATGAGATAATTATATGATGTCTTTCGTAAACACGTTCGCATTACATAATTCACATACATGTTATCTAAGTAATCAAGATGGCATGATATAATTCAGATATGTGATTTATATACTAAGCAGATGGCATTTGCATATATGATGTCTGAACTAAGAACATGGTGCTGAATATTTTGTATATGATGTCTAAAGTATGCAATGCAAGACACCGTATGCATGATATGAGAAGTATAACCCTGCCAAGTTAGAACATACACCTCAGGGGGGATAGGACTGGTCATCTATCTCTGAATTCATCTCCGAGGAGCTATTTGGACCCATTAAGAGATCTGCTTCGACGGGTATCACTGTCTGCTCTGAATACCTTGTTTTCACTCCACATTTTTTCATGACCCACTCAAATGGCCAATTCACAAGAAGAGTAGTTGAATCTACAAAAATTGTCGACAATTGGAAATGTAATAAAAATAGGAATGACAAGATATAATTCAAATATAGATGCCTAGATAAATTGGATGGCATTGCATATTTCACATATATTATGGCTAGTTAAAAAAGATGAGATTGCATAATTCACATATATGATATAGAAACTAAACATGTGGCATTACAAAACATGTCTAAACTAAGAAAATGACATATATGATGTCGAAAGTAAACAATACAAGGCAACATATGCATGATGTGACCAACATCATCCTGGCAAGTTAGAGCAAACACCTCGGGGGGTAAATATGAGGTGTCAGCTCCCTCTGAATCCACCTCTGAACAACTATCTTCCTCTGAATTACAATCTGGAGGAGAGGGGAGGTTTTTCCATTGCACCCACCATGGAGCGATGTTTGCATGATATTGTATTGCCGCGCAAAACTCTTCTCATTTTCTCTACATGTTCAGCATGACTGTGTATAGTAACTGACATGTATACAAAAAATATATAGTGATATTATGTAAGGAGAGCATGCAGAAATCTAGAGTACTGGTAACAACTAGTGGATAGATCCACAAAGTAATGATAGCATGCTGATGATAGCTCTAATTTAATAAAATGACAGATGATGATTTCTTTACTATTTGTTTCCCACCCAGATGAACAACACAGACATACCCTAGGTGAACCAGGTAATGGACATAGATACTATTCATTGCTGCCTCTATATGTGACCCACGAGCATTTTAAAACTCAAGTTTGAACATTAATTTGGACCTTACTTGGAGTCCAAGAGGTGAACAGGATGACAAAGTAGTACGTAACATTAAGCGACACATAACGTAAGCAAAAACAAAAGAGTGCGGCCTCTCTTGCGGACCAGTGTACACCTCAGGTTCATCTACTGAGTTGTTGATGGTAATGTAGTTGCGGTGGCTGACGGCTACCGGGAAGGAGATCTGAGGCGGTGAAAGACGGTCAAGAGCCGTGATGTCTGGTATGGTGGACACTTCTGTCGATGGGGCTACTCAGGTGAGGTGGATGATGGTGCAGTACGAGCAGGACAACCCACACAAAGTTTATTTTGACACATATATGTAACTGAACTAATTCTATAAGGGCTCCTTTGGCTTGCAGGATTCTAAAAATGTAGGTATAGGAAAAACACCTCAATAGGATAAGAACGCACGTGGGAAACAGAGCATTTGTAAACACATGATTTCTGTTAACTTGGGTGTTTGGTTCACAGGAATTGGAAGAGCAGAGGAATGCAAAGAAAGATGGGCAAGTTAAAGTCAAACCACAATAAAATGTGCACACTTAGAATGTTATTTTGCCACTAATTCACTTAGTCTTGTTTTCATGCTTAGGATTTTGAAATGTAGGTCCAGGTGGATGTTGTGATCCACTTCTTTCAATGAAATGTATGAATAATTGAATATTAGAGTATGATAGGAAAATTTCCTATTGCTATGTTTTTCCTTAACTTTTTCCTTTGAACAAAAACAGCCCTAAGGGAACGACATGAATGTAGAGTAATAAGTGACGTGACAAGTGTACAACCTCTTTGGTGTAGCCGTGTCAACCTCGGCATCATTGGGTTTGTCGCTGAAGAAGTTGCGGCAGAGGTGGTTGTCGGACGTGTGGAAGAACATCTGAGGTGTTTGTAGACGGCATCGAGGGTACTGCTCTATTGTGATGGATGGTTCCATCGTTGGAGTAGCTCCGGCGAGCTGTACGACATCGAGGCTGGAGCAGTACAAGACAAACATCATTAATCTCAAGGGGGATTCTAATAGCATCTCAAATAGATGATGTAAAATACATTACAAAAGAGTGGTAGATGTAAAATTTACATGACCAAAAAAACCTGACTCCAACAGATGAGGTGATGCGGAGCATCCTACGGACATCACCATGTCACGAGTCTGTTCAGAAAGTGACACGTGCAAGCTCTACTTCTCATACATAAAGGTGAATCTTCTCCTTTACATGTGTTCACTTGACCCTTTCGAGGATGGTATACTACTTGACACTCCACTCGTGTGCATGCATAGGCATTGTCGGAGCTTCACGAACGACGTGGAGGAGCGCAAGCGCCAAGGAACGCCTATACCATCCGCGAGGGAAGTGTGGAAGCGAAGACGGAAGAAGAAGGGCATGTCCAGTCTGGAATGGGCGGTACTACCGCCTACAAGCGGTACTAGCACTCCCAAGCGGCACTACCGCCTACAGGCGGTACTACCGCTCCCAAGCGGTACTACCGCCAGAGGTTTCGGTACTACCGCCCTGCCTGTGCACAACCGTCGGCCTTTGGCCTTGTATCCCTCGCCACTTACCCCTTCGTGGCTTAGACTATAAATAGACCACTTCCACCTCCTTTCTAGGGTTAGCAAATATGATAGCTCATTTGTATGTGAGCTTTGCTCCTACCTTCTCCTCTTGAAAGAGAGAGACTACTCCATTGGAGGCCAAGACCTCCACCTTGGAGTAGATCCCTAGTGGATGCAAGACCTCCCAAGGGAGAAGAATCCTTGTGGATTATCAAGACCTCTCTCCTCATAGGATTGGGATGAACTCTACCATGTATCTTATTTCCCTTTGATTGTTCTTGTACCTTGTGGATCTTATGTATTTGTGAGTCTAGTGGATGTGTGATTTGGGCTTGTTCTTGAGAGTTTCCCCCTTGTGTTCTTCTTGTTCTTGGGGATTCCCCTCCAATTCGTGAAAGATCTCCACCTAGGGTTCCACCCTACAACATGAGGTAAATACTGCTACTTGGAAGTTAACTGTCAAAACTGAATGTTACTGTTTGAACTAAATTTTACTATCGAAACTGAACGCACTAGTAGCAAAGAAGCACTTCACATGAAGTTTAGGACGGCTGAGCAATAGTAGCAGAGACACGGTGATCTAAATCAATATGCCATCGATAGGGAACACACTACCAGATAGCAGTCAGAGCAGGACTGCGAACTAGAGCTAGAGCAGCAACTCGTGTAGGTGCAGCAGCCCGTGTACCGGCATGAGGAGCGCGAGTGATAACAAGAGTAGAGCAGCAGCATGAGCGAGAGGAAGAGTAGAGTAGCAATGCGAGCGAGAAAGAGCTGGAGCAACAACTCGTGTAGCTATAGGAGCCCGTTGTCACACCCTAATTTTCATGACACAACACTTAAGCTAATAATCATGCTAAATTTGGCAAAAACTTTTGTGTGTTTTGGTCTTTGCTTGACTTGATTTTTGTGTGTTCTTTGCAAGTGCTGTAAAAAATCAAATAAATCCTTGCTACGTCTGTCGGTGTACTAAGGTAGGGGTGCCTCAGTACCCCAACTTGTGCACGGACAGTTGCAGCTTCCCGCGGCAAGGTTTACTGCGTGCTCGCCGGAGACCTTCCTGCTCCCTATTAAACCATTCAAAAACAAAGTATACAAGACATGAGATCGAGACCCCGGCAAGAGGAGCTTGCCGGGAAGGCCGTACCAGGCTCAAGACTGTTCCCCTAACACAAGGCCCTGGCAAGAGGAGCTTGCCAGGAAGACTAGAAGACATCGCCTCGGCGCTATCCGCGCCCCGGCAAGGGGCCCGGGGAGCGGCAAGCTCCCGGGCCCGGCAAGATCGAGGTCCCCGGCAAGGTGCTTGCCGGGGAGGTTGCGCTGTGTGCCCGCGCTCCAGCTCATCGGCCCACGCGTCGCCCTGGGGCTTATCCGGGGACGCGTGGCGGATGGCTGTACAGCCTGGGGTACACGGTGGCACTCCACGGTGATGGATCCGTCGCCGTGGCAGACGGAGACGCTAAGGCGGGAGCTTTTGGGGTCGACGGCGACGGGCATTAAATGCCCTTGTCCCCCCACTGTTAAAGTAGGTATAGACCACTGTTCTGTACTGTAGCTCCACTGTTCCCGCACTGTTACAACTACCACCTCTTTTACATTTTTACCCCTTTCTCCTACGTTGACACCTGTCGGTGACCCCTTGCACTATAAAAGGAGGCCCATGCACAACATGGAGGGGGTTCGAAACCTAGATTACTCTCACGCACGGTGTAGCTGCTTCTTCAAGCTCCCGAGCACTCAACTCAATACACAACCAAGCAGGAGTAGGGTTTTACGCATCCGTGCGGCCCGAACCTGGGTAAAACTGCCCGCGTGTCTGCTTCGATCTGCTCTTTGTGCTCCCTCCGCCCTCGTACCGCACAGACAAGGGGCTCCGGTCCCATAGGTGTTCGAGGCGGACAGTTTCCCCCGACATCTTTGGCGCGCCAGGTAGGGGGCGTCGAGGTTGTGCGAACCTGATCCGGCGTTCGCGCGGGCGCATTCTTCATCAACCTCTCCAGCTTCATCAGCTACTTCATCAGCGACAACTCCATGGCCCCGAAGAAGAAGCCTTCGGAGGTCGGAGGCCCGTCTGCGTCTCACCCGCCGCCACCAGAGCCAACGGTGGGCGGGGAGACGCCGTCGGAAGGATGGTTGCCGGTGAGGACACTCACGGTGCCACCAGATCCAAGAACAGGACAGACGACCGGACCTCGGTCTCCGTGGACGCGCCGCGTCCATCCCAGCACACGACGACCCCGCAGCGCCATACCACGGGAGGTGGTATCCGCTTGCTGGGGCAAGGCCAAACTGGGGGCTCGCGGGACGCCCCGGACCCCCGTCCGGGCACAAGCAAAGCGAAGGCGCCGGCGCGGGACCCCGCTCCTTCTAACGTTGTTAGAAGTCCGAGCGTATCCCGCTCCTCGCACCGCTCGCCCGCGTTCCCCTCTACCCCAGCAGAAGCGCTCGCAAGGGCGCAACTGCTCCTCGACTTTCCTCCGGCGGCCGACAAGGCCGAAGAATGGAGGGCCACTATCCGGAGCCTGATAGACTTCGCCAACAACGACTCTCCACAACAGCCGTCGGCCTCACGGCCGCGGCAGGCTGAGAAGACGAAGGCTATCGGCGACAAGACTGCCGGGGGTGCGACAAGCGTGCACTCCCCGCCGCAGAAACAGAAGACGCCGCCCCGCCGGGACAACCCCGACGACGGCTCCACAGCCTCGTCGGACCCGCGGGCCCGTCGGGACCAGCGCCAGGTCCTCGACGACCGGCGAGATGAAGACGCTCGAACCACGATCGAGCGCCGCCGAGAAGCTCGGCGGCAATCCGACAAGAGAGCTGGGAACACCGTCGACGCGCACGCGCCCGGTGAACCAGGCGACTTGCCGTACGCGGCAGGTTGCCCTGCGTTCACCCGCGAGCTACGGCGCGTCCAGTGGCCCAGCATGAAGAACTTTAAGCCCGACGTACCGGAGAAGTACGACGGCAAGACGCACCCCTCGGAATTTCTCAGCGTCTACACTATCGCAGTGCAAGCTGCCGGGGGGCGCGACGAGAAGATCTTAGCCAACTACTTCCCGCTCGTGCTGAAGCCGAACGTCCGTTCGTGGCTCATGCACTTGCCGGAAGGCTCTATCTCTTCTTGGGCCGACCTCTGCCATCAGTTTGTTGGCGCCTTCACCGGCGGCCACAAACCCCATGGCCAGGAGAGCGATCTCCATATCTTGGCCCAGAAGGAAGGCGAACCCCTGCGCAAATATATCCAACGCTTCAGCCGGGTGCAGCACAACATACCTGACGTTCACCCTGCTGCGGTTATCAGCGTGTTCCATCAGAACGTGCGTAACCGCCGCATGCGTGAGGAAATGGCGATGACCAAGATTAGAGACGTCAGCGAGCTCTACGCTCTCGCTGACAAGTGCGCACGCTCGGAAGAGGGGAGGAAACTCCCCGGGGAGGATACTGGCGCAGGGGGAAGCGACAGCGACGACGCCGCCCCGGCAAAGAAGAGCCGGCGGCGGAACAACAGGAAGAAGGGCAAGAAGGAGGTGCTTGCCGTCGAGAAGTCCGGCAAGGAGGCCCCCGCCAAGCAAGCACAGGCTGGCGGCTCCGGCAAGGAGCCTGCCCCTGCAGCGGCGGCCGACAAACCGGGTAGCTCCGACAAGCAATACTGTAAGATTCACCGCACCAAGGGTCACGATCTCTCCAACTGCAAGCGCGTCGAATACCTCGTCGAGCAGCAAAAAGCTGAGTACGAGAGGCGCGACAAGGAGAAGGCCCAAGGTGGCGGGGAAGAGCCCAGCAAGAAGCGGCCGTTCAACAGCCGGGGAGGACGCCGCGGCAAGGCTAAGCAGCGGCAAGGAGATCGACCTCCCCGGGGCCGCGACAATGACGAAGACGACGATGAAGACATGGAGGACGACGAGAACAGCGAGCAGGAGTTCCAGAGGGCCACGGAGGTCCTGTGCGTCGACGGTGGCGCCTCCCTGCACACCTCCCACCGCCAGCTAAAGCAGTGGGTGCGTGAGGTGAACGCAGCGGAGCCGTCCGTGGAGTCGCGCAGGCTCCTCAAATGGTCCAGCACGCCCATCGTTTTTGACCTTGAGGATCACCCTGACCGCACCACGGCGGTCGGGTGCTTGCCGATGCTGGTTTCTCCCACCATCCGCAACCTCAAGGTCACCAAAATGTTGGTTGACGGCGGGGCCGGGCTGAACTTGATCTCCTCTGCTGTGATCAAGAAACTCCAGATTCAAGACGGCGAGCTCGAAGAGACCGGTTCATTCCAAGGAATCAACCCGGGAAGGAGCAAGCCCAAGGGAAAGATCACTCTGCCAGTGACCTTTGGCGGGGAGCTCAACTTCAGAACTGAGCGCATCACCTTTGACGTTGCCGATATTCCATTGCCCTACAATGGAATACTTGGCCGTCCTGCCCTCGCCAAGTTCATGGCAGCTTCCCATTATGCCTACAACGTGCTGAAGATGCCGGGGCCGATAAGCGTCATCACTGTCCACAGCGACAAGAAGGATGCGCTTATTTGCGCCGACAAGATTTACCGGGATGCAGCAGCTGCGGCCGAGAAGGATACTCTTGCCGCTGAAGCTCCCGGGGGGAAGAAGACGAAGACCAAGTCCGGCAAGTGCTCTGGGACCCACTCCGGCAACCGCACCTCTTCGGAGTGCTGCGCTGCCGTCGAGGACGTTCCATCGAGCTCCACCGGCAAGAGCAAGAAAGGAATGGCTGCTCCTCCGGCAACCAAGAAAGTGTCCGCAAAGGAGGACGGCACTGGTGGTACCTTCACCATCAGTGCAACCCTCGACAGCAAATAGGAAAGCGCGCTCGTTGCCTTCCTGCGGGCGAATGTCGATGTGTTTGCCTGGCAACCATCCGACATCCCCGGTGTTCCCAGGAAGGTAATTGAGCACAAGCTTGCTGTCTGTCCTCATGCGCGGCCCATCAAGCAGAAAGTGAGGAAGCAAGCCGTGGAGCGCCAAGAGTTCATCAACGAGGAAATCAAGAAGCTAGAAGTAGCCGGCCTAGTTAGAGGTGTGATCCATCCGACGTGGTTGGCAAACCCAGTCGTCGTGCGCAAGGCCAACGGGAAGTGGAGACTGTGTATAGACTTCACCGATGTGAATAAAGCATGTCCCAAGGATCCCTTCCCTTTGCCGCGCATTGACCAGATCGTTGACTCCACTGCCGGATGTGAGCTGCTCTGTTTTCTTGATGCATACTCAGGCTATCATCAGATTTTCATGGCCAAGGAAGATGAAGAAAAAACCACGTTTATCACTCCATGTGGCACTTATTGCTTTATCCGCATGCCATTTGGATTGAAGAATGCAGGCTCAACTTTTGCAAGGGTAGTATACACTGCTTTTGAGCCACAGATTCACAGAAATGTAGAAGCTTACATGGATGACATCGTGGTGAAGAGCAAAAGCAAGGAAACCCTGATTCAAGACTTGGAAGAAACGTTTCAGAACCTGCGCAGGATACAGCTCAAGTTGAACCCCGAGAAGTGCGTCTTTGGAGTCCCCTCCGGCAAGCTTCTCGGGTTCTTTGTATCACAGAGGGGGATTGAAGCCAACCCCGACAAGATCAAAGCCATTGAGCAGATAGAGGCCCCGAAGCGCGTCAAGGATGTCAGAAGGCTTGCGGGATGTGTTGCTGCCCTCAGTAGGTTCATTTCAAAGTCTGCAGAACGCGCCCTACCTTTCTTCAAAATTTTGAAGAAAGCAGGTCCCATGAAGTGGACTCCGGAAGCAGAGGCGGCGTTGCAGGATTTGAAACGGTACCTGTCCTCCACTCCTATACTTGTCGCACCTAGACCACAGGAAAAGTTGTTGCTATACTTAGCGGCAACCAACCAGGTGGTTAGTGCTGCGTTGGTAGCGGAGAGGGAGTCTGACGAGGAGTCAGCACCACCGGCAAGCGAATCCAGCGACAAACAGGGGGCTGACCCGACAAGCTCTGGCCCCGACAAGGAAGACTCTGCGCAGGAACAAGGAGAGGTGCGGAAGAAGATGGTGCAGCGCCCAGTGTATTTTGTAAGTTCCCTTCTCCAGGGGGCTAGATCAAGATACTCTGGTGTGCAAAAATTGCTTTTCGGCCTCCTCATGGCCTCAAGAAAGCCGCGCCATTACTTCCAAGCCCATGAGATAACAGTGGTCACTCGCTTTCCGTTGAAGAGGATATTGCACAATCCAGAAGCAACAGGCAGAATCGTTGAGTGGGCACTGGAGCTATCGAGCTTTGGACTCAAGTTTGAAAGTACTTCAACCATACAGAGCCGAGCTTTGGCAGAATTCATAGCTGAATGGACCCCGACACCAGAAGAAGAAGTTCAAGAAACAAGTGTACCCGTACAAGAAGCGACAAGTGAATGGGTAATGTATTTTGACGGTGCCTTCTCGCTGCAAGGCGCCGGTGCCGGCGTGGTACTCATCGCGCCCACCGGAGAACACCTCAAATATGTTATCCAGATGCACTTTCCCAGGGAGCAAGCGACAAACAACACCGCAGAGTATGAAGGCTTGCTTGCCGGCCTCAGGATTGCGGCCGAACTTGGGATCAGAAAGCTGATTGTGCGGGGCGATTCTCAGTTGGTGGTCCGACAAGTTAACAAGAGCTATCAGAGCCCTTTGATGGGAGCATATGTCGATGAAGTGAGAAAGCTTGAAGAGCACTTTGAAGGTTTGCAGATGGAGCACGTCCCGAGAGCTCAAAATGAAATTGCAGATGGCCTTTCAAAGTGCGCCGCAATGAAGTTACCTGTGGAACCAGGGACCTTCTTACTCAAGCTGACTCAACCATCCGTTACACCATCAATTGGGCAGTCCAAGAAGAGAAAGTTGATCTCCGGCAACTACTTGCCGGCGGATCTTCCTGAAACCGCCGCCAAGGTCTCCAAGATCAACAACCAGAACGCTGAGGAACAGTTTGCTCCTGCAAGTCCTCAGGCTTGTACAGTTGAAGCAAGCGTTCCCGGCAAGCCTCGCCCCGGCGAGCTTGCCGGGGGACCGTCAGCTCCGACAGGACCAGAGGTCCTTGCCGTAGAAGCTGAGGTTCCCGCAGCGGCCCTCGAGCCTTTAGTCCTTGCCGTCGAGCCTCGGGCTCCGGCGTGGGCGCAGCAGATCGTCCGTTTTCTGCAAACTGGAGAACTTCCCGACGACCCTCAAGAGATAGAGAAGATAACCAGGCAGTCAAGTATGTACCAGTTCGTGGATAACGAGCTGTACAGAAGGAGACTCAACGGTGTCAGGTTGAAGTGCATCTCCAGAGAAGATGGACAGAAGCTGTTGGCGGAAATACACGGAGGCATATGCGGCCACCACATTGGCGCAAGGGCACTTGCCGGGAAAGCTTTCCGGCAAGGGTTCTTTTGGCAAGAAGCCCTCCAAGATGCGACTGCACTAGTAACCAAGTGTGAAGCGTGCCAGTTCCATGCGAAGCAAATCCATCAGCCAGCTCAAGCTCAACAAACAATCCCTTTGTCATGGCCCTTCTCGGTCTGGGGGCTCGATATCCTCGGCCCTTTCCCTCGCGCTGTCGGGGGCTTTGAGTACTTGTACGTTGCAATCGACAAGTTTACAAAGTGGCCAGAAGTAGAGCCGGTGAGGAAGGTGACAGCACAGTCAGCAGTCAGGTTCTTCAGGTCGATTGTTTGCCGTTTCGGGATCCCGAACAGGATCATCACCGACAACGGTACGCAATTTACTAGTCGCACCTTCATGCAGTACGTCCAAGACCTTGGCGCCAAGGTCTGTTTTGCTTCTGTTGCTCACCCGAGGAGCAACGGTCAAGCGGAAAGGGCAAATGCTGAAGTGCTGCGCGGACTCAAGACAAGGACCTTTGACAGGCTGCGCAAGTGTGGAAGAAATTGGATAGAGGAGCTCCCGGCGGCTCTTTGGTCAATCAGAACGACACCAAGTCGAGCCACCGGACAGACGCCTTTTGCTCTAGTCTATGGAGCAGAAGCAGTTCTCCCCACGGAACTCGTATACGGATCTCCTCGAGTGCTCGCTTATGATGAGCTCGAGCAAGAGCAGCTGCGGCAAGATGACGCATTGCTCCTTGAGGAGGGACGTCTCCAGGCTGCGGTATGAGCTGCTCGATACCAGCAAGCTTTGCGCCGCTACCATAGCCGCAAAGTCAAGGCCAGGAGTCTCGAGGAAGGCGACCTTGTTCTTCGGCGTGTTCAGTCCGCCAAGAATTCCAACAAGTTGACGCCGAAGTGGGAAGGCCCTTATCGGGTGAGACAAGTTACGAGGCCCGGCGCTGTCCGCCTCGAGACCGAAGAAGGCTTACCGGTGAGCAACTCCTGGAACATAGGGCATCTTCGCAAGTTTCACCCCTAAGGCGCGGTTGCCGTGATCCGCTCCGGCAACCACCTTTTGTACAAGCTTTGCCGCTGTTGCATGTAACCCTTTGTACAAAGCCGGGCGCAGACCCCGTGCATCAGTAAACTTTTCGTGTTTCTCGCATCGATTGCCTTTTGCATGCCTTTCCCTGCTATTTGCATGTTCTATTTGGCGTTTCGATGCAACACTCAAGTGTACGGTAAGCATTAGCGTGCCGACAGGCCATATACTTGTTTCCCTCTCCGTTTTCTTTCCTCTTAAGCAGAAGGAACGATTCCTCGCGCACAAGTTTGCCGGGGGGGAAGGAGGTGGAGGAGGAACCAAGTGATGTTCAAGAAAGAGAAGTCTTACCGAAAAGCAAGCAGTATAAGCAAGCAGCATATGAAAGATAAGTCGTTAGAATTTGACCAGTTCAAATTTTAAATTTTAAGTTGTCTTCCTTGAACGATCACATTTTTGTATGGAAAACCTGTGCGCGGAGGAACCTACCCGTAGCTTGCCGCACCCTTATCTTGCTTTCGAGTTCACTCAACGATTTAAGTGAGCTGCGACAAGTGTCGCGCCCTTGCTTCGTTTCCGAGTACGCTCAGCAAGCTAAGTGCGTTGCGACTAGCTGCGGCAAGGTTGCTTGCCGGCGAAGACCTTGGCCAGCAGGCTGCTCAGAGTCCAGCACTCAGCGCTCGCGGCAAGGGCCCCTTTGTCGGCAAGCTCCCCGGGAGCGTAGGGCGAAAAACATACAAACTCAAAGATTGAAACAAGGAAGATAACATTGCACTGATTGATCAAAATAGAGTAAATATCTTACAGAGGATAACTTGTCGCAATGGACTAATAGGTTCATGACATAATGTGCAGCAACAAAAAGATAAAGATAAATGGAGCCCTAGTCTACGCGGTCGCCCTCCTTCCTGCCAAGCTTTGCCACCTTGGCGATGATGTGGCCGACCTGCTCCTTCAGGGCCTCCGTATCTGCATCTGCCGGCAGGGTGCGAAGAACGTTCGTGAGGTTGATTCCCGGGTTGCGGTACACGATCTTCGTCAACACCCGCTCCAGAGTTCCCGCGCAGAGCCGGCGCGACTCCTCGGCCCGCTGCGCGGGGATGCGGTTCCGGAGACCTGCAAGAGCCGGAGCGACCCCTCTGAAGAAGAGGCTGAGCTTGGCGCTGTGCGGGAGATCCGGATCCGGCGAGTAGATAAGATGTTCGACCTTCAACGCCAGCAACTCCTGGTCAATATTGGACGCAGAAGAAACCAGCTCTTCGGTCCACACTTCAATAGTCTGCCGGAAAAGCTCGGATGCCTTGTTGACGCTCTCCACCAAGGTTCGCTCCTTGCGGAGCTCATCCTTCAACTTGGTCTCCTGGGCCCGGGCAGCATCGAGCGATTCCTTCAGGGTGGTGACCTTCAGCTCCAAGTCCTCAATGGAGTCCTTGGCGGCCTTCAGCTCGTCGCCCCTCTTCGATAAGCTCACCTGAAGCTCAGAGTTTGTGTGAGCGTCCTTCTCGCGCTCCAAGATGAGCGCGGCAACCTTCTCGGCGCTCACCTTCATCGCCTTCTCCAACTGTTCGACCTTGGCGGCGAGCTCTTTCTTGGCGTCTTCCGCGGCAACCGCAGCGGCTTTCGCCTCCTTCAGCTCCCCGCCAAGGGCAGCCTCGCGAGCGGCAAGGTCTTCTTCATGAGAGTCCAGCTCAACCTTCCGCTGCGCGAGCTCTCCTTCCCGCCGGGACATATCCACTCCGGCGAGGCGCTGCTGTTCTTCCGCTTCAGCCTTCTCGAGCACCCATTCTTGGTACTCGCCGGCGAGACGCTCACGCTCTTCCGCCACCTGGCGGAGGGCAGCCTGATTGGCGGCGCTGAGCTCCGCCGCACGCTTCTCCATCTCTGCCGCGGCCTTGGCGGCAAGAGCCTCCCGGGAAGCGAGCTTCGCCTGCCTGGCCCGGTAAAGGGCCAGGAGTTGATGGAGCAACCTCTCCTCCTCGGGCCCCTCACCTCCACTGGGCGCCTGGACGATCTTCAGGCCTGCGGAGGCGAGGACTTCTCCGTCGAACGCCTCGCCCTCCGCAGGAGCTCGCGACGAAGACCCCCACGGCATCTGGATGAAGACGCCATTGGGGGCCTCGAGATAGAACCTCTGCTCCTCGCCGGCGGAGGGACCGGTGGCCGGTGCAGCATCCGATGCTCCCGCCGCCCCCGGGTCGGCGGTGCGGCCACCGTCCCCCTCCCCGGCCGCTGCGTCTGCAGCCGGGGCAGTCTCTTGCGCGGCCGGCTCGGCGGCCTCGGCTGTCTCCTCGACGACAGGGGCGTCGCCGCCGCCGCCCTGCGCGCCCTCCTCCTCAAGGTCGATGACCTCCGTCTCCATGGGCGCAGGAGGAGGAAGATCTAAGAAGAAGAAAAAGAAGTTCAAGGCTCAAGCAAATATCCAAAAAAGAGACAGGCCAAGAAAACAAGTCACGAAGCTTACCTTGACGGACGTCCTCAGCGGCGGGCTCCCTCGCCGGGGAGCTCGGCCTTGTCGGAGTGGTCACCCTCGCCGGGGAACTTGGCCTTGGCGGGGTGGCCGCCCTCGCCGGGCTGCTCGTCCTTGGCGGGGTACTCTGCCTTGGCGGAGTACCCGCCCTTGACAGAGCACTCTCCCTTGCCGGAGAGTTCTGCCTTGGCGGGGATGGCGGGGCCTGCGGCTCCTCAGCTGTGGCCTCCGGGCGCTCTTCCCGCTGGGGCTCCACCTCTGCACAGAACAAGACAAGAGATGTCAACACGTGAAGACAAAATCAAATCCTCAGGCGTTCCCCAAACCGAAAAGAGAGAACCCCAGACTTACGCTGGGGGCTGCGCTGCGGGCTGCGCTGGGGGCTGCTCATCGGAGCAGCGCTCGAGTCCGGCAGGCTCGGCTCCGGCACACCCCCTGTTGCCGCTGCCGCTGAGCCTTCCGCGACCTCGGCCTCGGGCGCCTTGGCCTTCTTCGCTGCGCGATGGGCCAGGGTCCTGAAATCAAAACAGTAGACAGAATCAGCATCAACAGAAGGATCAAGACAGAAATCAAGAAGATATGAGGTCCGGAATCCTTACTCTTGATCCTCCTCGTCGTCCTCGCTCAGGGCGGAGAAGTCATACTCCACCGTAGGCGCGTCGACATGAGGAGCGGAAGACGAAGACTCCCTCGCGCGCTTGGTGCTCACCGGGGCTGGGGGCTGCGAAGACCCAGCCCCTGTGGCTGCCGGCGCCCGGGGGGCGGGCGGAGCCGTTGCTCCGCTCCGAGAAGACCCCTGCCGGCTCGCTGCCGGCCTGAGGGGCGCCTCCGTCGTGGTCCGCGCACGGGCCGCCTCAGCTGCGGCTGGTGCGCCGGACGGCCTTGGCGCGGCTTGACTCCCCCGGGGAGCCGCCCGCCGAGGTGGCTGTTGCCGGGGCGCCTGCGCCCTCTCCCCCGTCGCCGCTTTGCGTAGGCGCTTTGCCGGGGACTGCTTCGGGCTTGCCGGGGGCGGGGAGCTCTCCGACGAGGAGAGGTCGTCGGCGTATAACTCCGTGGATCCGCCGGAGTCTTCGGCCTCCTCCTCCTCCTCCTCCTCTGCCCCGGCCGGCTCGCTGGGCCCAGCGTCCTGCGCTGCGGCCCCCTTTCCCTTGGCGCCTCTGCCCCTCGCGGCGCCTCTGCTCCCTCCGGCGGTGCCCTCCATTGCCGCAGCCTCCGCCGCGATCCCGTGGATCCCGGAGTGCCTCAACGAGGGGACCCCGGCGAGCGCGTCGGGTGGGAGATTCAGCAACCTGCGGATCTCCGCCTCCTCCGCCTGGGTGGACGCCTCCTCGGCCTCCGCCTCCTCCGGCGAGAACCCGAAAACTCCTGCCGCCGCGGCTGCGGCGGCCTCCTCAGCCCGAGAAGCTATGTAGGCGATTTCCTGGTCGGTGGTGTCCCGCGTGTGCAGCTTGAGGTCCTCCTTGTTCCTCGCCACCTCGGCGAGGTTGTCGTAGAAGTTGAGGACGTCGATGGGCTTCGGGGCGATCCACGAGCGGTCCAAGCCATGCGAGTCGCACATGGGCATCATGGCGAGGATTCGGTCCCTGGCGGCGTTGTTGCAGAGCGGCACCACTTCCCGGGGAGTCCTGAACCACTCGGGGTGCGTCGGGTCGTACTTGAAGAGTTCCCGTACCATCCCCCGCAGCTCCAGAGTGGTGAAGTTGAAATTAAGCCCGGGGCGCAGCCTCATGATATCTGTCGGGCCGCCGTACTCCCATGCCGGCCTCTTCCGGTCTTGGAGAGGGGCGATGCGCCGGCGGAGGAAGTCTGCGCCCACCTCGGCAACAGATAGATTGGCCAACCGAAGACGAAGAATCCGGACAAGGGCGATGTTGAGCTTAACATCGTCCGAGTCCAGGTCACTCCAGTCCCTGCCGCGCACAATGGGCGCTGTGCGCGGCGCGGTAAAGGCTTGCGGCTGGTCCTCTACGATCCAGCACCACTCCGCTCGCCATTCCTCCCACTTGCCGCGGAGCTCCCCCGGCAAGTACGCCCCTTTCTTATTCAGGCAAAAGATCCAAGAAATTCCTCCGGAGAGGGGGGCATCGGCCTCGGCTCTAGGGGTGAAGAAGTGTCTAAAGAGGGCTACATTGGGGTGGACTCCTATGAAGTTTTCGCACATGTGTGCGAAAACGGCCATGGTGAGAATGGCGTTGGGGGTGAAGTCAAGCAGATGGAAGCCATATGTGTTCATGACATCACAGAAGAAGTTCGAAAAAGGAGGACAGAGACCACAATGGAAAAAGGCAGCAAAAAAGTGGTACCCGCCGGGATAGCTGTCCTTGGCGACGGCCGGGTATGCTCGCGTGCGGGGATGAGCATCGGTTCCCTTGGACCAGAACAAGTAATACTTGTTCCAGAGTTCCTACACGCCGAGCTTCGGCGGGAAGACGACGTGCCTCTTCCGGTAGGCTATGAGCTTGGCCGCTTGCTCCGACTTCTCCTTCTTGGCCTTCTCCGCCTTCGCCTTGTCGGCCTTTGGGGCCATGGGGGACGCGGTGGAAGGAGGGGGACGAAGAGCTCGGCGGCGGCGGAAGTATGGAGGCGGGGCACAGGAAGGAATCTTTTGCAGGTGGAAGACGACGTAATGAGAGCGCAAGGAGGGGAACCGCGCCCGCTACCTCTGCTTTTATGGGGGAGTGGGGGGCGTTTCGCCCTTTCCATTAAGAGATCGTGGGCACGTCCCATCCCACGGCGCCGCGATCGACGCGTGCCGTTACCGTGGGGTGCGGCGGATATGGAAGTGGATTCGGCGCGCCGCGGGCCGCGGGTGCCCGTGCACTGTTTTGGGCCTGGCCCAACAGCGCTCGGCACCGTGTGTGGCCCAGGCCCGGGGGCTCCTGTCGGTGTACTAAGGTAGGGGTGCCTCAGTACCCCAACTTGTGCACGGACAGTTGCAGCTTCCCGCGGCAAGGTTTACTGCGTGCTCGCCGGAGACCTTCCTGCTCCCTATTAAACCATTCAAAAACAAAGTATACAAGACATGAGATCGAGACCCCGGCAAGAGGAGCTTGCCGGGAAGGCCGTACCAGGCTCAAGACTGTTCCCCTAACACAAGGCCCTGGCAAGAGGAGCTTGCCAGGAAGACTAGAAGACATCGCCTCGGCGCTATCCGCGCCCCGGCAAGGGGCCCGGGGAGCGGCAAGCTCCCGGGCCCGGCAAGATCGAGGTCCCCGGCAAGGTGCTTGCCGGGGAGGTTGCGCTGTGTGCCCGCGCTCCAGCTCATCGGCCCACGCGTCGCCCTGGGGCTTATCCGGGGACGCGTGGCGGATGGATGTACAGCCTGGGGTACACGGTGGCACTCCACGGTGATGGATCCGTCGCCGTGGCAGACGGAGACGCTAAGGCGGGAGCTTTTGGGGTCGACGGCGACGGGCATTAAATGCCCTTGTCCCCCCACTGTTAAAGTAGGTATAGACCACTGTTCTGTACTGTAGCTCCACTGTTCCCGCACTGTTACAACTACCACCTCTTTTACATTTTTACCCCTTTCTCCTACGTTGACACCTGTCGGTGACCCCTTGCACTATAAAAGGAGGCCCATGCACAACATGGAGGGGGTTCGAAACCTAGATTACACTCACGCACGGTGTAGCTGCTTCTTCAAGCTCCCGAGCACTCAACTCAATACACAACCAAGCAGGAGTAGGGTTTTACGCATCCGTGCGGCCCGAACCTGGGTAAAACTGCCCGCGTGTCTGCTTCGATCTGCTCTTTGTGCTCCCTCCGCCCTCGTACCGCACAGACAAGGGGCTCCGGTCCCATAGGTGTTCGAGGCGGACAGTTTCCCCCGACAACGTCTCCAACGTATCTATAATTTTTTATTCTTCCATGCTATTATTTATGAAGTCTTGGATGTTTAATGGGCTTTATCATTCACTTTTATATCATTTTTGGGACTAGCCTACTAACCCAAAGGCCCAGTCCAGATTGCTGTTTTTTGCCTCTTTCAGGGTTTTGCAAAAAAGTAATATCAAACGGAGTCCAAACGGAATGAAACCTTCATGAGAGATATTTTTGGAGAAAATCACGCACGTGGAGCTTGAGGACCAAGTCAGGGGACAGAGAGGTGGCCCTTGAGGGTGGAGGGCGCGCCCCCCTTCCCAGGGCGCGCCCCCTGCCTCGAGGCCCCCTCAAGTGGCCCCCGGTGCCCTCCTTCTTCCTATATAAGTCCACGTACCCCAGAAACTCCATACGCAGAGAGAAAACCCTAATTCCACCATCGTAGCTTCTGTTCCCGTGGAGATCCCATCTTGGAGCCTGTTCTGGAGCTCCACCGGAGGGGGATCCATCACGGAGGCCTTCATCATCATCATAATCGCCCTCAGCATGAGTTGTGAGTAGTTTACCACAGACCTTCGGGTCCATAGCTAGTATCTAGATGACTTCTTCTCTCTCTCTGGATCTCAATACAAAGTTCTCCTCGGTCTTTGAGGAGATCTATTCGATGTAATCTCTTTTTGCGGTGTGCTTGTCGAGATCCGAATAATTGTGAGTTTATGATCAAGGTTATCTATGAAAGATATTTGGTTCTTCTCTGAACTTTTTATGTGTGCTCATAATATCCTTGCAAGTCTCTTCGAATTATCGGTTTGGTTTGGCCTACTAGATCTATAGTTCTTACAATAAGAGAAGTGCTTGGCTTTGGGTTCAATCTTGCAGTGTCCTTTCCCAGTGACAGTAGGGGCAGCAAGGCACGTATTGTATTGTTGCCATCGAGGATAAAAATATGGGGTTTACATCAAATTGCGTTCGTATGAACTCAATACACTAGATGCATGCTGGATAGCGGTTGATGTGTGGAGTAATAGTAGTAGATGCAGGCATGAGTCGGTCTACTTGTCTCGGACGTGATGCCTATATACAATGATCATGCCTAGATAGTCTCATAATTATTCTCTTTTCTATCAGTTGCTCGATAGTAATTTGTTTACCCGCCATAGAATATCGCTATCATGAGAGAAGCCACTAGAGAAAACTATGGCCCCCGGGTCTATTCTCAACATATCAATCTACATCTACTTTACTTTTACCGCTTTTATTTGTTGTTTTATTAAACCAAAAATACCAAAAATATAAACTATCATCTCTATCAGATCTCACTCTCGTAAGTGACCGTAAAGGGATTGACAACCCCTTATCGCGTTGGCTGCGAAGTTCTTATTTGTTTGTGCAGGTGCGAGGGACTCGCACGTGGTCTCCTACTGGATTGATACCTTGGTTCTAAAAAACTAAGGGAAATACTTATGCTACTATGCTGCATCTCCCTTTCCTCTTCGAGGGAATACAACGCAAGCTCAAGAGGTAGCAAGAAGAATTTCTGGCGCCATTGCCGGGGAGGCTTACGCAAAAGTCATATACCAAGTACCTATCACAAACACTTATCCTTCGCATTACATTTATTTGCCTCTCGTTTTCCTCTCCCCCACTTCACCCTTGCCGTTTTATTTGCCCTTCTTCCGCCGTGTGTTTACCGTTCGCTTGCTTCTTGCTCTCTTGTGTGTGTTGGATTGCTTGCTTGTCACTATGGCTCAGAACAATACCAAATTGTGTGACTTCTCCAATACCAACAACAATCACTTTATTAGCACTCCGATTGCTCCTATTACCGATGCTGAATCTTGTAAGATCAATGCTGCTTTGTTGAATCTTGTCATGAAAGATCAATTCTGCGGCCTTCCTAGTGAAGATGCCGCTACCCATCTAAACAACTTTGTTGATTTGTGTGATATGCAAAAGAAAAGGGATACGGATAACGATATTGTTAAATTGAAGTTATTTCTGTTTTCACTTAGAGATCGTGCTAAATCTTGGTTCTCCTCTTTGCCTAGAAATAGTATTGATTCATGGAATAAGTGCAAAGATGCTTTTATCTCTAAGTATTTCCCACCTGCTAAGATCATCTCTCTTAGAAACAATATTATGAATTTTAAGCAACTAGATCATGAGCATGTTGCATAAGCTTGGGAGAGAATGAAATTGATGATATGTAATTGCCCTACACATGGTTTGAATCTATGGATGATTATTCAGAACTTCTATGCTGGCTTGAATTTTGCTTCTAGAAATCTTTTAGATTCGGCCGCCGGAGGCACTTTCATGGAAACCACCTTAGGAGAAGCTACCAAACTCCTTAGATAATATTATGGTTAACTCAATGGCACACCGAAATATCTACTAGTAAAAAAGTGCATGCTATCGAAGAAATTAATGTTTTAAGTGGAAAGATGGATGAACTTATGAAATTGTTTGCTGCTAAGAGTGCTTCTTCCGATCCTAATGATATGCCTTTGTCCACTTTGATTGATAATAACAATGAATCTTTGGATGTGAATTTTGTTGGTAGGAATAATTTTGGTAACAATGCTTATAGAGGTAATTTTAATCCTAGGCCTTTTCCTAGTAATTCCTCTAATAATTATGGCAATTCCTACAGCAACTCTTATGGAAAGATGCCTTCTGAATTTGAAACTAGTGTTAAGGAGTTTATGATCTCGCAAAAGAATTTCAATGCTATGCTTGAGGAGAAATTGCTTAAGGTTAATGAATTGGCTAGATGTGTGGATAGAATTACTCTTGATGTTGATTCTTTGAAACTTAGATCTATCCCACCTAAGCATGATATCAATGAGTCTCTCAAAGCCATGAGAATTTCCATTGATGAATGCAAAGAAAGAACCGCTAGAATGCGTGCTAAAAGAGAAGATTATATTAAATCGTGTTCTTCTAGTTATCATGAAAATAAAGATGAAAATCTGGAAGTTATTGATGTGTCTCCTATTAGATCCTTGTTTTCTAGTATTAATCTTGATGAGAATAGGATTGGAGATAATTCTGCTTTAAGGTGTCCCAATGATTCAGAGTTTTTAGATCTTGATGCTAAAATTGCTAAAAGTGGGAACGAAGAGATTAAAACTTTGCATAGTGATGAACCCACTACTTTGGATTTCAAGGGATTCAATTATGATAATTGCTTTTTGATTGATTGTACCTCCTAGTTGCAATCCGTGCTAAATTCTCCGCATGCTTATAGTCAAAATAAAACTTTCACTAAACATATAGTTGATGCTTTGATGCAATCTTATAAAGAAAAACTTGAGTTGGAAGTTTCTATACCTAGAAAGCTTTATGATGAGTGGGAACCTACTGTAAAAATAAAATTAAAAGATCATGAATGCTATGCTTTGTGTGATTTGGGTGCAAGTGTCTCCGCTATCCCAAAAACTTTGTGTGATTTGTTAGGGTTCCATGAGCTTCATGATTCGTCTTTAAATTTGCATTTTGTGGATTCCAGTATTAAGAAACCTATGGGAAGAATTAATGATATTCTTATTTTTTCCAATAGGAATTATGTGCCCGTAGATTTCATTGTTCTTGATATAGATTGCAATCCTTCATGTCCTATTATTATTGGTAGAGCTTTCCTCAGAACGATTGGTGCAATTATTGATATGAAGGAAGGAAATATTAGATTCCAATTTCCATTAAGGAAAGGTATGGAACACTTTCCTAGAAAGAAAATCAAATTACCATATGAATCTATCATGAGAGCCACTTATGGATTGCCTTCCAAGGATGTCAATACCTAGATCTATCTTGTATCGTGCCTAGCTAGGAGCATAAAACGATAGCACTTGTTGGGAGGCAACCCAATTTTTTGTTTTTTGTTTTTATTGCTGTTAGGTAATAAATATTGCATCTAGCCACTTATTAGATGTGGTTTCATGTTTTGTTTAGTGTTTGTTCCAATTAGAACCTTTGGGAAGACTTGTGTGAAGTTTATATGATCTTGGTGTAAAAAACAGAATCATTAGCGCTCGCTAAAGTGGTCGTGGGATTTTACTGGAGCGTGATTTTTAGTTGATTCCTTTTGCTGCTGATTGGTAGACAAATTGCGCAAATGTACCAATTTAGTTTGAATTTTTTGGAGTTCGAGAAGTAGGCGAACCCTGCAGATTACTATAGACTATTCTGTCTTTGACAGATTCTGTTTTTCGTGTGTTGTTTGCTTATTCCGATGCATCTATGAGTAGTATTGGAGGATATGAACCATCGAGGAGTTGGAGTACAGTAGTTTTAACACCAATATAAAGAAAGAATGAATTCATTGTTGTACCCTTGAGTAGTGGTTTGCTTTCTTATACTAACGGAGCTCACGAGAATTTTTGTCTAAGTCTTGTGTTGTGAAGTTTTCAAGTTTTGAGTATTGCTTTGATGGACTATGGAACAAGGAGTAGCAAAGGCCTAATCTTGGGGATGCCCATGACACCCCAATTAAATTCAAGATAATCAAAAGCCTAAGCTTGGGGATGCCCCGTGAAGGCATCCCCTCTTTCGTCTTCATCCTTCGGTAACTATACTTGGAGCTATATTTTTATTCGCAACATGATATGTGTTTCGCTTGGAGTGTCTTGTATAATTTGAGTCTTTGCTTGTTAGTTTGACACAATCATACTTCCTGGGCACACCTATTTTATAGAGTTAAATATGGCCTAGAAATTGTTAGAATACTCTATGTGCTTGACTTATATCTTTTGAGTTGAATAGTTTTTGCTCTAGCGCTTCACTTATATCTTTTAGAGCACGGTGGTGGTAATATTTTGTAGAAATTGTTAAACTCTCATGCTTCACTTATATCTATTTGAGAGTCTATTAAAACAGCATGGTAATGTGTTTAGGCTAAAGAAACTAGTCTTCACATGATAAACATCCAATGTCAATGTAGTAAAAAAAATTCACACCAAGTGCATTGAATAGAATGAGATGTTGGATGCTTGATAATTGTTTTGAGACATGAGGATAGTGATATTAGAGTCATGCTAGTGGAGTTATTATGAAATTGAGAAATACTTGTGTTAAGGTTAGTGATTCCCGTATCATGCACGTATGGTGAACCGCTATGTGACGAAGTTAGAGCATGATGTATTTGTAGAGTGCCAACCTTTGTGTGGAGGTCGGGGCGCGCGATGATTAACTCCTACCAACCTACCCCCTAGGAGTATGCGTTGATTGCTTTGTTTTGATGACTCATAGATTTTCGCAATAATTATATGAGTTCTTATGACTAATGTTGAGTCCATGGATTATACGCACTCTCACCCTTCCACCATTGCTAGCCTCTCTTGTACCGCACAACTTTCGCCGGTACCATAAACCCACTATATATCCTTCCTCAAAACAGCCACCATATTGTTCCTCAAAACAGCCACCATACCTACGTATCATGGCATTTACATAGCCATTCCGAGATATATTGCCATGCAACTTTCCACCGTTCCGTTTATATGACACGCATCATATTGTCATATTGCCATGCATGATCTTGTAGTTGACATCGTATTTGTGGCAAGGCCACCATGCATAATTTTATACATGTCACTCTTGTTTCATTGCACATACTGGTACACCGCCGGAGGCATTCATATAGAGTCATACTTTGTTGTTATAGTATCGAGTTGTAATGAAAGTGTGATGATCATCATTATTAGAGCATTGTCCCATGGGAGGAAAAGCTAAATCTATAAAGCCCCTCCGCAAAAAAAAGAGAAAAAAAGGAAAAAAGGGAAAGGCCAAAGAAAAAAAAAGGCCCAAAAAAAGATAAAGAAAAAAAGGGGACAATTGCTACTATCTTTTTCCACACTTGTGCTTCAAAGTATCACCATGTTCTTCATTGTAGAGAGTCTCATGTTTAGTCACTTTCATATACTAGTGGGAATTTTCATTATAGAACTTGGCTTGTATATCCCAATGATGGGCTTCCTCAAATGCCCTAGGTCTTCATGAGCAAGCAAGTTGGATGCACGCCCACTAGTTTCTTTCATTGAGCTTTCATTCATATTTAGCTCTAGTGCATCCGTTGCATGGCAATCCCTACTCACTCACATTGATATCTATTGATGGGCATCTCCATAGCCCGTTGATACGCCTAGTCGATGTGATACTATCTCCCTCCTTTTTGTCTTCTCCACAACCACCTCTATTCCACCCATAGTGCTATATCCATGGCTCACGCTCATGTATTGCGTGAAATCTGAAAGGTTTGAAAAGATAGAGTATGAAAACAAATGCTTGGCTGAAATCGGGGTTGTGCATGATATGAATATTTTGTGTGATGAAGAGGGAGCATAGCCAGACTATATGATTTTGTAGGCATAACTTTCTTTAGCCATGTGTTGGGGGAAACTGTCCACCACGAACACCTATGGGACCGGAGCCCCTTTGTTTGTGCGGTAAGAGGGCGGAGGGAGCACGAAGAGCAGATCGTAGTGAACACGCGGGCAGTTTACCCAGGTTCGGGCCGCGATGGACGCATAAAACCCTACTCCTGCTTGGTTAGTATTGAGTTGGAGAGCTCGGGAGCTTGAAGAACTAGCTACACCGAGCGTATGAGCGATCTAGGTTCCGAACCCCCTCCACGTTGTGCATGGGCCTCCTTTTATAGTACAAGGGGTCACCGACAGGTGTCAACGTAGGAGAAAGGGTAAAAACGTAAAAGAGGTGGTAGTTGTAACAGTGCGAGAATAGTGGAGCTATAGTGCGCGAACAGTGGTAGCTACCTACTTTGACAGTGGGGGACAAGAGCATTCAATGCCCGTCGCCGTCGACCCCAAAAGCGCCCGCCCTTGCGTCTCCGTTTGCCACGGCGATGGCTTCACCACCGTGGAGTGCCACCGTGTCCCCCAGGCTGCACAGCCATCCGCCACGCGTCCCAGGAGAGGCCCCAGGGCGACGCGTGGGCCGATGAGCTGGAGCGCGGGCACACAGCGCAACTCTCCCGGCAAGCACCTTGCCGGGGTCTTGACCTTGCCGGGCCCGGGAGCTTGCCGGGCTCTGAAGCTTGTCGCTCCCCGGGCCCTCGCCGGGACGCATATAGCGCCGAGGCGTGTCTTCTATGATGTAATCTTCTAGTCTTCCTGGCAAGCTCCTCTTGCCAGGGCCTTGCGTGAGTGAGGTAAACTTGAGCCTGGAACGGCCTTCCCGGCAAGCTCCACTTGCCGGGGTCTCGATCTTCTGTCTTGTATACTTTGTTTTTGAATGGTTTTACACGGAGCAGGAAGGTCTCCGGCGAGCGCGCGGTAAGCCCTACCGCGGGAAGCTGCTACTGCCCATGCACCAGTTGGGGTACTGAGGTATCCCTACCTTAGTACACCGACAGGAGCCCCCGGGCCTGGGCCACACACGGTGCCGAGCGCTGTTGGGCCAGGCCCAGAACAGTGCACGGACACACGCGGCCCACGGCGCGCCGAACCCACTTCCGCATCCGCCACGTCCCCCCGTAACGGCACGCGTCGATTGCGGCGTCGTGGGATGGGACGTGGCCACGTTCTTTCAATGGAAAGAGCGAAACGCCCCCCACTTCCCCATAAAAGCAGAGGAAGCAGGAGCGGTTCCCCTCCTACGCCTTCATTGCCTCTTCTTCCATCTCCAGAGATCCCCTTTGCGCTCCGCCTCCACAGCTCCTCCGCCGTCTCTCGCATCTCCGGCGCCGCCGGGCTCTTCGTCCCCCTTCCTCCACCGCCTCCGCCATGGCCCCGAAGACCGAGAAGGCGAAGGCGGAGAAGACCAAGAAGGAGAAATCGAAGCAAGCGGCGAGGCTTACCTTGTATCGGAAGCAGAATCTCGTCTTCCCGCCGAAGCTCAGCGCGCGGGAGCTCTGGAACAAGTATTACTTGTTCTGGTCCAAGAAGACCAAGGCGCACCCCCGCACTCGAGCTTATCCGGCCGCCGCTAAGGACAACTACCCCGGCGGGTACTATTTCTTCGCAGCCTTCTTCCACTGCGGTCTTTGCCCTCCTTTTTCCGAATTCTTTTGCGACATAATGCACACCTACGCCCTCCACCTTCTTGACTTCACCCCCAACGCCATCCTCACGATGGCGGTTTTCGCACACATGTGCGAAAACTATATTGGGATATACCCAAACGTAGCGCTGTTTAGGCACTTCTTCACCCCTAGAGCAGAGGCCGGCGCCCCCCTCTCCGGAGGAATATCTTGGGTTTTTCGTCTGAACAAGAAGGAGTCCTACTTGCCGGGAGAGCTCCGCGGCAAGTGGGAGGAGTGGCGTGCGGACTGGTGTTGGATTGTCGAGGACCAGCCGCAATCTTTCACCGCGCCGCGCACAAGACCTATCGTGCGTGGCAGGGACTGGAGCGAGCTGGATTCGGACGACAACAAGCTTGACATCGCCCTCATCAGGATTCTGCGTCTTCGGGTAGCAAGGTTGTCTGTCGCAGAAGTAGGCACAGACTTCCTCCGCCGCCGCATCGCCCCTCTCCAAGACAGGAAAAGGCCGGCCTGGGAGTACGGCAACTCGGCGGATATCATGAGGCTGCGCCCCGGGCTCAATTTTAACTTCACGTCGCTGGAGCTGAAGGGGATGGTCCGGGAGCTATTTAAGCACGACCCGGCCCACCCGGAATGGTTCAGGGGTCCCCGGGGAGTGGTGCCTCTCTGCAACAGCACAGCCAGGGACAACCTCCGTGCCATGATGCCCGCGTGCGACTCGCACGGCGTCGACCGCACGTGGATTCCGCCCAAGCCAGACGTCGTCTTGAATCTCTTCGACAACCTGGTGGAGGTGGCGAAGAACAAGAACGAGACCCGGGAGCTCACACGGGACACCACCGACCAAGAGATAGCGTACATAGCTTCTCGGGTTGAAGAGGCCGCTGCAGCCGCAGCGGCAGGAGAATTCGGCTACACGCCCGAGGAGGCAGAGGCTGCGGAAGTGTCCTGCCAAGCAGAGGAGGCGGAGATCCGCAGGCTACTGAAGCTGCCTCCCGACGAGCTCGCCAGGGTCCCATCCTTGAGGCACTCCGGGATCCTTGGAATCCAGACGGAGGCCGCGGCGAGAGGCAACGCCGCCGGAGGGAACAGGGGCGCCGCAGGGAGTGGAGGCGCCGGAGGGAGCGGAGGCGCCGGAGGGAAAGAGGCCGCAGCGCAGGGCGCTGGGCCCAGCAAGCCTGCCGGGGAGGAGGAGGAGGAGGACGACGCCGAGGCCGCCGAGGACTCCGACGGGTCTCTGGAGCTCTACGCCGACGACATCTCCTCGTCGTCGGAGACCTCCCCGCCCCGGGCAAGCCCTAGGCGGTCTCCGATGAAACGTCTCCGCAAGGCGGCGACGGGGACAAGGGCACAGGCGCCCCGGCAACAGCCAACTCGCCGGGCAGCGCGGGCTCCCCGGGGGAGTCAAGCTGCGACGGGGGCGCCCGGCGCGCCAGCCACGGCGGAGGCGGCCCGCACGCAGGCCACGGCAGAGGCACCCCTCAAGCAGGCCACAGCAGAAGCGCCCCGCAAGCCAGCGCCGAGCGGAAGGGAGTCTTCACAGAGCGGAGCGGCGGCTCCGCCCGCTCCCCGGGCCCCGGCTACCACAGGGGCTGGGTCTTCGCAGCCCCCAGCCCCGGGGACCGCCAAGCGCCCGAGGGAGTCTTCGCCTCCTGCTCCCCGCGCGGACGCGCCTCAGGTGGAGTTTGACTTCTCCGCCCTGAGCGACGACGACGACGAGGAGGACCAGGAGTAAGTATTCGAGACTTTACATCTTCTTTAATATTGCCTTGATTCTCGTTGATGCTGATCTCGTTCCTTGTTTTGATTTCAGGACCTTGGCTCAGCGGGCGACGAAGAAGGCCAAGGTGCCCGTGGTCGAAGTCGCGGACGACTCGCCCGCCGCGGCGACTGGGGACGTGCCGGAGCCAAGCCTGCCGGACCCGAGCGCTGCTCCGAGGAGCAGCCCCCAGCGCAGCCCCCAGCGTAAGTCTGGACTCCGTACTTTCACCCGTCGGGTGCGTTTGAAGATTTTGTCTTGTGTTAATATCCTGATGCTTGCGTCTTGTTTTGATTGTCTTGTGCAGAGGTGGAGCCGCAAGCTCAGGAGCGTCCGGAGGTTGCTCCCGAGGAGCCGCGGGCCCCGCCGTCCCCGCCAAGGCCGAACTCCCCGGCAAGGGAGAGCGCTCCGCCAAGGGCGGGTACTCCGCCAAGGGCGAGTACCCCGCCAAGGGCGGGCAGCCCGGCGAGGGCGGCCACTCCGCCAAGGCAGAGCTCCCCGGCGAGGGAGCCCGCCGCTGATGACGTCCGCCAAGGTAAGTTCTGTGACTTTGTCTTCTTGGACTCGTCTCTTTTTGGATATTTGCTTGAACTTCTTTTGCTTTTTCTTCTTCTTCTAGATCCTCCTCCCCCCGAGCGGATGGAGAAGGAAGTCATCGACGTCGAGGAGGAGGGCGCGCAGGGCGGCGGCGGCGACGCCCCTGTCGCCGAGGACACGGCGGGAGCCGCCGAGCCGGCTGTGCAGGAGACCGCTCCGGCTGCGGACGCAGCGGCCGGGGAGGGGGACAGCGACCGCACTGCCGGCCCGGAGGCGGCAGGAGCATCAAGTGCTGCGCCGGCCGCCGACCCCTCCGCCGGAAAGGAGCAGGCCGGCTACTACCTTGAAGCTCCCAACGGCATCTTCATCTAGGTGCCGTGGGGTTCTTCATCGCGAGCCCCCGCGGAGGGCGAGGCCTTTGATGGAGAGGTCCTCGCCTCCGTGGGCTTGAAGATCGTCGAGACGCCCGGCGGAAGCGACGGGCCCGAGGAGGAGAAGCTGCTTCACCAGCTCCTGGCCCTTTACCGGGCCAGGCAGGCGAAGCTTGCTTCTCGGGAGGCCCTCACCGCCAAGGCCGCCGTCGAGATGGAGAATCGCGCGGCGGAGCTCCGCGCCGCCAACCAGGCTGCCCTCCGCGAGGTGGCGGAGGAGCGCGAGAGGCTCGCCGGGGAATATCAAGAATGGCTGCTGGAGAAGGCCGAGGCCGAAGAGCAGCAGCGGCTCGCCGGGGTGGAGCTGTCCCGGCGAGAAGGAGAGCTCGCCCAGCGGAAGGTCAACCTCGACTCCCACGAGGAAGACCTTGCCGCTCGGGAGCAGGCCCTTGGCGGAGAGCTGAAGGAGGCGAAAGCCGCCGCGGCTGCCGCGGAGACCGCCAAGGAGGAGCTTGCCGCCAAGGTCGCGCAGCTGGAGGAGTCGTTGAAGGCGAGCGTGGAGAGGGTCACCGCGCTCAACACGGAGCGCGAGAAGGACGCCCACACCAACTCCGAACTCCAGGTGCGTCTTTCTGAGAAGGGCGACGAGCTGAAGGCCGCCAAGGACTCCATCGAGGATCTGGAGCTGAAGGTTTCCACGCTGAAGGACTCGCTCGACGCCGTCCGGGACCGGGAAACCAAGCTGAAGGAGGAGCTCCGCAAGGAGCGAGGCTTGGTGGACAGCGCCAACAAAGCGGCCGAGAACTTCCGCCGTACCGTCGAGGTATGGACCGAGGACTTGGTATCTTCTGCGTCCAACATCGACCAGGAGCTGCTGGCGCTGAAGTTGGAGCATCTCATCTACTCCACGGACCCAAACCTCCCTCACAGGGCCAAGCTCAGCCTCTTCTTCAGGGGGATCGCGCCGGCCCTTGCAGATCTTTGGAAGAAGATTCCCACGCAGCTGGCCGAGGAGTCGCGCCGGCTCTGCACGGGAACCTTGGAGCGTGTGCTGACGAAGATTGTATACCGCAATCCTGGCATAAACCTCACCAACGTTCTCCGCAGCTTGCCGGCCGACACGAACATGGAGGCGCTGAAGGAGCAGGTCGCCCACATCATCGCCAAAGTGAACAAGATCTCCAGGATTGAGGGCGACCGCGTACACTAGGCCTCCTTTATCTTTATCTCTTTTTGTTGCTGCATAGGGTGTTATGAACTCATTAATCATTGCGACAAGTTATCCTTTGTAAGATATTTATCCTATTTTGATCAATCAGCGCAATGTTATCTTCCTTGTCTTGGTTCTTTACTTTGTATGCTTTTCACCCTACGCTCCCGGGGAGCTTGCCGGCAAGGGGCCTTTGCCGCGAGCGCTGAGCGCTGGACTCTGAGCAGCCTGCTGGCCAAGGTCTCACCGGCAAGCAACCTTGCCGCGGCTAGTCGCGACGCACTTAGCTTGCTGAGCGAACTCGAAAACGAAGTAAGGGCGCGACACTTGTCGCAGCTCACTTAAATCGTTGAGCGTACTCGGAAACAAGACAAGGGTGCAGCTAGCTACGGGTAGGTTCCTCCGCGCACAGGTTTTCCATACAAAGTGTGATCGTTCAAGGAAGACAACTAAAATTTAAAAATTTGAACTGGTCAAATTCTAATAACTTAGCTTTCATATGTAATGCTTGCTTCTTGGTAAGGCTTCTCTTTCTTGAACAGCACTGGGTTCCTCTTCCATCTCCTTCCCCCCCGGCAAACTTGTGCGCGAGGAACGTTCCTTCTGCTTAAGAGGCAAGGAAAAAGAAGGGGGAAACAAGTATATGGTCTTTCGGCGTGCTAATGCTTACCGGATGTGTATGTTGCACAATATGCCAAATAACACATGGAAATAGCAAAGAAAAGCATGCAAAAGGCAATCAGCGCAAAACACAAAAACTTTACTGATGCACGGGGTCTGCGCCTGGCTTTGTACAAAGGGTTACATGCAACAGCGGCAAAGCTTGTACAAAAGGTGGTTGCCGGAGCGGATCACGGCAACCGCGCCTTATGGGTGAAACTTGCGAAGATGCTCTATGTTCCAGGAGTTGCTCACCGGTAAGCCTTCTTCGGTCTCAAGGCGGACAGCGCCGGGCCTTGTGACTTGTCTCACCCGATAAGGGCCTTCCCACTTCGGCGTCAACTTGTTGGAATTCTTGGCGGACTGAACACGCCGAAGAACAAGGTCGCCTTCCTCGAGACTCCTGGCCTTGACCTTGCGGCTATGGTAGCGACGCAAGGCTTGCTGGTATCGAGCAGCTCGTACAGCAGCCTGGAGACGTTCCTCCTCGAGGAGCAATGCATCATCTTGCCGCAGTTGCTCTTGCTCGAGCTCATCATAAGCGAGCACTCGAGGAGATCCGTATACGAGTTCCGTGGGGAGAACTGCCTCTGCTCCATAGACTAGAGCAAAGGGTGTCTGTCTGGTGGCTCGACTTGGTGTCGTTCTGATTGACCAAAGAGCCGCCGATAGCTCCTCTATCCAATTTCTTCCGCACCTGCGCAGCCTGTCAAAGGTCCTTGTCTTGAGTCCGCGCAGCACTTCAGCATTAGCCCTCTCCGCTTGACCGTTGCTCCTCGGGTGAGCAACAGAAGCGAAACAGACCTTGGCGCCAAGGTCTTGGACGTACTGCATGAAGGTGCGACTAGTAAATTGTGTACTGTTGTCGGTGATGATCCTGTTGGGGATTCCGAAACGGCAAACAATTGACCTGAAGAACCTGACTGCCGACTGTGCTGTCACCTTTCTCACTGGCTCCACTTCTGGCCACTTTGTGAACTTGTCGATTGCAACGTACAAGTACTCAAAGCCCCCGACGGCTCGGGGGAAGGGGCCGAGGATATCGAGCCCCCAGACCGAGAAGGGCCAGGACAAAGGAATTGTTTGGAGAGCTTGAGCTGGCTGATGAATTTGCTTTGCATGGAACTGGCACGCTTCACACTTGGTTACTAGTGCAGTTGCATCTTGGAGGGCTTCTTGCCAGAAGAACCCTTGCCGGAAAGCTTTCCCGGCAAGCGCCCTTGCGCCAATGTGGTGGCCGCATATGCCTCCATGTATTTCTGCCAACAGCTTCTGTCCATCTTCCCTGGAGATGCACTTCAGTCTGACACCATTGAGACTTCTTCTGTACAGTTCGTTATCCACGAACTGGTACATACTTGACTGCTTGGTTATCTTCTCTATTTCTTCTGGGTCGTCGAAAAGTTCTCCAGTTTGTAGAAAACGGACGATCTGCTGCGCCCATGCCGGAGCATGAGGCTCAACGGCAAGGACTAAAGGCATGAGAGCCGCTGCGGGGACCCCAGCTTCTACGGCAAGAACCTCTGGTTCCGCCGGAGCTGATGATCCCCCGGCAAGCTCGCCGGAGCGAGGCTTGTCGGGAACACTTGCTTCAACTTCATAGATCCTCGGATCTGCAGGAGCAGACTGTTCCTCAGCGTTCTGGTTGTTGATCTTGGGGACCTTGGCGGCGGTTTCAAGAAGATCCGCCGGCAAGTAGTCGCCGGAGACCAACTTTCTCTTCTTGGACTGCCCAATTGATGGTGTAACGGATGGTTGAGTCAGCTTGAGCAAGAAGGTCCCTGGTTCCACAGGTAACTTCATCGAAGCACACTTTGAAAGACCATCTGCTATTTCATTCTGAGCTCTCGGGACGTGCTCCATTTGCAGACCTTCAAAGTGCTCCTCAAGCTTCCTCACTTCATCTACATAAGCTTCCATCAAAGGGCTCCGGTAACTCTTGTTAACTTGCCGGACCACCAACTGAGAATCTCCCCGCACGATCAGCTTCCTGATCCCAAGTTCGGCCGCAATCCTGAGGCCGGCAAGCAAGCCTTCATATTCAGCAGTGTTGTTTGTCGCTTGCTCTCTTGGGAAGTGCATCTGGATAACATACTTGAGGTGCTCCCCGGTGGGCGCGATGAGTACCACGCCAGCACCGGCGCCTTGCAGCGAGAAGGCACCATCGAAATACATTACCCATTCACTTGTCGCTTCTTGCACGGGTGCACTTGTTTCTTGGACTTCCTCATCGAGCGTTGGGGTCCACTCAGCTATGAATTCTGCCAAAGCTCGGCTCTGTATGGTTGAAGTACTTTCAAACTTGAGTCCAAAACTCGACAGCTCCAGTGCCCACTCTACGATCCTGCATGTTGCTTCCGGGTTGTGCAATATCCTTTTCAGCGGAAAGCGAGTGACCACTGTTATCTCATGTGCCTGGAAGTAATGGCGCAGCTTTCTCGAGGCCATGAGGAGGCCGAAAAGCAACTTTTGCACACCAGAGTATCTTGATCTAGCCCCCTGGAGAAGGGAGCTTACAAAATACACTGGGCGCTGCACCATCTTCTTCCGCACTTCATCTTGTTCCTGCGCAGAGTTGTCCTTGTCGGGGCCAGAGCTTGTCGGAGCAGCCCCCTGCTTGTCGCTGGATTCGCTTGCCGGTGGTGTAGACTCCTCGTCGGCCTCCCTCTCCGCTACTAACGCAGCACTAACCACCTGGTTGGTTGCTGCTAGATATAGCAACAACTTTTCCTGTGGTCTAGGTGCGACAAGTATTGGAGTGGAGGATAGGTACCGTTTCAAATCTTGCAGCGCTGCCTCCGCTTCCAGAGTCCACTTCATGGGACCTGCCTTCTTCAAGATTTTGAAGAAAGGTAGGGCGCATTCTGCGGACTTCGAAATGAACCTACTGAGGGCAGCCACACAACCTGCAAGCCTTCTGACATCCTTGACGCGCTTCGGGGCCTCGATTTGCTCAATGGCTTTAATCTTGTCGGGGTTGGCTTCAATCCCCCTCTGTGACACAAAGAACCCGAGAAGCTTGCCGGAGGGAACTCCAAAGACGCACTTCTCGGGGTTCAACTTGAGCTGTATTCTGCGCAGGTTCTGAAATGTTTCTTCCAAATCTTGGACCAGGGTTTCCTTGCTCTTGCTCTTCACCACGATGTCATCCATGTAAGCCTCTACATTTCTGTGGATCTGTGGCTCGAAAGCAGTGTGCACTACCCTTGCAAACGTTGATCCTGCATTCTTCAGTCCAAATGGCATGCGTATGAAGCAATAAGTGCCACATGGAGTGATAAATGCAGTCTTCTCTTCATCCTCTTCGGCCATAAAGATCTGGTGGTAGCCTGAATATGCATCAAGAAAAGAGAGTAGCTCACATCCGGCAGTGGAGTCAACGATCTGGTCAATGCGCGGCAAAGGGAATGGATCCTTGGGACATGCTTTATTCACATCGGTGAAGTCTATACACAGTCTCCACTTCCCGTTGGCCTTGCGCACGACGACTGGGTTTGCCAACCACGTCGGATGGATCACACCTCTAACCAGGCCTGCTACCTCTAGCTTCTTGATCTCTTCGTTGATGAATTCTTGGCGCTCCACGGCTTGCTTCCTCACCTTCTGCTTGACGGGCCGCGCATGAGGACAAACAGCAAGCTTGTGCTCAATTACCTTCCTGGGAACACCGGGGATGTCAGATGGTTGCCAGGCAAACACATCGACATTCGCCCGCGGGAAGGCAACGAGCGCGCTTTCCTATTTGCTGTCAAGTGTGGCACTGATGGTGAAGGTACCACCAGTGCCGTCCTCCTTGGCGGACACCTTCTTGGTTGCCGGAGGAGCGGCCATCCCCTTCTTACACTTGCCGGTGGAGCTCGATGGAACGTCCTCGACGGCAGCGCAGCACTCCGAAGAGGTGCGGTTGCCGGAGTGGGCCCCAGAGCACTTGCCGGACTTGGTCTTCGTCTTCTTCCCCCCGGGAGCTTCAGCGGCAAGTGTATCCTTTTCTGCCGCAGCTGCCGCATCCCGGTAGATCTTGTCGGCGCAGACAAGCGCATCTTTCTTGTCGCCATGGACAGTGATGACGCTTATCGGCCCCGGCATCTTGAGTATGTTGTAAGCATAGTGGGAAGCTGCCATGAACTTGGCGAGGGCGGGACGGCCGAGTATTCCGTTGTATGGCAACGGAATATCAGTGACGTCGAAAGTGATGCGCTCAGTTCTAAAGTTGAGCTCCCCGCCAAAGGTCACCGGCAGAGTGATCTTCCCCTTGGGCTTGCTCCTTCCCGGGTTGATTCCTTGGAAAGAACCGGTCTCTTCAAGCTCGCCATCTGGGATTTGGAGTTTCTTGATCACAGCAGAGGAGATCAAGTTCAGCCCGGCCCCGCCGTCAACCAACATTTTGGTGACCTTGAGGTTGCGGATGGTGGGTGAGACCAGCATCGGCAAGCACCCGACCGCAGTGGTGCGGTCAGGGTGGTCCTCAAGATCAAAAATGATGGGCGTGCTGGACCATTTGAGGAGCCTGCGGGACTCCACGGGCGGCTCTGCTGCATTCACCTCGCGCACCCACTGCTTGAGCTGGCGGTGGGAGGTGTGCAGAGAGGCGCCACCGTCGACGCACAGGACCTCTGTGGCCTTCTGGAACTCCTGCTCGCTGTTATCTTCGTCCTCCATGTCTTCGTCGTCGTCCTCTTCGTCCTTGTCGCGGCCCCGGGGAGGTCGATCACCTTGCCGCTGCTTGGCCTTGCCGCGGCGTCCTCACCGGCCATTGAACGGCCGCTTCTTGCTTGGCTCTCCTCCGGCACCTTGGGCCTTCTCCTTGTCGCGCCTCTCGTACTCAGCTTTCTGCTGCTCGACGAGGTATTCGACGCGCTTGCAGTTGGAGAGGTCGTGGCCTTTGGTGCGGTGGATCTTGCAGTACTGCTTGTCGGAGCCGTCCTGCTTGTCGGCTGCCGCTACAGGGGCAGGCTCCTTGCCGGAGCCGCCAGCCTGTGTTTGCTTGGCAGGAGCCTCCTTGTCGGACTTCTCGACGGCAAGCACTTCCTTCTTGTTCTTCCGTCTGTTATTCCGCCGCCGGCTCTTCTTTGCCGGGGCGGCATCGTCGCTGTCGCTTCCTCCTGCGCCTGCATCCTCCCCGGGGAGTCTCCTCCCCTCTTCTGCACGTGCGCACTTATCAGCCAGAGCGTAGAGCTCGCTGACATCCCGAATCTTGGTCATGGCCATTTCTTCACGCATGCGGCGGTTACGCACGTTCTGGTGGAACGCGCTGATAACCGCGGCAGGGTGGACGTCGGGGATGTTGTGTTGTACACGGCTGAAGCGTTGGATGTACTTGCGCAGGGATTCTCCTTCCTTCTGGGCCAGAATGTGGAGATCGCTCTCCTGGCCGTGGGGTTTGTGGCCGCCGGTGAAGGCGCCAACAAACTGATGGCAAAGGTCTGCCCAAGAAGAAATGGAGCCTTCCGGCAAGTGCATAAGCCAGGAACGAACGTTCGGCTTTAGCTTGAGCGGGAAGTAGTTTGCCAAGATCTTCACGTCGCGCCCCCCGGCAGCTTGCACCGCGATGGTGTAAATGCTGAGGAATTCCGATGGGTGCGTCTTGCCGTAGTACTTCTCCGGTACGTCGGGCTTGAAATTCTTCATGCTGGGCCACTGGACGCGCCGCAGCTCACGGGTAAACGCAGGGCAACCTGCCGCGTACGGCAAGTCGCCTGGTTCACCGGGCGCGCGCGCGTCGACAGCGTTCCCAGCTCTCCGGTCTGATTGTCGCCGAGCTTCTCGGCGGCGCTCGATTGTTGTTCGAGCGTCTTCTTGTCGCCGGTCGTCAAGGACCTGGCGCTGGTCCCGACGGGCCCGCGGATCCGACGACGCCATGGAGCCGTCGTCGGCGTTGTTCCGGCGGGGCGGCGTCTTCTGCTTCTGCGGCGGGGAGTGCATGGTGGTTGCACCCCCGGCGGTCTTGTCGCCGTCGGCCTTCGTCTTCTCGGGTTGCCGCGGCCGGGAGGTCGCCGGCTGCTGTGGAGAATCGTTGTTGGCGAAGGCGATCAGGCTCTGGATGGTGGCCCTCCAGTCTTCGGCCTTGTCTGCCGCTGGAGGGAAGTCGAGGAGCAGTTGTGCCCTTGCAAGCGCTTCTGCTGGAGTGGAGGGGAGCGGGGGCGAGCGGTGCGAGGAGCGGGATATGCTCGGACTTCTAACAGCGTTAGAAGGAGCAGGGTCCCGCCCCGGCGACTGCGCCTTGCTGATGCCCGGACGGCGGTCCGGAGCGTCCCGCGAGCCTCCGGTTTGCCCTTGTCCCAGCAAGCGGATACCACCTTCTGTGGTATTGCGCTGCTGGGTTGTCGTGTGTTGAGATGGACGCGGCGCATCCACGGAGACCGAGGCTCGGTCGTCCGTCCTGTCCTTGGATTTGGTGGCGCCGCGAGTGTCCTCGCCGGCGACCACCCTTCCGACGGCGTCTCCTCCGCCCACCGTTGGCTCTGGTGGCGGCGGATGAGACGCAGACGGGCCTCCGACCTCCGAAGCCTTCTTCTTCGGGGCCATGGTACTGTTGCTGATGAAGTCGCTGATGAAACTGGAGAGGTTGATGAAGAATGCGCCCGCATGAACGCCGGATCAGATTCGCACAACCTCGACGCCCCCTACCTGGCGCGCCAAAGATGTCGGGGGAAACTGTCCACCACGAACACCTATGGGACCGGAGCCCCTTTGTTTGTGCGGTAAGAGGGCGGAGGGAGCACGAAGAGCAGATCGTAGTGAACACGCGGGCAGTTTACCCAGGTTCGGGCCGCGATGGACGCGTAAAACCCTACTCCTGCTTGGTTAGTATTGAGTTGGAGAGCTCGGGAGCTTGAAGAACTAGCTACACCGAGCGTATGAGCGATCTAGGTTCCGAACCCCCTCCACGTTGTGCATGGGCCTCCTTTTATAGTACAAGGGGTCACCGACAGGTGTCAACGTAGGAGAAAGGGTAAAAACGTAAAAGAGGTGGTAGTTGTAACAGTGCGAGAATAGTGGAGCTACAGTGCGCGAACAGTAGTAGCTACCTACTTTGACAGTGGGGGACAAGAGCATTCAATGCCCGTCGCCGTCGACCCCAAAAGCGCCCGCCCTTGTGTCTCCGTTTGCCACGGCGATGGCTTCACCACCGTGGAGTGCCACCGTGTCCCCCAGGCTGCACAGCCATCCGCCACGCGTCCCAGGAGAGGCCCCAGGGCGACGCGTGGGCCGATGAGCTGGAGCACGGGCACACAGTGCAACTCTCCCGGCAAGCACCTTGCCGGGGTCTTGACCTTGCCGGGCCCGGGAGCTTGCCGGGCTCTGAAGCTTGTCGCTCCCCGGGCCCTCGCCGGGACGCATATAGCGCCGAGGCGTGTCTTCTATGATGTAATCTTCTAGTCTTCCTGGCAAGCTCCTCTTGCCAGGGCCTTGCGTGAGTGAGGTAAACTTGAGCCTGGAACGGCCTTCCCGGCAAGCTCCACTTGCCGGGGTCTCGATCTTCTGTCTTGTATACTTTTTTTTTGAATGGTTTTACACGGAGCAGGAAGGTCTCCGGCGAGCGCGCGGTAAGCCCTACCGCGGGAAGCTGCTACTGCCCGTGCACCAGTTGGGGTACTGAGGTACCCCTACCTTAGTACACCGACACCATGGTATTTTGAGAAGACATGATTGCTTTGTTAGTATTGCTTGAAGTATTGTTATTTCTTATGTCAATATAGACTTTTATCTTGAATCTTCACATATGAATATTCATGCCACAATTAAGATAATTACATTGAAAACTTTATTGGTTAGCATTCCATATCAAATATTCTTTCTTTATCATTTACCTACTCGAGGGCGAGCAGGAATTAAGCTTGGGGTTGCTTGATACGTCTCCAACGTATCTATAATTTTTGATTGTTCCATGCTATTATTTATGAAGTCTTGGATGTTTAATGGGATTTATCATTAACTTTTATATCATTTTTGGGACTAACCTACTAACCCAAAGGCCTAGTCCAGATTGCTGTTTTTGGCCTATTTCAGGGTTTTGCAGAAAAGGAATATCAAACGGAATAAAACCTTCGCGAGAGATATTTTTGGAGAAAATCACGCACGCGGAGCTTGAGGACCAAGTCGACATAGAGGTGGCCCTCGAGGGTGGGGGGCCCGCCCCCCTTCCGAAGGTGCGCCCCCTGCCTCGAAGCCCCCTCAAGTGGCCCCCGGTGCCCTCCTTCTTCCTATATAAGTCCACGTACCCCAGAAACTCCATACGCAGAGAGAAAACCCTAATTTCACCGCCGTAGTTTCTGTTCCCATGGAGATCCCATCTTGGAGCCTGTTCCGGAGCTCCACCGGAGGGGGATCCATCATGGAGGCCTTCATCACCATCATCATCATTGCCCTCACCATGAGTTGTGAGTAGTTTACCACAGACCTTCGGGTCCATAGCTAGTATCTAGATGGCTTCTTCTCTCTCTTTGGATCTCAATACAAAGTTCACCTCGGTCTTCGAGGAGATCTATTCGATGTAATCTCTTTTTGTGGTGTGTTTGTCGAGATCCGATGAATTGTGAGTTTATGATGAAGGTTATCTATGAAAGATATTTGGTTCTTCTCTGAACTTTTTATGTGTACTCATAATATCATTGCAAGTCTCTTCGAATTATCGGTTTGGTTTGGCCTACTAGATCTATAGTTCTTGCAATGGGAGAAATGCTTGGCTTTGGGTTCAATCTTGCGGTGTCCTTTCCCAGTGACAGTAGGGGTAGCAAGGCACATATTGTATTGTTGCCATCGAGGATAAAAAGATGGGGTTTACATCATATTGCTTGAGTTTATCCCTCTACATCATGTCATCTTGCTTGAAGCGTTACTCTGTTCGTATAAACTCAATACACTAGATGCATGCTGGATAGCGGTCGATGTGTGGAGTAATAGTAGTAGATGCAGGCAGGAGTCGGTCTACTTGTCTCGGACGCGATGCCTATATACAATGATCATGCCTAGATAGTCTCATAATTATTCACTTTTCTATCAATTGCTCGACAGTAATTTGTTTACCCGCCGTAGAATATCGCTATCATGATAGAAGCCGCTATAGAAAACTATGGCCCCTGGTTCTATTCTCAACATATCAATCTACATCTACTTTAATTTTACCGCTTTTATTTGATGTTTTATTAAACCAAAAATACCAAAAATATAAACTATCATCTCTATCAGATCTCACTCTCGTAAGTGACCGTAAAGGGATTGACAACCCCTTATCGTGTTGGCTGCGAAGTTCTTATTTGTTTGTGAAGGTGCGAGGGACTCGCGCGTGGTCTCCTACTGGATTGATACCTTGGTTCTCAGAAACTGAGGGAAATACTTACGCTACTGTGCTGCATCTCCCTTTCCTCTTCGAGGGAATACAACGCAAGCTCAAGAGGTAGCAATCCTCCAACTCTTATACTTCATCTCCTTGCTCCAAAACCTTGCCCAATGATCATGCCATGTGTATAGGACACAATAGTATTTTCTTACAAAAATATTTTGCCCAAAAAGTGTTTTTCTAAATTAAGTTTTCCAAAACTCCTGAATTGAGACTTGAACTACAAGTACTTAATTAAGGGTGTGAAAAATCTTTCAAAAATTATATTTGAATCCTATTAGGTATAGGACTCCCATAAACCACAAAAAATATTATTTTCAAAGTTATTTTACTATTTTATTCAAAGGATTTTTATTAAGGTCGGTAATTGTCTTTAATAGGTTAAAATTGTTTAACTGTTTCAAAAATATTTGAGAAAATTTAGGGAAGCTCAGTGGACATATATTGTCCATATATATGAGTTTCAACACATGGTCATATTCAAAATATTGGTCAAATCCCTCAAAAACCCTTTCTGCATATTTCAAGCTTTTGAAACATTTACGAAGGAAATTTTCTTGGTTAATTCCAAGAAAATTCTAGCATGACACAAATGACATATTTGATGATCTTGCCAAGCCTCATGCCTTGAAGGTCAAGAGAACTTCATCAAAGCCCCTGAAAACTATTTTTGTCCATTTTGGAGTTTGAGCAACTTTACATTGCTAAGCTTGTCCAAATGCTCTCAAACTTGGTGAACATGCTCAAATGGTGTAATCATGCATCTAGACCAAATGGCACAAGTTGGAGAGAAGGATATAATGATCAAAGTGTTCCAAACCCTTCTTTGTCCAGATCTTAGTTTGAACAACTCTACATTGCCAAGTTTTTACTTGTGACCTCAAAATTTGTTGACATGCTCACAACTCCAAATGATGACACTAAACTGAGTGGTGCATCAAGGGGGAATGATTTGCATGACTAAATCTTGGAAAAGCCATTTCTGTTGATTTCTAGGGTTTACCAAAGTTACATTTGGCAACTTTGCCCAAATGAGCTCAAACTTGGTGGAACACCCTACTTCTATGTCGCATTAGATCCTGTTAATTTTCATGTCAATTGGAATCCATTTGCTTGCCTAAAACAACATCAAACACCTTTTGGCACTTTGCCAAAACTACCATCTGGGCCACTTTCACTATTTCACTTTACCTGAAATTTTTACCACAGCTAACCCTGATCACCTTCTATCTCTGGTAATATTTGCAAGGCCATGGACCGATAATTTGTGGGTGAAAACCCCACTCTTCTTCTCTGGACAGCCACTGTTCCTCTTCCCTCTCATCCCCTCCTCACACCAGAGGACCTCCAGAGCATCCAATGCTTCTTCCCCTTTCTTTACTACTCCGAGCTCCTAGACACAAAAGGACATGCTCATGTCACGTAAACAATGCCAGTGCATGGAGAGCTCGTGCTCTGGAGCAAGCTACAGTGCTCTCCCGCACTGTAGCTCACCCATGACAAGGGCATACGATGGCCTTGGGCGTCGGGACCGTGTCCCCCGAGGCCTCCTCGGCGTGCGTCACACGCCACCGTGATGGCACCCTCCTTCCCCTCTCTCCTCACCCCTCTGCAGAGCTCGCCCGAGCGTGGCCTGGACCGCGCACATGGTGCACCAGTGCCGCCAATATAAACCCTCCCCCGTGCTCACCCTGGTCTCTTCTTACACCTCCTCTCTACCGTGCACCGCCCGGACAAGCACTCTCGCCCCCTCGTGCTCTCCTGCCCCCACCACGGCCGGAGCCCTGATGTCAGCCTTCGCCCGAGTTCTTGTGAACTGAAGCTCCTATTCCCTCTCCTTGGGCACCAATGGAGCCGCTGCTGACCGTAGAAGCTTCCCCGCTGCTTACCTTCCCCTCTAGCGCCCGCAGCAGCAGGTAGCTCTCTCGCCCGACGCCACCGTCCGCCATGGCCATGGCCCGCTCAACTCCATCCTCCCCTGGATGTGCTGATGAGGGGAACGGACGCGGCTCGTCTCCCCGAGCACGTCGGTGGCCGGATCACCGGAAACGGCGGCCATTAGCGCCGGCAGTCGCCATCGACGTCCCTCTGCCTCGCCTTCTCTGCTTCGGGCGGGAGGTTGAGGACGACGTCACGTCAGCACACCGGCGCCGCCTGTCAGCAGAAGCGGCAACCGAGCCGGCCCCGCCAGTCGGGTTAAGTGGACGCAGGGCCAAAAAAGCCGTCTCCCTCGCAGGGAAACATACTCCTGGGAGTACGTCTGCGACACCACCTGCCCTGCGCGCGCGGCCGAGCAATCGAGCCGACCTAGTTGCCCATGCCTATCTGTCGCCCTGTGCACAGGATAAGTGTAATGCCCTATTTTTGTTTTCTTTTCCAGAAATACTCTAAAGTCCATAATTAATTATGTTCATGTCCAAATTTGATGATTCAAATTTCTGGTGACTGCACAAATCATGCCCTATTTAATAGCAAATAGTGAACATTTTTATTGTGCCCATTTTCCACTGACTCTATTTAATAGGACATTTATTCACATATGTCAAATTCAAAAATCCATATTATATTCATTTCACCTCCAAATCCAGTGAAAACAATTCCTAAATGTTTCTAAAATCATGCATGATTTAATGGGTACTTTTACTCATTTTTATAAAAAAGGCATTCTATAGACAACTTGCAGATCCATTAAACCCCTTGATTCCATCATATTGAAATGTTCCAAACTATCCATTGATCCAATGCTAATGAAACCACTTTGGTGATTTTTTATATGACCAGAGGTACCCTAGAAAAGTCCTACTCCTATTTTTAGAGTACTTTTATTTTTTGCCTTTTTATGTTGCTTATTGTGATCGTTTCCGACGTTAGTTGACGAAGTATACAGAGTACTTGGAGATGGACCAGAAGCTTTGAAGACTATGATGAACCAGGCAAGCAAGCCTTTGACCAGGTTTAGTAAACCTTTTTTGCATGTCATATGACACCCTATTATCGATGCATAGGAATCATGATGAGGTGGTGACCACTTTGGTTGGTTTTAGGGACCTTGATCCGAATGGACCGGAGTCTCTGTGCTTAAGTGTCATCCCTGGATCGGTATGCTGACACACACAGTACTTGAGGATTTATAACAAAGTTTCAATCACACATTTATTACATCAAAAAATCCTCATAAAGATACTTATTACAAAATATGACTGAAGGACATCTAATAATGATAATGAAACTAAACTGAACTGCGGAAGCATGTAAGATAAGTTGAGTCCATCCAACTGCACGACAAACATTGAGTGCATTACAACGACCTATCGCACCTTAATCTTCGTCGAAAAACTCTACAACATGAGACGTTGCAGCCGTGTAGGTCAGCACATTGAATATGCTGGCAAGAACACACTGTAGCAATGATAATGAACAAGCATCTACAACTATATGCATATTTGGCTTGTGGAGGCTGTAAGGTTTATTTTGCAAAAAAGCTAGTTTTTCCCTCCAAGAAAGGAATACATTTTATTTACTACTCAGTTGAATTAAACAATATTGAGAGTGGTTCCGCCATCTCAATCCCAAAATCCACAATGTCATTAATAACCCAACAAATTAATTAATAGAGTGATGAGATCAGTCCATAACTGAAATACCAGGATACTCAAGATGTCAAAAACTGGGGACATGGCTACTCACGAATAGATTGTACACTCTGGAGAGGTTTGCACACTTTTCCCCACAAGACTTGATGGCATCCATGATCAAAGGATCGAGACATAGTCTTCCAGAAGCATTCACTCTTTATCCTGAATAGATTGGTACACCTACTTTCACCTACATCTGCTAGTCCACCACTGAAAGAGCTCACACAACATACTCAACTATGTTAGAGCCCATAATGGCTTGTGGCTACACAAGGAAGTTTCTAGGCATGAATGATATATGATCCCTTTGAGCCTGGGTGGCATTCCATAGGATGATTACACGGTTCCTCCGGGTTATCCTAGGACAACACTGGATTCTCTAGGTACCCTGCAACCAATCCACCCAGATGTGTATTAAAGTTGCCACCTTAAACTTTCCCTTAGTTGTTATTACACTCACAACTTTCATGAATCTCACGTACCCATCCACGTCTACGAGCATGGCTAAGCAATAAGAAACAAAGCGTATATTCCCGGGGTTGATCTCAAGTCATTGGGTTCCTACCTCATGAACTACTGCACAATACCACATGTAACCAACTACTATACATGAAAATCTGTGAGGATAGAACTAATGCAATAAAAACTTGGTATTGAAAAGTATGATCAAAGTATGAACTTGCCTTGCTGACAATCATTTAAACCTATAGACTCTAGTAGCAAGCTTTGCAGTCCGGAAATTCTATCGCAGCAAACAATAGCATACATAAGCAATCATGGAAGAGAATTGAGGAAAAGAACTCGGAAAACAAGCAAACAAGCAAACGAGTCTTGCAACAGAAAACAATTTATAACAGTACCAATATTAAGTGAATTTGGCCTTATCAAAAAAAATCGGTAAAGAGCTTCGATTTAAAAAAAGAATCAACTCAAACGAAGCTACGAAACTCAAACTACGATCAAAAGAAGATTCAAATTCAAATCGCCTTGAACCAAATTTTAAATATTTAAAAATTATGTTCAAGTTGCATTACTGGATAGAAGAGATCGCAACTAAAATATTGGCGTTGGTTTCATCTAATTCCGACTAACGAGCAAAAAGTAACGCTAGATTGAAGTCTAGGGGCTAAACCGAGAAATAAATAATCACGGATATGTCCCTGACTAAAACTAACAGAAAAAGGAAAAACTAAATAGCGAACGTTCGTTTTTCTAAACTAACCAGTGAACGTTCACTGGATAACTAAACCCCAAAAAACAGATATAGGCTTTCTAAAAAAATCGATCTAGGGTTTTTCTAAAAAAAATAAACCGAAAGAAAACCGGGGGAAATTCGGTCTTACCGGTTACGGTCACGGATCCGGCCGGCGGTTCGGGCGGCGAGCGGTGGGGCGGGTGCAAGCTCCGGCGTGGCTGCGGCGGCTGCCTCAGGCGGCGCGGGCGGCGAGGTGGCGCGGGGCAGCGGCGAGCGCGGCTGGCGGCCGCTAAGCGGCGGCGGCGGCTCGTGGAGGCGGCGGCTGCGGCGGCGGTGGTGTGGGCACAAGGGCGCGGCGGCGGCAGCTATTTAAGGAGGGTGGGGGGTCGGCTGTCTTGGCGAAGGGGCGAGGTGCCGGCCGTAGCGGAACCGGACTCCGCCAGAGTCCGGCGGCGGCACGGCGGGGTAGGCAGTGCGGCGCGGCTAGGTCGGCGGCTCGTCTTCGGCCCAGCTAACCCGAAGTTTTTTTTAATAGCGCCTCGAAGAAAAATCCAAATAAAATAAAATAAAGGCCTAAAAATTCTAGAAATAATTTTCACCATCCCCTCCTAATATTTGGGACAATGTGAACATTTTTCTGGTCTAAATGCAAATTTTCCTTATCTAATAGAATGCAACCAAATAAAATAGAAATAAATAAATTTGACTTCCAAATTTCTATTCCCAATATGTCTTTTTATTGAAACAAATGGGAAGAATTTGTTCAAATCAAATTTGATCCACTTTTCAAATTTGAAATAAATTCAAAAATGAATTTTAGTGAAAACCCCCAACTCTCTTTGTTGGTCCTTGAGTTGCTTAAGGTTTTCTTGGATCAACCACCGAATAAAGATCCAAATAAAGAATGCATATGAATGATCTATTTAATAACATCCAAATTGAAAAATGGGATGTTACAAACCTACCCACCTTAAGATGAATCTCGCCCTCGAGATTCGGGTTGGCTAGAAATAGGTGTGGGTGGTCTTGTCGAAGGTCTTCTTCTCGTTCCCAGGTGGCTTCGTCCTCTGTGTGGTGACTCCACTGAACCTTGCAAAATTTGATGACCTTGTTGTGGGTAACTCTGTCGGCAAACTTGAGAATCTTAATCGGCTTCTCCTCATAAGTCAGATCACTCTCTAGCTGAATTGCTTCTAGGGGCACTGTATCTCGTATCGGAATATCGACCATCTCTGCGTGACACTTCTTCAACTGGGAAACATGAAACACATCATGAACTCCGGACAAGGTTTCAGGCAACTCTAGCTGATAAGCTACTTCTTCTCTGCTCTCCAAAACTATGTACGGTCCCACAAATCTTGGTGCCAGTTTGCCCTTAACTCCAAAACGCTTAACTCCTCGAGGTGGGAACACACGAAGATATGATCTATCTCCAACTTCGCAGGTTACCTCCTTTCGTTTTTTATCTGTGTAGCTCTTCTATTGAGACTGGGCTATCTTTAGTCTGTCACGGATCAATTTGACCTTCTCCTCTGAATCTCTGACTAAGTCTGGTCCATATAACTTGCGGTCTCTGACTTCATCCCACATCAATGGTATCGTGGACCTCCTTCCGTACAAAGCCTCGAAAGGGGCCATCTGCAGACTGGTCTGATAACTATTTTTGTAACAGAACTCGGCGTAAGGAAAATTATCATCCCAACTAGATCCATAATCTAGCGCACAAGCTCTCAACATGTCCTCCAGAATCTGATTGACTCTCTCGGCCTGTCCATCTGTTTGTGGATGAAAGTTTGTACTGAACTCTAGCCTTGTACCCAAGGTCTCGCACAACTGCTTCCAAACCTTTGAGGTAAACTATATTCCTCTATCTGATACAATGGTCCTCGGAACTCCATGCGGACATACGATCCTGGTCATGTATATCTTGGACAACTTAGCACTCATGTATTTGGTCTTCACTGGAGTAAAGTGAGTTACCTTAGTCAAGCGATCAACTATAACACAGATGGAATCATACCCTGAACGTGTCCTGGGTAGTCCTGTGATAAAATCAATTCCAACCTTATCCCACTTCCAATCTGGTATCGGTAACGGATGTAGCAACCTTGCTTGTTTCTGATGTTCTGCCTTAACACTCTGATAGACGTCACATACTGCTACATACTCGGCAATGTCCTTCTTCATTCCGGTCCACCAGAAATTCGGCTTCCAATCCAAGTACATCTTAGTGTTGCATGGATGTATCGAGTAAGGCGAATCATGAGCCTCCTGAAGAATCAACTTCCTGATCTCCAGGTTAGTGGGCACATAAATACGTTATTCAAACCACAGTGTTCCGTGTTCATCCTCACGAAATCCTTCTGCCTTTCCTTTCCTCATTCTGCCTTTTATTTCTACAATTCCTTTGTCCGTCTTCTGGGCTTCTCGAATCTTGCCCAACAAGGTGGACTGAATTTCCAATGTAGCAACATAGTCGCTAGGGACTATCTCCAACTATAAATCTCTGAGGTCATCTGCCAACTCCTGGGGTAAATCTACGGTTATGATAGTGTAAACATAACTCTTGCGACTTAACACATCTACCACGACATTGGCTTTTCATGGGTGATAATGCAATCTCGTATCATAGTACTTTATGAGCTCCATCCATCTCCTTTGTCTGAGGTTTAACTCCTTCTGCGTGAAGATGTACTTCAAACTCGTATGATCCGTGTATACATCACAACGGTTTCCAATAAGAAAGTGCCACCAGGTCTTGAGTGCGTGCACTACGGATGCTAATTCCAAATCATGCGTGGCATAATTCAACTCATGTGGTCGAAGTGGACGTGAGGCATATAAAACAACTCTTCCTTCTTGCATGAGAACGCCTCCAAGTCCTTGACGTGAAGCGTCACAATACACTTGAAAATCCTTACGAATATTTGGGAGAATCAGCACTGAGGCTGTAACCAAACGTTTCTTGAACTCCTGGAAACTGGCCTCACATTCTTTGGTCCAATTGTACTTACTTTCCTTCTTCAACAACTCCGTCAAGGGCTTCGCAATCTTGGAGAAATTCTCAATGAATCTTCGATAATATCCCGTGAGTCCAAGAAAATTGTGAATCCCACCAACTGAGGTGGGTGCCTTCCATCCCGTGATGGCCTCTACTTTGGTGGGTCTACTGCTAGACCATCTCCTGATATAACATGTCCGAGAAAACCTACTTCCTTCAACCAAAACTCACATTTGGTGAACTTGGCATATAACTGATGTTCCCTGAGCTTCTCGAGAACTAAACGCAAATGTTACTTGTGCTCCTCTTCATTCTTGGAGTAAACCAATATGTCATCGATGAATACTACCACAAACTTATGCAATTACTCCTTGAATACCTTGTTCATCATACTCTTAAAATAGGCAGGGGCGTTAGTCAAACCAAATGACATAACTATGTATTCATATAGCCCGTACCTCGTGGTAATAGATGTCTTAGGTATGTCCTGCGCTCGGATCTTCAACTGATGATACCCAGATCGTAAATCGATCTTAGAGAAAACTTTGGCTCCGTGCAACTGGTCAAAAAATCATTGATCGTCGGCGGAGGGTACTGTTCTTGATCGTCACCTCATTCAGTGCACAATAATCTACAACCATCCATAATGAACCATCCTTCTTCTCAACTGAGAGCACAGGGGCTCCCCAAGGTGAAGAACTTGGTCGGATATAACCTTTCTCCATTAACTCCTTGATATGCTTCTTGATCTCTTCCAAATCATTGGCGGGCATCCGATAAGGTCTCTTGGATGTTGGTCCGGTGATTGGTAGAAAATCAATTAAGAACTCGATGTCTCGATCCGGCGGCATGCCTGGTAACTCCTCTGGAAAAACATCGGGGTAATCCTTCACAACGGATACTTCCTCCTGAACAACTCCCGAGAGTGCATTTACTTGCGTCTTCTGGGGTGTGTGCCTCGACACATACTTGATCCTCTTTCCTTCCTGGGTGGTGAGGATAATAGATTTACTGGCGCAATCAATGTTTCCCTCAAACATGGATAACCAATCCATACCTATGATTACATCCAAACCCTGGGATTCAAAAACGATGAGGTCGGTGGGGAAAACATGTATCCCAATGGTCAAGGGAAATTGATAGCATCCTCGACTAGCCATGTACTCTGCTCCAGGGGAACTCACTAACATAGGTTACTTAAGGGATATGGTGGGCAATTTATACTTTTCCACGAAACCCCTTGATATGTATGAATGAGATGCACCAGTATCAAAAAGAACAAGGGCGGTAAATGCATTAACCAAAAACTTACCAATCACTACGTCTGGCTGCTCGTTAATCTCCTCCACATTGACGTGATTCACATGTCCTCTAGTGAATGGGTTGGGCTTCTTTCCTGAGCTTCCATTGCCATTTCCATTCCTTGCTTCAGGACACTCTGTGGCATAATGTCCAGTCTTCCCGCACTTGAAACAAGTAATGTGACTCAGATCCTTCTCGGCGGGTGTTGATGGAGTGGAACGGTTCTGATTATTGTTTCCTCCATTCCCATTGCCATTCCCGGGGCCACTATGGTTGTGTGCAATTCCTCCATTGTGAGAATGACCTCCAGGGGTGGGATGGTTATGCCCTCCTGAGTATGGGGAATAGCGTGGCTTCTGCTGAGCTCCAGAGTTATACTTTCCCGATCCATACTTCCTCTTGCGGCTCTCAATTTGCTACTGCCTTCCTTCAATCATGATGGCCTTGTCTACCAGCTCCTGGTAGTTGTTGTAGGTGGCTACCATCAGCTGCATACTCAACTCATCATTGAGTCCCTCAAGAAACTTCTCCTGCTTCGCATCGTCAGTGGCCACATCATCTGGCACATAGCGAGCTAACTACCTGAAGTCATCCACGTACTCCACCACACTACGGTTTCCTTGGCGTAAGTTGCGAAACTCATGCTTCTTCAGGTTCATGGCTCCAGCTGAAACATGTGAAGTGTGGAAGGTTTGCTGAAATTGATCCCAAGTAACTATGGGAGAGGGTAAGTGGCGGTGTAGTTCCCCACCAAGCGGCTGCTGGTCCCTCAATCTGATGTGTGGCAAAGCGGACTCTCTCTACATCTATGCATCCGGCAGTTGCTAGCTCTCTTCCCATCTTGCGGAGCCAGTCATCTGCTACAATCGGCTCGGTGCTACTAGAGAACACCGGCGGATTCAACCTTAGGAAACGGGTCAGGTTGTCGTGGGGAGGAGGAGGTGGGTTGTTGTTGTTGTTTCCTTGGTTCTGAATAAGTAGTTGCAAAGTGTTCTGCTACTGGATCAACTGAGTGAGCTCAGGTGGGAACTGGAATCCAGGCTCATGTCTCGGAGGCATCTGATGGGTTAGAGGGATGAGAAAATAAAATAGAATGAGGTCTAGGGGAAATTCACTACCCATATGCACATGATACAAACATATTCATATCATATCAATCAATTCAAACAAGGTCACACAAAAGATCCTAAACTACTAATACAAAGCTTGCGAACGATTCTAACTACTTGGAAGAATACTAATGATTACAAGGTGGTCATCCAATAGCTGTCATTGGAAGAAGACTCCATAATATCTGCTCCAGCTTCATCTTCATAGTCGCTCTCATCACTGTCGGTGTCGTCTATCAGGATGTAGTTTTACGAATGAATGCCCATCTCTGGTTCTGGCTTCACCACGGGTGCTCCAACCTTCTTCTTCAACTCTTCATTCTGATCTAGTGTTGTCCTGAGTTCCTCTTCTAGCTCGACGTTCTATGTCATCACCATCTTGGTCTTCAGCATGAGTGTGCACATTTGATTCTCATAGCGACGAATGTGTTGGTCCATCTCCTGTATGAATGTTGTAATGGACTTGTCATTCTAGTGTGAATCATCTCCCATTACTCATCTCGGCGTCCACATATCTGGTAGATGGTGTCTTCAAGATCCTTGTTGTAGACTTCACAAATGCGTCCAAAGGTGATGTGTGCTACCATACTCTTTCCCAAGCTGCAAGTTGGTGCATCAAAGGCAAGCTCAAGAGGTTCTGTGACTGGTGCAATAGTCCTCCCATGAACACTAACTTTGTCTTCTAGCACTCATCTTCCGGCAATGTTGCATAGAAGGTTCCAGTGAAACTTGGTATTCTGATGTGCAGATACCTCGTGACTTCCTTCAAGTGTCTTCCGAAAGGGGTGTCGTCATCCGACTGAGTAAACTTGTTCCCGGGGTCTGACATCTATAGAATAGAAATAGAGAAGGATTAAAAATGAGTAGATAAGAGCATCATGTGGCTTATCCTACTGGTCGCGTCCTACAATGAACGTGTGCTCAGATACCATCTTGTAGCAACCTCAATCCCAATGGACCAGAGTCTCTGTGCTTAAGTGTCATCCCTGGATAGCTTTGCTAACACACACAATACTTGAGGATGTATAATAGAGTTTCAATCACACATTTATTATATCGAAGAATCCTCACAAAGAGTCCTATTACAAAAATATGGTTGAAGGCCATCTAATAATAACTAAAATAAATTGTACTGTACTGCGGAAGCATCGAAGATAACATGAGTCCATCCAACTCCACGGCAAACATTGAGTGCATGACAACAACCTATCGCACCTTAATCTTCATCGGAAAACTCTGCAACATGAGACGTTGCAGCCGTGTAGGTCAGCACATTGAATATGCTCGCAAGAACACACTATAGCAATGATAATGATCACGCATCTACAACTATATGCATATTTGGCTGGTGGAGGCTGTAAGGTTTATTTTGCAAAAAGCTAGTTTTTCCTAGAACAAAGGAATAAATTTTATTTACTACTCAGTTGAATTAAACAATATTGAGAGTGGTTCCTCCATCTCAATCCCAAACTCCACAATGTCATTAATAACACGACAAATTATTTAATAGAGTGATGCGATCAGTCCATAATTAAAATACCAGGATACTCAAGATGTCCATAACCGGGGACACGGCTACTCATGAATAGATTGCACACTCTGCAGAGGTTTGCGCACTTTTCCCCACACGACTCGACCGCATCCATGATCAGAGGATCGAGACATAGTCTTTCAGAAGCATTCACTCTTTACCCTGGATAGACCGGTACACCTACTTTCCCCTACATCTGGTAGTCCACCACTGAAAGAGCTCACACAACATACTCAACTATGCCAGAGCCCATAATTGCTTGTGGCTGCACACGGAAGTTTCTAGGCATGAATGATATATGATCCCTTTGAGCCTGGGTGGCATTCCACAGGATGATCACACGGTTTCTCTGGGATATCCTAGGACAACATTGGATTCTCCAGGTGCCCTGCAACCATTCCACCCAGATGTGTATTAAAGTGGCCACCTTAAACTTTCCGTTAGTTGTTATTACACTCACAACTTTCATGAATCTCACATACCAATCCACGTCTACAAGCATGGCTAAGCAATAAGTAACAAAGTGTATATTCCCGGGGTCGAACTCAAGTCATTGGGTTCCTACCTCATGAACTACTGCACAATACGACATGTAACCAAGTCCTATTCATGCAAATCTTTGAGGATAGAACTAATGCAATAAAAACTGGGTATTGAAAAGTATGATCAAAGTATGAATTTGCCTTGCTAACGACCGTTGAAACCTAGAGACTCGTAGTAGCAAGATTCACACTCCGGAAATTCTGTTGCAACAAACAATAGCATACATAAGCAATCATGCAACATAATCGAAGAAAAGAACTCGTAAAACTCTGAAAACAAGCAAACGAGTCTTGCAATAGAAAACAATTTCTAACAGTACCAAAATTAAGTCAATTTGGCCTTATCAGAAAGTTTAGGTCAAGAGCTTCGATTTGCAAAAAGAATCTACTCAAACGGAGCTACAAAACACAAAATACGATCAAAAGAAGATTCAAATTCAAATCAGCTTGAACCAAAATTTAAATATTTCAAAATTATGTTCAAGTTGGATTACTGGATAGATGATATCCCAACGAATAGATTGGCGTTGGTTTCATCTTATTCCGACTAACAAGCAAAAAGTAACGCTAGATTGAAGTCTAGGGGCTGAACTAAGAAATAAATAATCCTCGATAGGTCCGTGACGAAAACTAACAGAAAAAGAAAAAAACTAAATAGCGAACGTTCGTTTTTCTGTACTAACTAGTGAACGTTCACTGGTTAACTAAACAAAAAAAACAGATCTAGGTTTTCTAAAAAAACGATCTAGGGTGTTTCTAAAAAAATAAACCGAAAGAAAACTAGGGAAAAGACCGGGTCGGTCTTACCGATTCGGGTCGCGGATCCGGCCGGCGGTTTGGGCGTCGGGCGGCGTGGCGGTCCCGAGCTCCGGCGTGGTGGCTGCCTCGCGCAGCGCAGGCGGCTAGGTGGTGCGGGGCGACGGCAAGCGCGGCTGCCGGCGGGCTTGGCTGGTGGCGACTAAGCGGCGGCGGCGGCGGCTGCGGCGGCGGTGATGTGGGGACGAGGGGGCGGCGGCGACGGCTATTTAGGAAGGGGGTCGGCTGCCTTGGGGAAGGGGCGAGGCGGCAGCCGTAGCGGAGTCGGACTCCTCCGGAGTCGAGCGGCGGCACGGCAGGGAAGAGGTGCGGCGCGGCTGGGCCGGTGGCTACGCTTCGGCCCAGCTAGCCTGAAGTTTTTTAAAATAGCGCCTCGAAGAAAAATGCAAATAAAATAAAATAAAGGCCTAAAAACTCTAGAAATAATTTTCACCATCCCCTCCTAATACTTGGGACAATGTGAACATTTTTCTGGGCTAAATGCAATTTAAAAAAATGCAATTTTTTCCTATCTAATAAATACAACAAAATAAAATACAAATAAATAATTTTGACTTCCAAATTTCTATTCCCAATATGTCTTTTTATTGAAAAAAATGGGAAGAATTTGTTGAAATAAAATTTGATCCACTTTTCAAATTTTAAATAAAGTAAAAAATGAATTTTAGCGAAAACCCCCCAACTCTCTCTGTTGGTCCTTGAGTTGCTTAAGATTTTCTTGGATCAACCACCGAATAAAGCTCCAAATAAAGAATGCATATGAATGATCTATTTAATAACATCCAAATTGATAATTGGGATGTTAGATTGGTTGCCTTTGTTACTTTCCTATTGAAACTTGCATCAAGCATGACCCTACCTTCCTATGGGGGTTATGCGAGTGGGAGTAGATAGGAAGCTATAGTAGTGGCTATGCAAATGGGACGGGAATATGCATTGTGATGGAGGCAGAGTACTTTCAAAAGGATTTTCGAAAACCCCGCCGGGTGCCACTAATCCCCGAGGAGATGATGTGTTGGGTAACCACTCGATGACGAAGTGGTGTACCGGGGCATGTGTGTGTGTGTTGTTTTCAAAACGGATTGGTTTAAGTTGCTACTGTTGTTCCAACGTTACATGTACAACCACTCTATCCTTATATGGGAAAGGGCATTATTTATTACCTAAGCTAATACTAGCATGGTGCCCGCATTACTAGTGACGGGGGTGCCATGAGGTCACTCTCAGGACGGGGTCGTGCTTGGATAGGCGGCCATGGCTGTTTTCACAGGGCACCGGACACACCGTTGGTACCCTGTGCCGCTGGTATCTGATGAATATGGGAGCAAGGCTCCACAATCTTAAGATGTGAAATGTTGGGCACGGGGGTTACTACCAATCGAGTGGACTCTATGTTAGTGTCGTCTAGGAAAAGATAGTGATCGGGTGCTTACCCCGGGTACTTGAGGTACCGCGTGTCGTGGATGACATGGAAGTTCCCCGGATTTTGTGGGTAAAGTGTGCAACCTCTGCAGAGTGTAAAACTATTCATAGGCGTGTCCACGGTCAACGACAGTTGGGTAACCGCTCTAGGGCTACGTCCAATGTTTGTGAAACCTGGTCTGTATGTGAGAAAAACAACACGATTCAGTGATATTGATGATGTGATTCTTTAGAAAGTCACAATGAGCGTGAGCAAGAGTTGTTTATAACTCTTTCTTGATATTGATGTTTGTGACCTCCAGATTCCTATTGCAGACACATGCATGTCCTAGATAAATGTTGATCATACTTGCATATGAAAAACTAGCCTTACGCAAAAATGCCAATTTAGTAGTAGAGCCTTGCATAATTATTTTGTCACCACACTTGGGTTGCTTGCGAGTACATTCAAAGTACTCGTTGGCTTGCCACTGGTTATTTTATTGGCAAGGCATGAAAGAACAGGTGTATGAATAAGAGTTCTTTGTTGACGATCGTGCGATCTATGATACTTCCCAGTCAGAATGCCTGTAGGGTTAAGGCAGATGGCATGGGTCCAAGTTGTCAATGAAGAATTACTTTGCAAAGTTATATACTCAAGACTTGACAATAATGCTCACAATTTGTGTAACACGGTATGTATAGATGTAAGACTCTTGTAAATCAGCTTCTCTGTGTTCGGTGAGCATTGATCTCTGGGGTCATTGTACACGTGCATTCGGTGATCACGACTTATTAGTCGGGGTCCCCACAGAGATGGTATCAGAGCCGTCCTGACTATAAGAATCCTTAGTTAGCATGATCGTTAGTTAGGGTAAAACTATTTCCAAAACTATTACTAGCTTTCAAAACTATCTATACTTCTCTTCCCTTCTCGGTTTTTTCAAAAACAAAGGTATACTTTGCTTATTGATCCCTCCCCCTTCAAAACTTTTGGTCGCTAGAACCCTTATGCCCCTGACCACTAGATTCCTTGTAGTCCTCGTGGATAATCTAGAAGGAAGATGCCTTGCCAGACATTTACCCACATCTTCTGAACACAAGATTGGCGACACCACAACAAGATGATACCAACAGAAGATACATCCTCGAGGAATGAGGACATGAAGACCCAGAAGATGGTGACACCTTTTAATTTGCCCCAGGATGATGCAACCTTGTCCTATGATGATCGGGGTGTAAGTAATGCAAGATCATGATATAAATTGCTAATAGAGCAACCATGTCCTTACCATTGTTGTATCGTCAACCACCGGTGGATGAGAACCTCGCCATTTGGTCCGCCTCACTATAGTGAGCCGGAAAACGGTTATCTTCATCCCCCGCTCTTGGTATCGTTGTTGTCTACAACGAAACCGACATGTTGGACCTATACTATGCCTTGTTATTGTCATTGCATAAAGGATTGCCTACCCGGTATTGTCGACACCTTAGAAGACAAAAGGGATCGTCATGAATAAGAAGACAACAGAAGACCGAGTCAACGCGAGCTACGAGGAGACACCCTCACCCCATCATTCCATCAGGCGAGAAGTTCTTGTAAATTCTTCAGGCTCAACCCGGATCGTTTCATCAAACAACTACAAGAGACGTAGAGACATGGGAGGAAAACCCAGAAGACTGCACGAGGCACAGAGCAAAGCATGACTACTGAGTCTGAGAACCCCCAGGGTAGGATGAGTCGTGTACCCCCTATGCGCAGTCGAGTCCGTATGATGGTTCGAGTAGAACCATGATTGTGTGTTGCTTGTTTTTATTGTTTGTGTTTTATAAGTCGCACTTTTTCCCTAGGCAACAAGTACGCGACTATATGATCTTCCTTACCTTGGTTCTTTTGTTTGGCCCTTTTTGAACCTGTTTGTTTGCACTTGCACCATAGAACCCCCTTTAGGTATTCCCCTCCTCTATGCTACTTTTCCCCCTCACCTCCCTCCTAAACTGAAGACCAGCAAGACAAGATACACCAAGGATTCTACTTCGGCAACCAACTGGCAGTGAAGACTTTGCTACAACCTCCACGACCAAGTGCAACCATGTAGGGTTATGTTTAACCCTCCAGAATAGAAACCCATTCCTAGACCCTTCAAGACTTCACGAGATACCCCAGCTCGAATCCTTAACCATGTGCTTAACCCACAAAATTGCAAGAGAACCAGTTGAGCCCTCGTAACCTTGCACAATACTGGGTTCATTATGGATCTAGTGGACATAGTGAACGAACTCATTATCATCTTAAGATAGCACCAAAACTGATGGTGCCATAGGGGAGACCAATTTGAGGATATAGGGATAAAGGACAAATGACTTGATGAGTTTATATAAGAGAGTTTGAGGAAATATATGAGACTAATAGGTGGATTATGAGGCTTTCATGTTGGCAGATGAACTTGATGGGATCACGTCAATAGAGTAGCATAGCCTTCATTACCCCTGAGAAAAATTGTATTTAGTAGGACATATTATGATCGCAAGCTGAAATCCTTGGAGGTATAAGGATTTGACTTAGCCAGGGGATATTTACATGAGATAGTTGATGTTACGATAATGACTTGGGGGGGGGGTAGGAATTCTCGTTGGACATGAGGTTTGGATTTAAGTAGGTGATTCTAGTTGAGTATAGATGTTGAGTATGTCTACATGGTTCGGAGAAAATTGGATTTAGACAGATCATGATACCATGTTTCTCGGTGGACAACAAACTAGGAGATTGGATTAGTTATCGGATTTGATTGAGGGATCTATATAAGCATGACCTTGGAGTTTACTTGATCATGATGACGGGAATTGGTGTACTTGTTATAAGTAATGGATAGCCCTTTCAAGTATTCGGGGATTTCAGGATATTAGAAGATCACGTGGAACACCATAGACATTGGACTTGTAGAATTAACGAATTTTGTAGTGATTGATGGAAATGAACGGGCTGTTGGAGTTAATTCATAGGAAGGGAACAAGACCTTGGAGTGGCTTACAACGTGTTTCCTTAGGATATAGATGCATTATCTTAAACCTTGGAAGAATAGGCTGAGCACATGGATTGTGGTGTTTAATTCAAGCTTACCAGCTTGTATGCTCTTTGATGTAGGGTGGAACCCTAAACGGCAGATCTTTCACGAAAATGAGGGATCCCAAGGATGAACACGTGGAACACGAGGGGAAAACACAAGAGGGACAAGAAGAAAACACTCAAATCAACACGTTTAGCTCACACAAATGCTAGATCCAGGTACACAAAGTGCGATACACGATACACGATCAACTAAGGACGATACAAGTAGCGGTAGTCATCTCCGTGAGGAGGTCTTGATGTTCTTCTCCGTGAGGAGGTCTTGAATCCGGTGGATCTTCTCTGAAGAGGTCGCGGTCTCGTAGGAGAGGAACCACTCAGGTCTAAAATGAGCTATCACAAAGCTACCTCGCACGAAGGAAGTCAACGAGTATATATTACATGGGGTGGCGCCGTCGGGTCAGACGTCCGCTGGGTCACCGGACGTCCGGTGGCTCAGGAGGGACCGAACGTCCGGTAATCCTCGGATTTCCGCTATTTACGTTCTGTGGTCGGTGTCACGGATGTCCGGTGGCTTCAGGTCGTCCGTGTTGGAAATATGCCCTAGAGGCAATAATAAAAGTATTATTATTATATTTCCTTGTTCATGATAATTGTCTGTTATTCATGCTTGAATTGTATTGTACGGAAACAGCGATACATGTGTGAATATATAGACCACATTGAGTCCCTGGTAAGCCTCTAGTTACTAGCTCGTTGATCAACAGATGGTCACGGTTTCCTGATCATGGACATGTGATGTCAGTGATAACGGGATCACGTCATTAGGAGAATGATGTGATGGACAAGACCCAATCCTGAGCATAGCACGAGGTCGTATAGTTCGTAATGCATAAGATTTTCGGTGTCAAGTATTTATTCCTTAGACCATGAGGTTGTACAACTCCCGGATGCCGTAGGAATACTTTGGGTGTGCCAAACGTCACAACGTAACTGGGTGGCTATAAAGGTACGCATCGGGTATCTCCGAAAGTGTCTGTTGAGTTGGTACGAACCGAGACTGGGATGTTGTCACTCCGTATGACGGAGAGGTACCTCTGGGCCCACTCGGTAAGACGTCATCATAATGAGCTCAAAGTGACAAAGGAGTTAGTCATGGGATGATGGATTACGGAACGAGTAAAGAGACTTGCCATGACGAGATTGAACAAGGTATCGGGAATACCGACGATCGAATCTCGGGCAAGTACCGTACCGATGGACAAAGGGAATAACATACGGGATTAAGTGAATCCTTGACACAGTGGTTCATCCGATGAAGATCATCGAGGAACATGTGGGAGCCAACATGGGTATCCAGATTCCACTGTTGTTTATTGACCGGAGAGTGGTCTCGGTCATGTCTACGTGTCTCCCGAACCCGTAGGGTCTACACACTTAAGGTTCGGTAACGCTAGGGTCGTAGAGATACATGCACGTGTAAACCTGAAAGTTGTTCGGAGTCCCGGATTAGATCTCAGACGTCACGAGGAGTTTCGGAATGGTCCGGAGGTAAAGAATGATATATAGGAAGTCCAGTTTCGGCCATCGGGTGAACTCCGGGGGTCACCGGGAGTGTCCCGGGACCACCGGAGGGGTCCCGGGGGTCCACCGGGTGGGGACACCCATCCCGGTGGGGCCCCTAGGCCGCAAGGGGAAGGGGGCCAGCCCCTGATGGGCTGGCGCACCCTACTGGGCCCCCCCTCATGCGCCTAGGGTTGAAACCCTAGGGGAGGGGGGCGCCCCCTTGCCTTGGGGGGCAAGATTGCCTCCCTGGCCGCCGCCCCACCCTGCAGATGGGATCTGCACGGGCCGGCGCACCCCCTGGCCCCCTATATATATGTGAGGGGGAGAGGGCAGCCGCACCCAAGTCTTTGGCGCCTCTCCCCCTCCCGTCACACCATCCTCCTCCTCCGCAGGGCATCGGCGAAGCCCTGCAGGAATTCCCGTTGCATCCACCACCACGCCGTCGTGCTGCTGGATCTCCGATGACCTCTCCTCCCCCCTTGCTGGATTAAGAAGGAGGTGACGTTGCTGTACCGGATGTGTGTTGAACGCGAAGGTGTCGTCCGTTCGGCGCTAGATCATCGGTGACGAAGAACAAGAAGAGTACGACTACTTCATCCACGCTTCTTCGAAAGCTTCCGCTCGTGATCTACAAAACGGTATGTAGATGCACTCTCATATGCTCGTTGCTAGATGTCTCCTTAGATGGATCTTGGTGATAGCGTAGAAATTTTTTGAATTCTCCTACGTTCCCCAACAGTGGCATCAGAGCTAGGTCTTATGCGTAGCATCTTGCACGAGTAGAACACAAAGAAGTTGTGGGCGTTTGAGTTTGCTCAATTTTCTTACCGTTACTAGTCTAATCTTGATTTGGTGGTATTGTGGGATGAAGCGGCCCGGACCGACATTACACGTATGCTTACGTGAGACTGGTTCCACCGACAGACATGCACTAGATGCATAAGGTGGCTGGCGGGTGTCTGTCTCTCCTACTTTAGTCGGATCGGATTCGATGAACAGGGTCCTTATGAAGGGTAAATAGAAATTGACAAATCACGTTGTGGTTTTGGCGTAGGTAAGAAACGTTCTTGCTAGAAAACCTATAGAAGCCACGTAAAAACTTGCAACAACAATTAGAGGACGTCTAACTTGTTTTTGCAGCATGTGCTATGTGATGTGGTATGGCCAAAGAAGATGTGATGAATGATATATGTGATGTATGAGATTGATCATGTTCTTGTAATAGGGAATCACGACTTGCATGTCGATGAACTTGACAACCGGCAGGAGCCATAGGAGTTGTCTTAATTATTGTATGACCTGTGTGTCACTGAATAAACGCCATGTAATTACTTTACTTTATTGCTAAACGTTAGCCATAGTAGTAGAAGTAATAGTTGGCGTGATGACTTCTTCAACACACGATGATGAAGATCATGATGATGGAGATCATGGTGTCGAGCCGGTGACAAGGTGATCATGGTGCCTCGAAGATGGAGATCGAAGGAGCAAGATGATATTGGCCATATCATGTCACTTTAATTGATTGCATGTGATGTTTATCATGTTTATGCATCTTGTTTACTTAGAACAACGGTAGTAAATAAGATGATCTCTCACTAAAATTTCAAGAATTGTGTTCCCCCTAACTGTGCACCGTTGCTAAGGATCGTTGTTCCGAAGCACCACGTGATGATCGGGTGTGATAGGTTCTAACGTTCGCATACAACGGGTGTAAGCCAGATTTACACAAGCAATACACTTAGGGTTTACTTGACGAGCCTAGCATGTACAGACATGGCCTCGGAACACGGAAGACCGAAAGGTCGAACACGAGTCGTATAGAAGATACGATCAACATGAAGATGTTCACTGTTGATGACTAGTCCGTCTCACGTGATGATCGAACACGGGCTAGTCGATTCGGATCGTGTATCACTTAGATGACTAGAGAGATGTCATTCTGAGTGGGAGTTCATTAAAATTTGATTAAGATGAACTTAATTATCATGAACTTAGTCTAAATTCTTTACAATATCTCTTGTAGATCCAATGGCCCACGCTCAACTTTCCCTCAATTTCAACGCGTTCCTAGAGAAAACCAAGCTGAAAGACGATGGTAGCAACTATACGGATTGGGTCCATAACCTGAGGATTATCCTCATAGCTGCCAAGAGATCATATGTCCTTGAAGCACCGCTAGGTGTTGCACCCGTTCCCCCGGCGACCCAAGACGTTATGAATGCCTGGCAGTCGCGTTGTGATGATTACTCCCTAGTTCAGTGCGGCATGCTTTACAGCTTAGAGTCGGGACTCCAAAAGCGTTTTGAGAATCATGGAGCATATGAGATGTTCGAAGAGCTGAAAATGGTTTTCCAAGCTCATGCCCGAGTCGATAGATATGACGTCTCCGACGCATTCTACAGCTGTAAGATGGAGGAAAACAGTTCTGTCAGTGAGCACATCCTCAAGATTTCTGGATTGCACAACCGCTTGTCTCAGCTGGGAATGAATCTCCCAGATGAAGCCGTCATTGACAGAATCCTCCAGTCGCTCCCACCAAGCTTCAAGAGCTTCGTGTTAAACTTCAATATGCAGGGGATGGAGAGGTCCATTCCCGAGGTGTATTCAATGCTGAAATCAGCGGAGGTGGATATCAAGAAAGAACATCAAGTGTTGATGGTCAATAAAACCACTAAGTTCAAGAAAGGCAAGGGTAAGAAGAACTTCAAGAAGGACGGCAAAGGAGTTGTCGCGCCCGGTAAGCCAGTTGCCGGGAAGAAGCCAAAGAATGGACCCAAGCCTGAAACTGAGTGTTTTCATTGCAAGGGAACGGGGCACTGAAAGCGGAACTGCCCCAAATACTTAGCAGACAAGAAAGCCGGCAATGTCAAAGGTATATTTTATATACTTGTTATTGATGTGTACCTTACCTGCGCTCGTAGTAGCTCCTGGGTATTTGATACCGGTGCAGTTGCTCATATTTGTAACTCTAAGCAGGAGCTGCGGAATAAGCGGAGACTGGCGAAGGATGAGGTGACGATGCGCGTCGGGAATGGTTCCAGGGTTGATGTGATCGCCGTCGGCACGCTACCTCTACATCTACCCTCGGGATTAGTTTTAAACCTTAATAATTGTTATTTAGTACCAGCTTTGAGCATGAACATTGTATCTGGATCTCGTCTTATGCGAGATGGCTACTCATTTAAATCGGAGAATAATGGTTGTTCTATTTATTTGAGAGATATGTTTTATGGTCATGCCCCGCTGGTCCATGGTTTATTTTTGATGAATCTCGAACGTGATGATACACATATTCATAGTGTAGATGCCAAAAGATGTAAAGTTGATAATGATAGTCCCACATACTTGTGGCATTGCCGCCTTGGTCATATTGGTGTCAAACGTATGAAGAAGCTCCATTCAGATGGACTTCTAGAGTCTCTTGATTATGAATCATTTGACACGTGCGAACCATGCCTCTTGGGCAAGATGACCAAGACTCCGTTCTCCAGAACAATGGAGCGAGCAACCAACTTGTTGGAAATCATACATACCGATGTGTGCGGTCCAATGAGTGTTGAGGCTCGCGGAGGCTATCGTTATGTTCTCACCCTCAGAGATGACTTGAGTAGATATGGGTATATCTATTTGATGAAACACAAGTCTAAGACCTTTGAAAAGTTCAAGGAATTTCAGAATGAGGTTGAGAATCAACGTGACAGAAAAATAAAGTTCTTACGATCAGATCGTGGGGGTGAATATTTAAGTCATGAATTTGGCACACACCTTAGAAACTGTGGAATTGTTTCACAATTGACACCGCCCGGAACACCTCAACGTAACGGTGTGTCCGAACGTCGAAATCATACTCTGTTGGACATGGTGCGATCTATGATGTCCCTCACCGATTTACCGCTATCTTTTTGGGGTTATGCTTTAGAGACTGCCGCATTCACTTTAAATAGGGCTCCGTCGAAATCCGTTGAGACGACTCCGTATGAACTTTGGTTTGGCAAGAAACCGAAGTTGTCGTTTCTGAAAGTTTGGGGTTGCGATGCTTATGTCAAGAAACTTCAACCTCAAAAGCTCGAACCCAAATCGGAAAAATGCGTCTTCATAGGATACCCAAACGAAACGATTGGGTACACCTTCTACCACAGATCCGAAGGCAAAGTATTTGTTGCCAAGAATGGATCCTTTCTGGAGAAAGAGTTTCTCTCGAAAGAAGTGAGTGGGAGGAAAGTAGAACTTGATGAGGTGACAGTCACCCCTCCTGAACCGGAAAGTAGCGCAGCGCAGGAAATTGTTCCTGAGGTGCCTGCACCGACAAGGGAGGAAGTTAATGATGATGATCATGAAGAAACAGATCAAGTTACTACTGAACTTCGAAGGTCAACAAGGGCACGTTCCGCACCAGAGTGGTACAGTAACCCTGTCCTGGAAATCATGTTGTTAGAGTACGGTGAACCTTCGAACTATGAGGAAGCGATGGCGGGCCTGGATTCCAATGAATGGCTTGGAGCCATGAAATCCGAGATAGAATCCATTTATGAAAACAAAGTATGGACTTTAGTGGACTTGCCTGATGACAGGCACGCCATAGAAAACAAATGGATATTTAAGAAGAAGACAGACATGGATGGTAATGTGACCATCTATAAGGCTCGGCTTGTCGCTAAGGGTTATCGACAAGTTCAAGGGATTGACTACGACGAGACTTTCTCTCCCGTAGCGATGCTTAAGTCAGTCAGAATCATGTTAGCTATTGCCGCATTCTACGATTATGAGATATAGCAAATGGACGTCAAAACAGCATTCCTTAATGGCTTCCTCAGGGAAGAGTTGTATATGATGCAGCCGGAAGGTTTTGTCGATCCAGAGAATGCTAACAAGGTATGCAAGCTCCAGCGCTCGATTTACGGGCTGGTACAAGCATCTCGGAGTTGGAATATTCGCTTTAATGATGTGATCAAAGCGTTTGGCTTTATACAGACTTATGGAGAAGCCTGTATCTACAAGAAAGTGAGTGGGAGCTCTGTGGCATTTCTCATATTATATGTGGATGACATATTGCTGATGGGAAATGATATAGAATTCTTGGAAAATGTAAAGGCCTACTTGAATAAGAGTTTTTCAATGAAGGACCTTGGAGAAGCTACTTACATATTAGGCATCAAAATCTATAGAGATAGATCAAGACGCCTCATTGGTCTTTCACAAAGTACATACCTTGACAAGATATTGAAAAAGTTCAATATGGATCAGTCCAAGAAGGGATTCTTGCCTGTTTTGCAAGGTATGAGATTGAGCAAGGCTCAGTCACCGACCACGACAGAAGATAGAGAAAAGATGAGTGTCATTCCATATGCCTCGGCCATAGGTTCTATCATGTATGCCATGCTGTGTACCAGACCTGATGTGAACCTTGCCATAAGTTTGGTAGGGAGGTACCAAAGTGATCCTGGTATGGAACACTGGACAGCGGTCAAGAACATCCTGAAGTACCTGAAAAGGACTAAGGATATGTTTCTCGTTTATGGAGGTGACGAAGAGCTCGTCGTAAAGGGTTACATCGATGCTAGCTTCGACACAGATCTGGATGACTCTAAGTCACAAACCGGATACGTGTATATTTTGAATGGTGGGGCAGTCAGCTGGTGCAGTTGCAAGCAAAGCGTCGCGGCAGCATCTACATGTGAAGCGGAGTACATAGCTCCTTCCAAAGCAGCGCAGGAAGGAGTCTGGATGAAGGAGTTCATCACCGACCTAGGAGTCATTCCAAGCGCATCAAGCGCCGTTTCAACTCCATCCGGAATTATGTTCAAGATGGAGACATAGATATTTGTAAAGTGCATACGGATCTGAATGTAGCAGACCCGTTGACTAAACCTCTTCCATGGGCAAAACATGATCAACACCAGAACTCTATGGGTGTTCAATTCATCACAATGTAACTAGATTATTGACTCTAGTGCAAGTGGGAGACTGTTGGAAATATGCCCTAGAGGCAATAATAAAAGTATTATTATTATATTTCCTTGTTCATGATAATTGTCTGTTATTCATGCTTGAATTGTATTGTACGGAAACAGCGATACATGCGTGAATATATAGGCCACATTGAGTCCCTGGTAAGCCTCTAGTTACCAGCTCGTTGATCAATAGATGGTCATGGTTTCCTGATCATGGACATGTGATGTCAGTGATAACGGGATCACATCATTAGGAGAATGATGTGATGGACAAGACCCAATCCTGAGCATAGCACGAGATCGTATAGTTCGTAATGCATAAGCTTTTCGGTGTCAAGTATTAATTCCTTAGACCATGAGGTTATACAACTCCCGGATGCCGTAGGAATACTTTGGGTGTGCCAAACATCACAACGTAACTGGGTGGCTATAAAGGTACGCATCGGGTATCTCCGAAAGTGTCTGTTGAGTTGGTACGAACCGAGACTGGGATGTTGTCACTCCGTATGACGGAGAGGTACCTCTGGGCCCACTCGGTAAGACGTCATCATAATGAGCTCAAAGTGACTAAGGAGTTAGTCACGGGATGATGGATTACGGAACGAGTAAAGATACTTTCCATGACGAGATTGAACAAGGTATCGGGAATACCGACGATCGAATCTCGGGCAAGTACCGTACCGATGGACAAAGGGAATAACATACGGGATTGAGTGAATCCTTGACACAGTGGTTCATCCGATGAAGATCATCGAGGAACACGTGGGAACCAACATGGGTATCCAGATCCCGCTGTTGGTTATTGACCGGAGAGTGGTCTCGGTCATGTCTACGTGTCTCCCGAACCCGTAAGGTCTACACACTTAAGGTTCGATAACGCTAGGGTCATAGAGATACATGCACGTGGAAACCCGAAAGTTGTTCGGAGTCCCGGATGAGATCCCGGACATCACGAGGACTTCCGGAATGGTCCGGAGGTAAAGAATGATATATAGGAAGTCCAGTTTCGGCCATCGGGTGAACTCCGGGGGTCACCGGGAGTGTCACGGGACCACCCGAGGGGTCCCGGGGGTCCACCGGGTGGGGCCACCCATCCCGGTGGGGCCCCTAGGCCGCAAGGGGAAGGGGGCAGCCCCTGGTGGGCTGGAGCACCCTACTGGGCCCCCCTCATGCGCCTAGGGTTGAAATCCTAGGGGAGGGGGGCGCCCCCTTGCCTTGGGGGGCAAGATTGCCTCCCTGGCCGCCGCCCCACCCTGCAGATGGGATCTGCAGGGGCCGGCGCACCCCCTGGCCCCCTATATATATGTGGGGGGGGGGAGAGGGCAGCCGCACCCAAGTCTCTGGCGCCTCTCCCCCTCCCGTCACACCATCCTCCTCCTCCGCAGGGCATCGGCGAAGCCCTGCAGGAATTCCCGTTGCATCCACCACCACGCCGTCGTGCTGATGGATCTCCGACGACCTCTCCTCCCCCCTTGCTGGATCAAGAAGGAGGTGACGTTGCTGTACCGGACGTGTGTTGAACGCGGAGGTGCCGTCCGTTCGGCGCTAGATCATCGGTGACGAAGAACGAGAAGAGTACGACTACTTCATCCACGCTTCTTCGAAAGCTTCCGCTCGCGATCTACAAAACGGTATGTAGATGCACTCTCATATGCTCGTTGCTAGATGTCTCCTTAGATGGATCTTGGTGATAGCGTAGAAATTTTTTGAATTCTCCTACGTTCCCCAACAGTCCGGTCGTCTGGGAGTCGCCGGTCGTCCGGTGATCGTCGGACGTCCGGTGCCTGGAGGTGACCGGTCGTCCGGTAGGGTCCGGACATCTGGTGCCTGTAGCGTCTTCAGCCACTGATAGAGGCGAGGATCCCGATCTTTCGATGAGATGATAACTATCGATTTGGTGGAGTCGACTTTGACGATCCGACTACAAACGTGTACGACGTTGCGCCTTAGCAATCGCTAAACCAATCTCCAGGGGTTACTCACAATGCCAGAAGCATGATCAGCCTGACCATGAAGGTCTATTCCTGCATGCAATTGAAGAACAGGCAATAGTATGATAAAGCAATCTGAATATTGCAAATATAAATGAACTATTGATAAATGTGGGGATCCGTGAGCGGTCTTGGTCTGGTTGTTGGACACAAACGAAGAACACGAAGTTGCAATGGCTAACTTTTGACTAAACAAATCCCAAAGAAAAAGCTACTAGATGGATCTACTTATATTGGAGCAAGGGGTGACGGCCAAGGAGGTGGAAGGACGTCCCAAGGCAGCCTAAAACTAACCCTAGGTCATACAAGGCTCATGGGCCCTAGTGGAGGTGATGCAACACCTTTGGACTTGTAGTTTGACTCGGATTCTGCTGCAGCGTCAGATTGTTTCGTCGATATGATTGACTTTCTTGATGTAGAGCTCGTTGGACGCCGAAGAGATGTAGTTTGGTGACGTCGTTGTTCGATTCTTGAGGATCATCGAAGAGCGGGTTTGAAGATGTACTTGGCCTATCCATCATTGCAAGCAACAGTGTGAGTGGGAGAAAGTAGAAGACAATACCAATTGTACCTTGACCGAAGTTGAAAATGGATCAATGATCACTCAATAATGTAACCCGGAAATAGCACTATTGGTACCACTTCGTGTCGATTCTCACACCTACACAAGTAAAGCTTTGAGAGGAGCTTGGTTAGGATGGTAGCACAAATTCAATGTAAGTGTCAAAGTGACTCAATGATGTTGAAAATGGTTCGCAATTTGCTCATGCAACAAGTAGATCACAAGCAATAGGTAGCACACGAAACACATGCACGGATAGATAAATGTGGTTGTGCAACCAAGGATGAGCGAAAATGTGGAATCCACGGAAAATGCTCTTGTTGCACAACACTAGAGAGACGCTAACCGATTGCTTAATAGGCGGATACGCACTTGTGCACGACCTATAGAGACAAACGTAACGACTTCCTATCACAAGTATTCTATGAGTGTATGATGTGCCGATGCTTGAGCACAAGATTATGTATTAATATCGCATATGATCTCTTTTGATGCAAGGCGTATGATGCTATTTTCCTTTTTCTTATAAGCTTGTGAGATCTTTCTTTGGATACTTATGCATGCTTCTCGGATCAAGGTAGCTATTGCGTATGCGGGACACTCTTGTGTCACACGGAGATATGATGATGTAGTATGCAATATCTATGACTATCACTAATGTGCACAAGTCTCGTGGCCCGGCAATACTCAAATGGCCAGTCTCAATGGGAAAGCTACGCAGAAATGGTCTATAGGGGTGACAATGCAAGTGCAAGGTAGAATGACAAAGCGTCATCGATGTTACCGTCCTTGTCGAGGTTGAGAGGTGGTCTTGTCGATGTCGCTCCGTTCCAAGATAGCCGAAACACACAAGGAAACGGGGAAACCACAACTCAAATGATCCAAGACACAAGAGGTAAGACCGTAAAGATGTTGGGTAAGCAATGGTGGTGGTGGTGTGGTAGATGTGGGTGTATGAAAGGGTAAGTGGTTGCGGAAGGTGGAACAAAACTGAGGAAGTTCAGTTTCGTCAGGGTTCGTCGGACGTCCGGTAGGGCGCCGGGCGTCCGGTAAGTCTCGGAAATCCGGTGATAGTTTCTGTATGTGTGGTGCCGGTCGTCCGGAGGTTAACGGACGTCCGGTGCTTCGCAGGGTTCCGGACGTCCGGTAAATCGTCGGTCGTCCAGTAGGTCTGGGCTAGAGTTCGAGAATCCATGGACAAATTGGTCAAACTTGGCTGAATTTATGGAAGAAAAATGGTGAAAAGGTGGGGAAAAGCTAGATCCACTCGTGGCACAGCAAATCCATGGAACAAATTCAACAAAATCTTGCCAAATCAACAGATCACAAAAAACATTTGGGGCTATTTTTGCTGGGGAATTTTCGAATTGGTAAGAACACAACAAAAACAAGCTAGAAAACATGGGTAGGGGCTCCAATTTCGTGAGAAACCTTGGCTCTTGATACCATAATGATGTAGGGTAGAACCCTAAATGGCAGATCTTTCACGAAAAGGAGGGATCCCAAGGATGAACACGTGGAACACGAGGGGAAAACAAAAGAGGGACAAGAAGAAAACACTCAAATCAACACGTTTAGGTCACACAAATGCTAGATCCGGGTACACAAAGTGCGATACACGATACACGATCAACTAAGGACGATACAAGTAGCGGTAGTCATCTCCGTGAGGAGGTCTTGATGTTCTTCTCCGTGAGGAAGTCTTGAATCCGGTGGATCTTCTCCGAAGAGGCCGCGGTCTCGTAGGAGAGGAACCACTCGGGTCTAAAATGAGCTATCACAAAGCTACCTCGCACGAAGGAAGTCAACGAGTATATATTACATGGGGTGGCACCATCGGGTCGGACGTCCGCTGGGTCACCAGACGTCCGGTGGCTCGGGAGGGACCGGACGTCCGGTAATCGTCGGATTTCCGCTATTTACGTTCTGTGGTTGGTGTCACGGACGTCCGATGGCTTCCGGTCGTCCGGTCGTCTGGGAGTCGCCGGTCTTCCAGTGATCGTCAGACGTCCGGTGCCTGGAGGTGACCGGTCGTCCGGTAGGGGCCGGACGTCCGGTGCCTGTAGCGTCTTCAGCCGCACTTCTTCTTGTTCCAAGCACTTGTCGATCCCGCCGCCTTGTCCGTTGTGTAGAGCTGTCCCGTGGCCTTCATCCAAGTACCTGAGTATGCGTAGAGTTCCTAATGAGGGTAGAAGCCATGTCCCATGCGACTCGAGAGGGAATTGATAAAGGAGCGAGTTCACCTTGGCTTCGAGAGCTCTTGCACGGGCTCGTGTCATTGGTCCTTTGGGCACTTGGTGAGTCGATGGTATGTCCATGGGGATGATCTTGGGATGCTCCGCATCACTCTACCCATGGATTCTTAGGGGTAGCAATACCTTTGATTTTTGGGGATAGTTGACATGTATGGTGTCAGGACCCCGATCCTAAGTCACACCGATCTAGCTGTAACACGTCATATCACTTTGCGGCCTCACGCACGATAACCCCACGGGTGCCACCTTACCTGGCCCGGGACCGTTTGCGCATTTTGGCACACGTATATGACAGTGTCGCTAGCATCCATATGACATAGAACCCGGGCCGACATGGCTAGTTATAATCCAAAAGTGGCACTAAATTACAGAGACAGGCATCCATGACCCAGCAACGAACGTGTCGGTCATCAACGTATGAACCCAAGTCGTAGCAAGCTACATGGACTTAAAGGAACAACGCGTGACATTTCCCCTAAGGGACAGACACAGGAACGAAGAAGGACACATGCCGGCCAGCCTACGTGTTCCGAGCAGTAGCAAGCTACCAAGGCTCATTGGAATCACTAGGAGGCATTTCCCTGTAAGATAGGCTACCAAAGGAAAACAACTAGGTGTCGGATCCCACACATACCAAGCATTTCAATCATACACGCAATATGCTCAATATGTGCAAATACAACATTGCATCACAACAGAACTCTATGACTCAAAGTACTTTATTTAAAAGGCTCCAAGAGCCATACATAACATATTCATACAGGTAGGGGTCACATGACCCAACACTCAAGTCACACAGTCATACAAGCACAAGCGGAAGCTACATGTCTGAGTACAGACAACTTAGAAAATAAAACAGGCTTGGTGTAGCCTGACTATCTACAAGGCCCTCCACAAGCTCCAGATCACCGTCTGGGTGTCAAGCTACTCGTCGACGTCAACGTCTATGTAGAACCCATCAGCAGGGGCACGGTTCTCCTCTGCAACAGTTATTAAGCAAACATGAGTACAAAGGTACTCAGCAAGTCTTACCACAGAACCTATCATACATGCAACATTATCAAGGGGGTAGTGGAGTTTGTAGCAGAATGCCAGCTTTGACCTTGGCTAACCTATACGACAACTCTCAACAGATTGCAAGATGTTATTACGAACACGAGTCCTCTAATCACCACATCAATACACTACCGAGGATCCTCTTCCGTCATCCTACGGAAGGGCCATCCACGACACTCACACTTATCTTGAGGCTTTTAGTAGTGTCCATCAACTTGTCTATGAACTGTAAGAGTAACCAAGTAGTTCGTACCGCGAACAACGGCTATTCGAATAGTTTGATAACCCTGCAGGGGTGTACCTCTTCACACACGCTTCCACCACTTATCGCCGTTTACTCGGCGTGTACTCGGCAACCTTCAAGCGGAAGCCCAGCGAGGGTGTCGGCCACGACCTGACTAACTACTCAAGTCTCTCGTCCAGGTTTATCGCCTATTTGGGTTCCATCCGTGGGGAGATCCGGCCGGGGTGTCGCTCACGGCCCCAAACGATGTGTACAGGGTTCCCGAGTCACCAAACGGGCAACCGGTACACCGTGCCATGTACCTGTCGCATCACAACCCACCCCGAGGGTCAGCGTTGTGCACGACCTCCAGTAAGCTATAAACACCAGAAACTAGTTGCAACTCCTGGACAGAGATCAAGGGTAATTAATAAGCCGAGAGGGTCAATTAAGGATCCCAATGCATGGTAGTAGCTGTAACTTGAACCACACATACAGATCTCGGGTCCTATGGACGATTCCAATGAAACAACCCACCATGTACTCCTACATGGCCTTTCATCGATACCTTTACCAAAAGTATTCCACACTTCCTTCTCTTATTGGTAAGATCATTTCACTCTGATCCATCACCCAGATGAACCAGACCAGACACAACACTAAGCATAGCAGGCAACATAAGCAAATAGCATGGTGGATCACACATCACATGGCTCAATCAACTCCTACACATGCTAGTGGGTTTCAACTATTTACTGTGGCAATGACAGGTCATGCAAGGGAATAGGGTTCAACTACCGCAGCAAGTAGCAGTTCACGCGCTGTTGTCTTAATGCGGTAAAAGAGAGCAGAAGCGAGAAGATTGGTTTTGTATCGGAATGATCAATGATTGCTTGCCTGACAAGGTAGCTGTCGGGTACTGCTCTTCAACTGGATACGCAGCAGTATCCTTGGGAGCAGGACCTAACACAGGAAATACCGACGATACAATCATTAACAAACAAATGCAACAATATGATGCATGTTTATGACATGGCAAGATGCATGTGTGTTGGCTAATGCAACTAAGACCAGAGGGGTTTGAACCTATTTGAATCAAGGATTCAAATTGAAGTTCAAACTAGTATTTGTATAAGTGCATTATCATGTTTTTGGTATATACAGCAAGTTAACTTGTTCAAACATGCATGAAACCAGTGCCATTAGATAGATTGGATTTTTCTGATCATTTTTCATATATAAATCTTTTCCATCTGAGCTATGGTTGATTTTATATGATTTTTAGAAGTTTTGGGTATTTTCTGGAATTTCCTGAATTAAATTAAATCTAAAAATCCCAGAAAAACCTTTACTGCGTCAGCATGGCATCATGCTGACGTCAGCCAGTCAACAGGGCCAGTCCAGGTCAAACCTGACCAGTGGGTCCCACATGTCAGTGTCACAGCTAATTAACTGAGTTAATTAGAGTTAACTAAAACTAATTAGCTGTCAGTGGGGCCAGGGCCCACATGTCAGTGACTAAACTAATTAACTAATTAAAATTAACTTAACACCTAAACTGAGTTTGACTTGCGGGCAGGGCCCACATATCATTGACCCAGGGGGTCAAACCCGTGGTCAAAACAGGTCAAACTCGCCGGCGTTTAGCCGCCGGCGAGGCCAAACGCGGCGGCGTGCCTCGGAAAACGTCTGTGGTGCACGGTTCGAGCTGTGGTTGGGTGTGTTGGAGAGCCCTTGCTCTTCCGCATCGGATGGAGGTGGTCGCCGGACCTGGGGTGGCCGGAGTCGACGGCAACAAGCTCGACGGCGGCGACCGGCGTCGGGCGTGTGTGGGGATGCGGCTACGGGTGCCTAGGCGATGCGTGCGTAGCACCGTTCGCATCTACGGGCTGCGGTGAGTGCGATGGACGGGTGCCCGTGACCAAAAGGTCACCGGAGCATCGTCGGCGGCGAGCACGGCGGCGGTGCGTTTCGGTGATCAACAAAACGGCGGCTACACGGTGCAAAAGGAACGGAGGAAGGAGGGGTTCGACGTAGAAGCTCACTGCGGTGCTAATGAGCTCGACGGCGGGGTCGGGGACGCGCTGTAGCTTCGTAACGGCGGCGAGGTACTCCGGCGATCCGAGGAAGGGGACGACGGCGTGGGGTCGTTGCAGGGCTTCCGGTGGCTCGTGGCTCAGCGAGGAGGAAGAGGACGACGCGGCGGATCCTCTGGACACACTCACGGGGCGAGGGGGTGGCTCTGAGTGCGGCTACGGCGAGCGGCGGCGACGGCGGCTCGGTGATGGAGAAGAAAGAGCCAGGGGAGGGCAAAGGAGACGAGGGGGAGAAGTGAGAGCGGTCGGGGCAGCTGCGTGTCGACTCGTGGAGTCATCCAGGCGATCGGGGAGGCAGGCAAGCAGCCTGGAGGTGGCCGGGCGCGTGCCGGCGCGCGGCGGCCACGCGCGCGTCCTTCTGGCGCGAGGAGGAAGACGACAGGAGGAGGGCTGGTGGGCTGGGCCGGCTTGCTACAGGGCTGGGCCGATGTAAGTACTTCTTCCTATTTTCCTTTTCCTATTTTCTATTCTGTTACATTTCTTTTGCAGCTTTGTTCAATTAATAAAAATGCCTAACATTTTTATAACTCATGACACTTGTCATACCTGCTGTAAATAATATGAACAGTAGGAAACATTATAGTTCATGATTATTTGAGCATTTAAAATATTTACTAATATTTAAATGCCCAAATTCAATTACCATATGAATTAATCCAAAGCCCTAGATTGTCCTAGAAAATTGTGCACCATTTTTGGCAGAGGTTTAAGACCAAGGCAGAAATGATGAACATTTTGAAGGGCATTTTGGGTACATTGGAAAATATTTTAGCAAACCCTAGTTGTTAGGGGAGGGGGTGCTGGGGTTTCTGTTAATCCCATTTCAAGTTTCTTTGAAAGTAAACATGATGCTCACTCTAGTCAGGTCCTAAAGCAAGGGTTAGCTAGGGATGTGACAACTCACCCCCACTTAAAAGAATCGCGTCCCGAGATTCGGGTTCCTCCGGAAAGAGGGTGGGGTACTCAAGTCGAAGACGATCCTCCCTTTCCCAAGTGGCTTCACTCTCGGAATGATGTGACCATTGAACCTTGAGAAACTTGATATTGTGGCGTCGAGTGGTGCGCTCAGTTTGATCAAGAATACGAATGGGGTATTCTCGATATGTGAGATTGTCTTGGAGATCAAGCGTTTCGTGGTCCACTCCGCGGATAGGATCCGAGAAGCAACGCCTGAGTTGGGAAACGTTGAAAACATCATGAACTCTGGAGAGGTGCGGAGGTAGTTCCAATTGGTAGGCAACTTCTCCTCGTTTGGCAAGAATGCGAAAAGGACCGATGAAACGAGGGGCCAATTTGCCTTTGATACCGAAGCGATGGGTTCCCTTAAGAGGAGTAACCCGAAGTAAGCCTTATCGCCGACTTCAAAAGTCACAGCCTTATGATGACTATCATATTGGCTCTTTTGGCGAGACTGGGCTGTTTTCAATCTCTCACGAACAATACGAACTTGTTCCTCTGCTTCCTGAATCATATCCGGGCCAAAGAATTGTCTTTCGCCGATTTCTGACCAGTTAAGAGGTGTTCGACACCTTCGTCCATATAGAACTTCGAAGGGAGCTTTACCCAAGCTGGCTTGATAACTATTGTTATAAGCGAATTCGGCAAATGGAAGACACTTTTCCCATTCCATACCGAAAGAAATGACAGAGGCTCGAAGCATGTCTTCCAGAATTTGATTGACTCGTTCCACTTGACCACTTGACTGCGGATGGAAGGCAGTACTGAAAGAGAGATGAGTCCCCATAGCGTTCTGGAAACTTTCCCAAAATCATGAAGTGAAAAGACTTCCACGGTCTGAGTTAATCTCCAACGGTACACCATGTAGTGATACTATTCGAGAGATATATAAGTCTGCTAGCTGGCTAGCGGTAATACTCTCCCGAACAGGCAGGAAGTGAGCTACTTTAGAGAGGCGGTCGATAACGACGAAGATGGCATTATTCCCTTTCCTGGACCTGGGAAACCCGGTGATGAAGTCCATACCGACTTTATCCCATTTCCATTCAGGAATAGCTAGAGGTTGAAGGGTGCCAGCAGGTCGTTGATGCTCTGCTTTAACTCGACGACAAACGTCGCAGTTAGCAATGAACTGAGCGATTTCTCTCTTCATCCTAGTCCACCAGAATCTTTGACGTAGGTCTTGATACATTTTTGTACTACCGGGATGAATCGTGAGAGGAGATTCATGAGCCTCCTTGAGAATCAGTTGTCGTAGTTGTGGTTTCTTGGGCACCACCAAGCGGTTCTCAAAGTACACTACACCTCGGTCATCCATAGAGAAACTTCTAGCGAGTCCGCTAGCGATGTTCTCCTTGATCAGAGATATGCCTTTATCATACCGCTGGGCAACTATGATTTGATCCAAAAGGGTAGGTTTCGCCACCAAGGTGGAAAGGAATCCTCGAGGAACAATGTGAAGGTTAAGCTTACGAAATTCCTCGTGGAGAAGTGGTTGATTTTGTTGTAACATTAAATTGTTACAATAAGACTTACGACTTAGTGCATCAGCCATGACATTGGCCTTTCCAGGAGTATAAGTGATTCCCAAATCGTAGTCGGTGAGCAACTCAACCCAACGTCTTTGTCTGAGATTTAGATCTGGTTGGGTGAAGATATATTTCAAGCTTTGGTGATCAGTGAAAATTTCACAGCGATTACCAAGAAGGTAATGTCGCCATGTTTTGAGTGCATGGACTACAGCTGCAAGCTCTAAATCATGAGTAGGATAGTTATCCTCATGTGGACGCAACTGTCGGGATGCGTATGCAATCACTTGACGATCTTGCATGAGAATGCAACCCAGTCCTTGTCGCGAGGCGTCACAATAGATTATAAAGTCCTTGGAAAAATCTGGTGGTACCAGTACAGGTGCAGATGTCAGGCGTCTTTTCAGTTCCTGAAAACTGGACTCGCACTGTGGGGTCCACTCAAACTTTTTATCTTTCTTGAGGAGTTCGGTTAGAGGTTTAGCAACCTTGGAGAAGTTCTCGACGAAACGTCGGCAATAGCTCGCTAAGCCAAGAAAACTCCTAACTTGCTTGACCGATTCAGGGGGAGTCCAATCAAGGACGGCTTGAACTCGCTCGGGATTGACAGCAATACCCTTGCCAGAGATTACATGACCTAGATAGGTTACTTCTGGCAACCAAAATTCACATTTAGAGAATTTGGCATAAAGGCGGTGCTCTCGAAGTTTCGTCAATACCAGCCTTAAATGCTCGGCATGATCTTCCTTGTTCTTGGAGAAAATGAGTATATCCTCGAGGTATACCACGACGAATTTATCTAGGTACTCCATGAATATAGAATTCATTAACCGAGAAAAGGTAGCTGGGGCATTGGTTAATCCGAAGGACATGACGGTGTACTCGTATTGGCCATAACGAGTAACGAAAGCCGTTTTAGGAATGTCCCCGTTCTTGATTTTGATTTGATGGTAGCCCAACCTCAAATCCATCTTAGAGAAGACTGAGGATCCAGCGAGCTGATCATACAGGTCGTTGATCCTGGGAAGCGGATACTTGTTCTTTATGGTGACCAGATTGACAGGTCGGTAGTCTACAACCATCCGCTCCGTTCCATCCTTCTTCTTGACGAAGAGGACGGGGCAAGCCCAAGGGGAAGAGCTAGGACGGATGAAACCCTTTTGCAAGGACTCATCGAGTTGTTTCTTTAGCTCAGCTAATTCTAGTGGTGCCATCTTATAAGGTCTCCTAGAGATTGGGACAGTTCCAGGAATAAGATCTATCACGAACTCGACATCTCTGTCAGGTGGAACTCCTGGCAGTTCTTCTGGAAAAACATCCGGAAAGTCACGGACTACCGGGATATCTTCGAGTTCTGGTAGAGGGCTGGCATTAAGAGAGTAGAGCTGACGTTCAGCCATTCGAGTCAAGACATTGACTATCTTGCCGGATGGATGTGTAAGTTGAACGGTCCTAGTAAAGCAGTCAATTTTGGCGTAATGGGTTGTCATCCAATCCATACCCAAAATGATATTTATGTCCGAGGACTTGAGAGCGATTAAGGATGCAAGGAAAACAAGTCTATCGACAAGGATTTCATTTCCATGGCTTACCCTAGAGGTCTGCCACTTTGAACCAGGAGTTTGAATAACCATGGAAGTAGGCATGTCACAAAAAGTCATGTTGTGCAATCGAGCATAGCTTTCAGATATGAACGAATGGGATGCTCCAGTATCGAAAAGAACAGATGCCGGATGGCAGTTTACGAGAAGCGTACCAAGGACGACGTTAGGATCCTCATAGGCTTCTTCAGCAGAAACATAGTTGACATGACCACGTGCAGTGGGGATTGGCTTAACATAGTTCACCTTGCCAGTTGGCTTACCACGGCCAACGGGTTTTCCTGGCTGGTTCTGGGGACAATCACGCATGTAGTGTCCCGGTTCTCCACACTTGAAACATGTCACAGTGGTGGTGCGTGGAGCAAAGTTGGAGGGTGGACCTCCATAGGTCTTAGCAGGTGCAAACTGTTGAGTTGGACGAGGCGCCTCATAGGATGGCCTCGGTGTATACTTGGGTGGCAGAGCAGTGTTAGGAACCCATACACGGCGCTTGTGAGAACCAGAGCCGAATGAGGAACCAAGGTCTCGAGTATGCTTGCGGGTGGCCTCGAAGTCGGTCTGGCCTGTCTCAGCACTGATAGCCTTGTTAACCAACTTCTGGAAAGAGGTGCACTCGTGCAGACGTAGATCACGACGAAGTTCAGGGATGAGTCCCTTGCGGAACCTCGCCTGTTTCTTGGCATCGGTGGATACTTCCTCAGGTGCATAGCGTGCCAGATTACCAAACTCACGACTGTAGCCATCCACAGTCAGACGGCCCTGGGTGAAATTGCAGAATTCCTCCCGCTTGCGATCCATGAGACCTTCCGGAATGTGATGTTCACGGAATGCCTCACTGAACTCAACCCAGGTAGTGACTTGGCCAGCAGGACGCATAGCTTCAAAATTTTCCCACCAAAGACTGGCAGGGCCCTCAAGATGGTAGGCGGCGTAGATAACCTTGTCAGCTTCGGCCACACGGGCAGAGTGTAGCTTGTGGGTGATACTACGTAGCCAGTCATCAGCATCCAGAGGTTCAGTAGAGTGATGGAACTTCGGTGGACACATCTTGATAAAATCGTGGATTGACACCACGTCATTCCTCTGACGGAACCCAGTGTTTTGCTCTATGCGTTCCAGCAGACGGTTGGTCTCTCTCTTGTTCCGTTCTGCTTCAAGCATAACTTCCGCCAAGGAGGGTGGCTGGGGCAGATTTCCATCCCTAGCCCCACTAGCCTCACCCTGCTCCTGAGCAGCAGGAGTGTTGCGAGTGTTGACCATCCTAGGAAAAACAAAACAACGGTTTAGACAAGGATGGCAAAATTTGACATAGAAGTGCAGAATGTAATGGATGACACAGAATGCAGAGATGTTCATCCGTACGACATGGTAATATAGGAACTGCTATATATACACCAGTGGTCATACACACCATACAAAGTTTAGTACAAGCCAAGGCTAAAGTACAACTGCGGTGAAAGACGATACATCCCATCAGAGGCATTCCAGTCTCCTATACATTATTTAACTACACCTCCGGAATTCAGTACACACTAGTCATATTCCACAAGACACGCAGGACTGTGGAAATACAACTATTACAATACTACTACTACCACGGACTAGCTCAGACATTCGCGTAGTAATCCTCGTAAAGATTACCACCGTAGCCTGGAAGGGGTACAGACAGATCTTGGAACTCGCGAGCACTCGAAGGTTGTGGACCATAAGGGCATGGGTGTGGTCTCGGTCCCGATGCTGGTGGTAACCGACGCCCACGTGGAGGTGTAATACCCCCAACGTCACGCCAATCCATGCGATCAGGCAGACGAGTCCGCACAGGATACAAATCCCGCATGTCCAGATATCCGGCGTGCACAGCAGGTGCAAGCCGTGTCAAAGTAGTCCAGTGAGCGGCTCGGGTGTTATACAGCTCCATTCGGAGGGCACGGACCTCACGGTCCCTATCCTCCAACATCTGAACAGTAGTCTGAAGCAGTGGCTCTTCATGAGCAGCATCAGTATACAGACCAGTGTAGTAGCCTTCTTCTCCGGGGAGTGAAGCTGGCATGTAACAGAACTCAGTGTTCAGCAACAGGGCATGCCTAGCACGGAGAATGGTCATCATCGAATAAGCGGCATCCTGCACTGCCATCTCGATGGTAATCCCAAGTCCATAAGACCAATGGATGGGATCATTTGCTCCGGGATATGAGGGGTATATCCGGACTGTGCATAAATACTGACTTTGATTGAAATCCCGATACTGTTCCTCCACAGTGTATTCAGGATACCAGCGATAACCGGTCTCAGTCATCACACGGACTAGCATGGCCGTGTGACCGGGCACATTAATGCACCGAGTCAAACGAACCACTTGGTGAGGAATGCGGCCAGACATCTGAAACACGAAATAATGCAAAGGCATTAGTGTTTCTGGAAGAAATCGGGCAGCATAACAACTGTAAATGCTCAAACAGAGATTTGAGACATCATACAAATGATAGCATAGCCACTCAACAATTCCATATCAAGGTTCCGGTTCAATAATCATCATACTCAAAAGGATAAAAACTGAACTGAAGCTTGAAACCAAAAATCCTAAGAGTCTACGGATTAGTAACACGTGAACCTAGTAAGGATAAAAGGCCTAGTCCTAAATCCCCGTAGAAAGAATAGACAGACTCAGATCAGAAGGGCATAAGGTAAAGGAGTAAAAAGAGCCTTACGTTCCCTTCCACAATCAATTCCCCTACATATAACTAAGAATTTTTTTAGACTCAACATCGACCAGTTTGGCTTGAGGAACCTACATGCAGTCCAGCTCTGATACCAACGCTGTCAGGACCCCGATCCTAAGTCACACCGATCTAGCTGTAACACGTCATATCACTTTGCGGCCTCACGCACGGTAACCCCACGGGTGCCACCTTACCTGGCCCGGGACCGTTTGCGCATTTTGGCACACGTATATGACAGTGTCGCTAGCATCCATATGACATAGAACCCGGGCCGACATGGCTAGTTATAATCCAAAAGTGGCACTAAATTACAGAGACAGGCACCCATGACCCAGCAACGAACGTGTCGGTCATCAACGTATGAACCCAAGTCGTAGCAAGCTACATGGACTTAAAGGAAGACCGCGTGACATTTCCCCTAAGGGACAGACACAGGAACGAAGAAGGACACATGCCGGCCAGCCTACGTGTTCCGAGCAGTAGCAAGCTACCAAGGCTCATTGGAATCACTAGGAGGCATTTCCCTGTAAGATAGGCTACCAAAGGAAAACAACTAGGTGTCGGATCCCACACATACCAAGCATTTCAATCATACACGCAATATGCTCAATATGTGCAAATACAACATTGCATCACAACAGAACTCTATGACTCAAAGTACTTTATTTAAAAGGCTCCAAGAGCCGTACATAACATAGTCATACAGGTAGGGGTCACATGACCCAACACTCAAGTCATACAGTCCTACAAGCACAAGCGGAAGCTACATGTCTGAGTACAGACAACTTAGAAAATAAAACAGGCTTGGTGTAGCCTGACTATCTACAAGGCCCTTTACAAGCTCCAGATCACCGTCTGGGTGTCAAGCTACTCGTCGACGTCAACGTCTATGTAGAACCCATCAGCAGGGGCAGGGTTCTCCTCTGCAACAGTTATTAAGCAAACATGAGTACAAAGGTACTCAGCAAGTCTTACCACAGAACCTATTATACATGCAACATTATCAAAGGGGGTAGTGGAGTTTATAGCAGAATGCCAGCTTTGACCTTGGCTAACCTATACTACAACTTCCAACAGATTGCAAGATGTTATTACGAACACGAGTCTTCTAATCACCACGTCAATACACTACCGAGGATCCTCTTCCGTCATCCTACGGAAGGGCCATCCACGGCACTCACGCTTATCTTGAGGCTTTTAGTAGTATCCATCAACTTGTCTATGAACTGTAAGAGTAACCAAGTAGTTCGTACCGCGAACAACTTCTATTCGAATAGTTTGATAACCCTGCAGGGGTGTACTTCTTCACACACGCTTCCACCACTTATCGCCGTTTACTCGGCGTGTACTCGGCAACCTTCAAGCGGAAGCCCAGCGGGGGTGTCGGCCACGACCTGACTAACTACACAAGTCTCTCGTCCAGGTTTATCGCCTATTTGGGTTCCATCCGTGGGGAGATCCGACCGGGGTGTCGCTCACGGCCCCAAACGATGTGTACAGGGTTCCCGAGTCACCAAACGGGCAACCGGTACACCGTGCCACGTACCTGTCGCATCACAACCCACCCCGAGGGTCAGCGTTGTGCACGACCTCCAGTAAGCTATAAACACCAGAAACTAGTTGCAACTCCTGGACAGAGATCAAGGGTAATTAATAAGCCGAGAGGGTCAATTAAGGATCCCAATGCATGGTAGTAGCTGTAACTTGAACCACACATACAGATCTCGGGTCCTATGGACGATTCCAATGAAACAACCCACCATGTACTCCTACATGGCCTTTCATCGATACCTTTACCAAAAGTATTCCACACTTCCTTCTCTTATTGGTAAGATCATTTCACTCTGATCCATCACCCAGATGAACCAGACCAGACACAACTCTAAGCATAGCAGGCAACATAAGCAAATAGCATGGTGGATCACACATCACATGGCTCAATCAACTCCTACACATGCTAGTGGGTTTCAACTATTTACTGTGGCAATGACAGGTCATGCAAGGGAATAGGGTTCAACTACCGCAGCAAGTAGCAGTTCACGCGCTGTTGTCTTAATGCAGTAAAAGAGAGCAGAAGCGAGAAGATTAGTTTTGTATCGGAATGATCAATGATTGCTTGCCTGACAAGGTAGCTGTCGGGTACTGCTCTTCAACTGGATACGCAGCAGTATCCTCGGGAGCAGGACCTAACACAGGAAATACCGACGATACAATCATTAACAAACAAATGCAACAATATGATGCATGTTTATGACATGGCAAGATGCATGTGTGTTGGCTAATGCAACTAAGACCAGAGGGGTTTGAACCTATTTGAATCAAGGATTCAAATTGAAGTTCAAACTAGTATTTGAATAAGTGCATTATCATGTTTTTGGTATATACAGCAAGTTAACTTGTTCAAACATGCATGAAACCAGTGCCATTAGATAGATTGGATTTTTCTGATCATTTTTCATATATAAATCTTTTCCATCTGAGCTATGGTTGATTTTATATGATTTTTAGAAGTTTTGGGTATTTTCTGGAATTTCCTGAATTAAATTAAATCTAAAAATCCCAGAAAAACCTTTACTGCGTCAGCATGGCATCATGCTGACGTCAGCCAGTCAACAGGGCCAGTCCAGGTCAAACCTGACCAGTGGGTCCCACATGTCAGTGTCACAGCTAATTAACTGAGTTAATTAGAGTTAACTAAAACTAATTAGCTGTCAGTGGGGCCAGGGCCCACATGTCAGTGACTAAACTAATTAACTAATTAAAATTAACTTAACACCTAAACTGAGTTTGACTTGCGGGCAGGGCCCACATGTCATTGACCCAGGGGGTCAAACCCGTGGTCAAAACAGGTCAAACTCGCCGGCGTTTAGCCGCCAGCGAGGCCAAACGCGGCGGCGTGCCTCGGAAAACGTCTGTGGTGCACGGTTCGAGCTGTGGTTGGGTGCGTTGGAGAGCCCTTGCTCTTCCGCATCGGATGGAGGTGGTCGCCGGACCTGGGGTGGCCGGAGTCGACGGCAACAAGCTCGACGGCGGCGACCGGCGTCGGGCGTGTGTGGGGATGCGGCTACAGGTGCCTAGGCGATGCGTGCGTAGCACCGTTCGCATCTACGGGCTGCGGTGAGTGCGATGGACGGGTGCCCGTGACCAAAAGGTCACCGGAGCATCGTCGGCGGCGAGCACGGCGGCGGTGCGTTTCGGTGATCAACAAAACGGCGGCTACACGGTGCAAAAGGAACGGAGGAAGGAGGGGTTCGACGTAGAAGCTCACTGCGGTGCTAATGAGCTCGACGGCGGGGTCGGGGACGCGCTGTAGCTTCGTAACGGCGGCGAGGTACTCCAGCGATCCGAGGAAGGGGACGACGGCGTGGGGTCGTTGCAGGGCTTCCGGTGGCTCGTGGCTCAGCGAGGAGGAAGAGGACGACGCGGCGGATCCTCTGGACACACTCACGGGGCGAGGGGGTGGCTCTGAGTGCGGCTACGGCGAGCGGCGGCGACGGCGGCTCGGTGATGGAGAAGAAAGAGCCAGGGGAGGGCGAAGGAGACGAGGGGGAGAAGTGAGAGCGGTCGGGGCAGCTGCGTGTCGACTCGTGGAGTCATCCAGGCGATCGGGGAGGCAGGCAAGCAGCCTGGAGGTGGCCGGGCGCGTGCCGGCGCGCGGCGGCCACGCGCGCGTCCTTCTGGCGCGAGGAGGAAGACGACAGGAGGAGGGCTGGTGGGCTGGGCCGGCTTGCTACAGGGCTGGGCCGAGGTAAGTACTTCTTCCTATTTTCCTTTTCCTATTTTCTATTCTGTTACATTTCTTTTGCAGCTTTGTTCAATTAATAAAAATGCCTAAACATTTTTATAACTCATGACACTTGTCATACCTGCTGTAAATAATATGAACAGTAGGAAACATTATAGTTCATGATTATTTGAGCATTTAAAATATTTACTAATATTTAAATGCCCAAATTCAATTACCATATGAATTAATCCAAAGCCCTAGATTGTCCTAGAAAATTGTGCACCATTTTTGGCAGAGGTTTAAGACCAAGGCAGAAATGATGAACATTTTGAAGGGCATTTTGGGTACATTGGAAAATATTTTAGCAAACCCTAGTTGTTAGGGGAGGGGGTGCTAGGGTTTCTGTTAATCCCATTTCAAGTTTCTTTTAAAGTAAACATGATGCTCACTCTAGTCAGGTCCTAAAGCAAGGGTTAGCTAGGGATGTGACATATGGTTCCGTTAGACCTCCTCTTGGGAGTCATGAGGATATGAATGGCATGAGTGATGATTGGAGTTGACCTATACGAAATGATGCTTTCGGTGGTAGAAAGTGATTTGTTTATAGTACTAGATAGCACTATTGGCGTCTCAAAAATCGTGCTTAAGGATAAGATGATAAACGTTCACTCACACACTAGAATCCTTGAAAACCTTAAGCCTCGCCAAGCCACAACATGGTCAGATCATGACCATCGTCTTTGACTCTAAGTCGAGAAGACCTTTGCCAATACTCAACCACCACCAATATCCCATCCTACCTTGCGTACCCCGTAGACTTCATGGAGTACTTGGACAAGTTAGTTGTCATCTTTCTTTGGCAACATACTTGTCTACCCGAAGACGAAAGAAGAGCCATTCAGCTGATTAGAAGACTTGATGACTGCAATGTCAAGAAAGAAGAACTACACCAACCACCATCATCAAGAAGTAAACTTCCTCGTCGAAGACCAGATGTATCAGCAAACCACTCCTCTCGAAGGAACCAAGCATTCCCATGTCAAAGGGAAGCTCACACCAAGATTTGTCGCCCTCTCCAAGAACACTACAAGACGAAGAGAAGACGATTATCAACTAGAATTATCACCTCAGCTACCCACTGTGCACAACATTTTCCACGAGTCACAGATGCGGAAGTGCTTCTAACTTCCTAACTAACCCGATCCCTACAAGGACATCGATCACCGAGCCATCGACCTCTAGATCATTATGACCTATGCAAGAGACCCCAATTGCAACCTGGATCAAGAAGAACGTTATACACGAAGCCACGCCATCAATGGAGCACCACTCAGAAGCATAAGCAGTATGAGGACGTGAACACTACCCCAGATCCAAGTTTCTGCATTCCTTTCCACGCCTAGACTCGGAATCTCGGGGATGAGATTCTTGTAAGGGGGGTAGGTCTATCACACCCTGATTTTCATGCCACAACACTTAAGCTAATAATCATGCTAAAATATGGTTTGGCAAAAAACTTTTGTGTGTTTGGGTCTTTGCTTGACTTGATTTTTGTGTGTTGTTTGCAAGTTCTCTAAAAATCAAATAAATCCTCCAACTCTTATACTTCATCTCCTTGTTCCAAAACCTTGGCCAATTATCATGCGATGTGTATAAGACACAATAGTATTTTCTTACAAAAATATTTTGACCAAAAAGTGTTTTTCTAAATTAGGTTTTCCAAAACCCCTGAATTGACACTTGAACTACAAGTACTTAATTAAGGGTGTGAAAATTCTTTCAAAAATTATATTTGAATCCTATTAGGTATAGGACCCTCATAAACCACAAAAATTATTATTTTAAAAGTTATTTTAATATTTTATGCAAAGGCTTTTTCTTAAGGCCTGAAATGGTCTTTAATAGGTTAAAATTATTTAACTGTTTCAAAATATTTGAGAAAATTTAGGGAAGCTCAATGGACATATATTGTCCATATATATGAGTTTCAACACATGGTCATGTTCAAAATGTTGGTCAAATCCGTCAAAACCCCTTTCTGGATATTCCAAGCTTTTTAACTATTTACAAAGGAAATTTATTTGATTAATTCCAAGAAAATTCTAGCATGACACAAATGACATATTTGATGATCTTTCCAAGCCTCATGCCTTGAAGATCAAGAGAACTTCATCAAAACCCCTCAAAACTATTTCTGTCCATTTTGGAGTTTGAGAAACTTTACATTGCCAAACTTGTCCAAATGCTCTCAAACTTGGTGAACATGCTCAAATGGTGTAATCATGCATCTAGAACAAATGGCACAAGTTGGAAAGAAGGATATCATGATCAAAGTGTTCCAAAACCCTCTTTGTCCAGATCTAAGTTTGAACAACTCTACATTGCCAAGTTTTTACTTGTGACCTCAAAATTTGTGAACATGCTCACAACCCCAAATGATGACACTAAACCAAGTGGTGCATTAAGGTGGAATGTTTGCATGACTAAATCTTGGAAAAGCCATTTATGTTGATTTCTAGGGTTTACCAAAGTTACATTGGCAACTTTTCCCAAATGAGCGCAAACTTGGTGGAACACCGTACTTCTATGTGGCATTTGATCTTGTTAATTTTCATGTCAATTGGAATCCATTTGCTTGCCTTAAACAACATCAAACACCTTCTAGCACTTTGCCAAAACTACCATTTGGGCCACTTTCGCTATTTCCCTTTACCTCAAATTTTTACCATAGCTAACCCTGATCACCTTCTACCTCTGGTAAAATTTGCAAGGCCATGGACCTACTCTTGTTCTCTGGACATCCACTGTTCCTCTTCCCTCTCGTCCCCTCCTCACACCAGAGCACCTCCAGAGCATCCAATGCTTCTTCCCCTTTGCTTACTACTCCCTAGAGCTCCTAGACACAAAAGGACACACTCATGGCACTTAAACAATGCAAGTGCATGCAAAGCTCGCGCTCTGAAGCAAGCTACAGTGCTCTCCCACGTTGTAGCTCACCCATGCAAAGGGCATACGATGGCCTAAGGCATTGGGACCGTGTCCCCCGAGGCCGGCTCCGCGTGTGTGACACGCCACCGTGATGGCCCCCCTCCTTCCCCTCTCTCCTCACCCATCCGCAAAGCTCGCCTGAGCATGGCCTGGACTACGCCCATGGTGCACCAGTGCCCCCAATATAAAGCCTCCCCCGTGCTCACCCTGGTCTCTGCTGACACCTCCTCTCTCCCGTGCACCCCCCGGACAAGCTCTCTCTCCCCCTCGTGCTCTCCTACCCCCTCCACGCCCGGAGCCCCGCTG